>JAXDDX010000078.1:1502500-2102500 GCA_034670405.1 Hoplostethus atlanticus | reverse complement strand
CAAAGCCCGGCGCTTTAGGATAGTTAGACGTCAGAGATGAAACACTGGATGTGGTGGACTCTGAACATAAACTACCATTAGTTAAGGCTTTGGGCCTGCTGATGGATCCCACTGGGGATAACAAACTGTTGCTTCCTGAGCTTGGCGTTACAGTTGGGCTATTAGAACATGAAACCTGAGGGAGAGAAGTACACAGGAACTTAATAAAATGTTGATGAGCCAAAAAAAGAACAATCCATGATACTGAATGGGGTAGGAACGGTCAAATCTGCTACAAATGAGTGTCTACAACAGATCAGGAAAATAACACTAAAAAGGTGAGGCTTGTTGTTTTCTACTATTTACGTATCCTCTTCAATTTTCCACTTTTTGAGACACAAGTTGCCTCTGTTCTCTAAAACCAACACAGGAATGAAATGTAAAGCAGCAAAAGGAGAAATAAAAGGAAATGGGTAAAATGACCAAAGATAAAGTGTAGACAGATAAATGTGATTGCCTGGCTTTCATCCTACTGACAGATTTTAAAGAGGAATTCCATCCAATTGAAATTTAGGTAGTTAGACTACAAAAGCAGACATTTCCATAAAACTATCTAAAATTCTACATGACTAGTGAAGAAACATGAAAATGAATTTCTTCAAAATATTTCACTGAAACCTCCTTATCTCCTCATCTAAAAAAACTGCCAAAATTGAGAGAGATGCCAAACCGCACTGAGAAGCAACTATTAGGACTGTCCTGTAAACACAATTTAAACCTGGGCCTACATCTGTTTCACATGTCTAATTTTCACAACATTAACTGTATGGTCATTTTTGGCTACATTTTATACAGAATATATATAAAACTGTCAATAAAGTGAAGAATCACTAACAGCAGCCTGGCCCAGTTTCATTTGCTTAATCATATTTAACACATTTCTGACCAATTCAATTACTGAATACCAATGTTAGGTATTTTGTATAAACTGTGTGCAAAATCCAGAAATATTAACACTGCGTGATTGCTCTGATTGTCAGGCAAGCTTTCCTTATTAAGCCCTGATTTGTTAGCTTTCTTTGTGGAACAGCCCCAAGTTCAATACAACATCGCTTAGTGTCATGTCAATAAACACACAAAATTCAAACACATTCCAACTGCAGACTGAAACCACATGACTTGTCTCCTGCATCACAACCATCAGCAACCTCAACAGCAAGCTCACTTATTAACTTTGCAAATCAACAGACCAATCCTTACTGACAAAAGCAAACAAACACAGACAACATTTCACATAGTCTATCATATGCCAACGTTAAGATAAAATTCCAAAAATGTATACATGCCCAAACATTCTCAGAAGATGTCAAGGGCCCATGAACAACAGTAGCGACCAAATACGGTCGCTCCATCTGGCTCCAAAAACACTTCAACCACCAATTTAAATCACAAAGAAACTGAAGTGGAAAAGGCATTCCAAGCAACTGCACTGATAGCCGTAAAAGATTAGGTTACTTTCAGTTCAACAGGGGCTTATAGTTTACACATGCATGGCAAGATTAAAACACATTTGTGGCAAGCTTAAAAAAACGTGCCAAATTCTAGGAAATGTCTACTTTTGCAGGATAACTATCCAATAGTACATTTTGGCAAATTCCCCTTTAAAAGGCAAAGGTCAGATGAAGCAACAGGTCTGAAAACATACACTTCCTACTTGGCCATTGCTGCTGGTTGCACTGGTGGAGGAGTTGCCTCCACTGTTCCACTCACTGACGGGACACTCTGAATACTGCTGAGAGCCCAGCTGGGACTGTGAACTTGACTGTATTGCTGTTAGCAATGAGCTCATGGTCTCTTCTGTGGAGGGAATTCCTGCAAGGATTAAAATAAACATTCAAATGCACATGGTGTATAAACAAGTTTCTAATAAGCAAAGTATTTAGAGGATTGAGACAGTATTTAGGACTGACAAACTATTCACTTACTTTCTACATGTGCAAATGCACAAAACGGTCCTCTGGGACAGTATCCAGTTTGCCTCATGTCATTGCATTTGGTAGATTTGTATATCTTAAAAAAAAAGAATGAATCACAAGTTAACGAGTTACAAAGTAGGTTGTCGGTATAAAAACTGTTGAAAACCTGTTGCTAAGTTACCATTATTGCTAATTTTGGCTTGTTAGCATAACCTTTTAGTCTGGCAATGAACAACTTGATACATGCCTCAAACAAGCATCAAACAATTGAATGTGAACAGTGTTTAGGCCTGGATTCAATATCTATGTTTCAGTGATTTCTAAATGGTCAATCTTTTAAAGCAAACCTGTTTGGTGGTAAATCATTATCAAGTTGTGCTGTGTAAGACGAAACAACCACTTAGATTTTAACATGTGAAATTGTCAGCCAATGTCAACTGAATCAAGCTGTAAAACTATTGGTCACAAGCTAAGCAGTCGGTGCCTGGGCAGATTTTAATTCTGGCTTGCAATTAAAACGCCATCAGCATTGGATCCTGTTCTCCCTGCCTGTCCATTTTAAACACAATTTAAACAATTCCTGTATAAAAATCACTGTCTGTATCCAACCATGTTTCCAACAATGCAAGTTTCCTTTTTATTTGAATCAAACCAATTTAATCAGATTTAATCAGAATTACATGCAGACACTGTATTTTAAATCTCACTACAGTATAGAGAGTAAAATTAGATCATTTGCAATGCACTGAAATACTGAAAAATGTAACTGATATTGTTTAAACATTCAATGTAAAAATGGATAATGTGTGAGGGGTAAAGTAAAAACATTCACTCACCTCTGGGTGAAACTGCTGTTCGGTGCGAGAGTGACAATACTGGCAACTGTCTCCACTGTCACACTTAGAGGGTTCACCCCACTCATCTCCATGTTTCACGTTAGGGCATGGAGTTGACCTGTGGTGTCATTACAGAGCTCAGTGTCAGAACGTCTTAAACACTGCTGCTACGTGACTTAATGTTACTTGATAGTCTCATTTAAATCAAGTCACGTTTTACCTGTACTTGAACTTTCTCGGATTTCGTCTTCGGTCTCTACTGTTATGGTAGTGGGGGCAAGCGTACCCCTGTCTGCATAGTCTTGGGGGCTTAGTACATTGATCCGTTTTGTAGTTGGCTAAAACAAAATTGGTATCTGCAAGGAATGCATGGAATATTAATGCCTTCATTTTTTTCTTCATCGTTTTATTGTAAATCAACTGGAGTTTGGCACTACGTGAGACGAGCAGCGTCACTGTGGCCGTCACTCACCTTGCCATCGGGGATCCTCTGTCAGGGTCTTCTCTATCATGGCCTGGCTGGCCAGCACACCGGGTTGCAGATCAGGAATACCTTCCCCAGATCCCAACTGTCCATTTTGGAGGGCCTCTTGTGCTTGGATCTCTCTGTGCACATAAGTTTGTTTTAGTCCAAATTTCTCCAAAATTCCTCATAAAAAATATCACTTTTTTGATGTAGTGTACAGAGCTAGATTCACCAGATAATGTTTGGTGGTGGCAACTAATTTCACACAGAGCTTTAAAAACACCTTTAAAGTTAACAAATATTACAGATCCCTGAAGGAGAAATTCTCTTTTCTCTTGCCCCCCTTCATAAGGTGGTCAGAGCACAGGGTCAGCTATCAGCGCACTTGAAGCTGGTAGGGATGTGGATGCTTGCTATCACAAAATAAAAGTCTGAAACCAAACTGAAATTAAATTAAAATAATATAAACCAATATTAAGACATATTATGAAGTACAAAAACATGCACAAACATGCAACGCTCACATATACCAATGACAACCCTAATTTCATACTTTGACTGCAACTTGGCCTCATAACATTCAGTCGACCAGATATCAAGATAGGTGTCACACCTTATTGGTCCAGTTAAAAAAAAAAAACTTTACAGACATTGTTGGTGGAGTATGAAGAATATTTGGCCTGAGGTTCAGGGTGACCAATTATGAAATGAGCCACACCCACTCATAAGTTCCCTGGTTAATGGTGGCTATGCTGTTTATCTAATTGAGCTAGTTTCTACAACACTGATCCATATCAATCCTCTCCATATCCAATAATGTCTTACAGCAAATATGGTGCACATAGGCCATATAGGCAGAGACAACTAAGCTGCATTTGTGACTACAGGACAAATGGTGTATGAGATACAGCCTATAGAAATTTCAACTTTGACTTGTGGTTATAGCACCCCCACCTGGCCACTATCTACTACTGGCAGTCCAGCTCAGGCGTATTTGTACTGTATTTGAATGATTGAGTCATGTACCCAAACACAGAACTATTATCTGGTGGAACTAGCTCTTCAGATCACAAGACCAAATAGGCCAAATGAACAAATATGTGTACTGAAACATAAAAAAAAACAAAAAAAAAACATCAACTGACAACTGACGTCAACTAACAGAATTACACCAAATGTAGAATATAAATTCATGAGTGAGGATAGATTAATTTACTGAGACATTTGTGCTTCTGAGTTGAACACATTGGATAAACGTGATCAGCTTGCCTACCAGTTATGAACAATACAGGTATTCTATGCACTCGACAGCAAGGATATTTTACAGTGTTTAATTCAAAACAAAACATTTGTTTTTCAAAAATTCATTAAAAGACAGAGGGCCAAAAAACAGTTTCCATCACGAAAATGAATTAAACATTGTAAAATATCCCTGCTGTTAAGTGCGATCCCATTCCTTTGAATAGGCATTCATAGGAAGGATCACACACCAACTGGTCTGACCACAGTACCAGACACACCAAGCCGACGTCAAAGAACTAGCGCCAATTAAACGGTTTTGTTATACTAATCAAGAATATGTCTGATAAAAAGTTGCAACTGGCACTGCCGGTGTCAGTTGCCTTCTGTGTGTGCCCTCTTGAGAGTGTCGTTTGCTTGCTTTGCTCACTTCCATTTCTCTTCTCGTTCACTGATTTGCTTAAACTGAACAGTCAATCAGAGAGCTCTCTCCCACAGATGGCCTCTGCCGCCGATTCAACATGCTCAATCGGCCGAAAAGCCGCCGTCATGGGCCGACTAGGGCCGACTAGGGCCAACGATGCGGGACACATCGCAAAAACTACGGCCGCTGGACAGCCACAGACGCCCAACCACGGCCGACGGTCAGCTTGGTGTGTCAGGGCCTTGAGTTACAATATAGTTATTCTGTTTCCATTACATCTAAACTGTCTCACTAAACTTACTCTTTTGTGGCTGGTGAGTGAGTTTTGTATGTCACCTGATATCGTAGACTGGGGGTCGGAGATCATGTGGCCCATGAGCAAAAGCACAGTGTAGGCCATTCTTCACACAATGCCCTCGAGCGTCTGTCTCATGGATACAAGTGCCAGTCTTGTAATAGCGTAGATGGTACTTGCGCTCTGTGTCACCAGTGGTCCGGTGTAAGTAAGGACAGCTAAAGGGGCAAGGACATGATACAATACAGATATGTCACACAATTCATCTTAATGAAATTATCTGGCATGGCATTAAATGAACAGAACACAGTGCAACCTGCCTGACCCAATCCTGAAATCTAAACTGAGCAGTTAAACAAATGGCTAAACATACACAGTAACAGAAAACATTTCTTTCTACTAATTGTGTGAGATTGTTGCAAGTTCAAGATAAGACTCTATGCTACACATCTTTTTGAAATGTGTACATACATCATGTTTCATATTTTGAAAGATTATACAGCTATTTAATGCATTTCAATAGGTCCATTCAAGGAGGTTAGTGAGTACTAGTGAGGTTTTACTTCAGGTGTATCTGGATGTGTCAGAATTGGAGGAACATGGTGAAATGGCTTTTCACAGATGTGAAACCACATGTTTGATGGTGCACCAATCAGCAAACACGCATTCCTCCAAATTCACTGAAAAGGAGGCTGTTCAATGTAAAATGTAGGACTGTGAAACATATTGAAATACCAAACTCCATTAAAAGAATGAAACAGGCAAGCATTGCACAGGCATTATCAAATGCTCCAAACAATGTATTGAGAAGCAGACAATGCTTTAGATGCATTTCTTAAAATCCTGACAGTTGCACACTTTTTACTCGTGAACACGATTCTACTGTGCATCCAGTGCTGACATAGTGGCAATGCCTCTAGAAATGCATAGCCAATAAGCTTCTTGAACACACCAAATTTTCCTTTCTTGAGTAGCAACTGTTGCTATAGCAACACATAAGGTCATACGAAAATAGCTGCCATTGGCAGAAGAGGAATAGTTAGGGTTGCAGTGGCTCATTCTCCATTGGTTCAACACTTTCTTATTTCTCTGTGGAGCTGAATTGAGGGCTACACCATTTTCAGTTCCAACTAAATCTTTACGTAACAACTACTGCAAATTAAGGCCAGGCTATGGCCTTACACCACTCAATACACCCCTCGTGTGTCCACTGAAGAAATGTGTCATGTCTTGTGTACCCGTCTCTTTTCTAAACAAGATGCAAGTTATAGTTTACAGAATGAGTTTAGGCACGCTTAACAAACAACATTAATTATTAAACAACAACAAAGATCAACATATAACTACCAAAATAAAGAAACCAACACAAGTTTGTGTTTATAGGGCGTTGGACCATCTCAAGCCACCAGGACAGCTTCCTGTTGCTATGGCATAGACTCCAAGTACCTTGCCCTCTGTTGAAGGGATGCAATAGCATCACTACCTGTGAAATTGCGTCACATGGGCCCAAATCTACTAAACCGTTGCCGTTATAGTGGTGATTATGTACGCAAAAAAAAAGATCCAGATAATCTTACCAGACAGAAAAACAGTATGTGCGTAAATTAAGAAACTGGGGTGTAGACCTTTTGTGCTTTTATCTTTATTAATATATATTTTGCAATGTCAGCAGAAAAATTGTATTTAAATGACTTGCTCCCTATGTTTTACTCAAACAGAAACAAAGCAGAACGAAGGGTATAAAATAGGGGGATTGCGAACTAAGCTTCCTAACACTTCATTAACTATTATAGCAACTTTTGCTTAAACTTAAAAACGGACTAATAGTAAAGCATCATTTATTATAAAGGGGATATGCACTGACAGACTTGTGTTCAGCACCACGTTTCTGCTCAGTTAAGACGCATCGCAGCCCCAAACAGACAAGAACATGCAGAGAAAAGGCGTGCACGTCTGTCCCGAATACCTGCTCTCAATGTTTTAGTGCTATTGCCTTGATTCAAGACTGTTTTAACCAAACCCAGCTTCAATAGTCCTCATGCCAAACACGGTATCAGAAGATTAATAATTAGTCATCAGCAGCATCAACAAATTCACATTTTCAGGAAGCTGAAGGATATCAATGATTGAAGCTTTGACTTACTCATCTCCATCTGGGCAAATGCCTGTAGTCTCGTCGTATTTCGTGCAATAAACATCAGGGCTGTAGTTAAAAGTGCCGTCTCTTCTTCTTATCGGTCGTCTTCGCCGCTGGTTGAGAAAATGCCAATGAAAGCACGTAAATGGTCTGTGCTGCGTGCACTTGTGCTGGAGGAACAACGGGCACTGCTCTGTCCTGAACTCCTTCAAGTAACTGCAACAACGAGAAAAAAAAACAAAAACGTAGCATTAGGCACCAGATTTTATTATTATTGTTATTATTATTATCATTATTATCCATTAACAGCCAAATCGCAGGCAAAGAAAAAAAGTTTAGGGAAAGCGACGTTTCATGTTATGTTGCTAGTGGTGTAGCCTACAATGCTTTGGGTCACTACTGTTAGCTGGCTATTTACAAACAGACTACGCTTTTATTTCGACGTAACACTGACTGAAACACCTAGAGCGTACGTCGACAAATGTGCGTAGCGAGAAGGAACTCAAAATTAGGCCGAGCTATATACAAGCGGACTGGTTAGCGAGTTCCTGGCTAATTTAGCAGGGCTGGTTAACGTTATAGTAGCCAACAAATAATTAAAAACAAACCTTCAACTCTACGAAACAATCATGAATAATTCCAGTAACGTCTGGCTTGTCAATTTAACGATTTAACATTGCTATGTCGCCAACATCATGATCCATATCGTTAGCGTGCAATCGCTATTTGCTAATGTAGGTAGTCACAAAGCCAGGAAAAGCACCATGTTTTTAACGCAGAGAGGAGTTAAAGAATGCAAGAATTGCAAATGCACGTAGCTGCATGTCCAAATCATAATATTAGGTAACAAACGATTTTATTCTTTGTTGCGGTAGCTTTACTCACGTATAGTGGGTAGGTTTCTCGGTTTGAGGAGAAGCATTGGCCGCCGTTTTCGAAACCGACGGCATTTTCAGTCAAAACAATATAATGCGCATGCGCGTGGGATCTGTTGCTTGTTCGCACGTCTTCCACACCACCGCACAGCAGCAGGACGGTGAATAAAGTGACAACGGGCGCCCCTGACGGTGGGGTTCATTCCTGACAGAAGGAGAATCCACACATTCAATCATCCTATTGACAAATACTTCAGCAGTAAACCAAGAGCTCTTTTATTTTCAATCGACAATAACTGAATAATAATAAAAAAATATACTAAATTTGTCTTTCGCCAAGCAATATAGTTCTAGCACCAGTACAAGTGCTGCTTTTGTATTAGCGCATCAATATTTAAATAAACTGATGCGTGACAGGTGTGAGTTTATCAGGCATTTACAGCGGCAGAGAATGCGGCTCAGCCAATCAGAACGGGGGACTGGAACTGTCCGCTTTATAAACAGAATTCTGTCATGAGAAATGTGCTAAATTTACCAAAACGGTGATTTTTAAAATGCACAATGTCTTAAAAGTTACAATATTTACAATAACCTTGATTGCAATAAAATAATTTAAAGCCCAATTTCGTCTTTAACAGCCCGAAAGTATTTACAATCAAATCATATTTAATTTAATGTAGCCTGCAATATAAAGCATCACAATCCTGTTGTCTATCATACTTGGATCCATCATATTATCCACGTCTATCATACTTGGCTCTATAGGATCTACTCGGACGTTTAAATCTGCAGTTTCTCTCAACACACGGAGACATATTAGTTTATTTTACATACAAGTTAATGGCGGATTGTTCGGGTCTAGACTCTAGAGCACATATGGTACCTTGCATTAATGCTGAACAAGAGCACTGCCAGGTAACGGATTTAAGACTTAACGGATTTAAGGTGTTACTGCTTTATCGCCACCCTGTGGAGGTCCTAGGTCAACGAAGCAGACAAAGCATTTTTTATCTATATTGTCTAACCCAAATACACGAATTAATGAATGTATGAATAATGAATTAACTATTATTTTATTTTTATTTTTAACATGTTATTGTCTACCTCATATATCTAGTACCTAGCCTATATAACAACTACAAGGAGTTAGAAAAGATGCGTTGTTGGAGGCTAATGGTGCGTTCAATTGCTTTCGGAAATATTACGATTATACAAGGGTTCAGCACACTAGAGGTACAATTTCCTATGACACGCAAATTGGTGAGTTGTGACCTTTTGGGGGCGTGTTGTGAATGTTGCCCACACGTACACTAACAGTTTTCTTCTAAACAAGTGCACTACAACACAGTAGGTATTAATTTAGTTGAGATTATAGCAATTCTTTGATCTTTCCACATTATTGGCATGAGATCATAATGCATTCCTATGTAGATTCGATCTCAGATGGATTAGTGGGTGATTCATATGTTAGTAAAGATTTGACAGTTTGGAATAAGAAAGCAGTACATAGATGAAGTATGGATGATTTGGTTTGGGAAATTTTATAGTTCCTACTCTGCTTGTTCAATGGCTTGTATGCTTGTTTATTATAATACAATATAATACAACTCTAGTACTGTCCCCCCCCCCCCCCCCCCCCCTCTCTCTACCCCAATCTGTATTTGCATTTTGGTGGATTTGCAAGTTTGTGTTTAAGGTTACAGTGGAGTTATCAATCGAGTAATAACTATTGTGGTACTTCTCCATCTCAGTGATGTCAAGATTCTATTGGCAATTTAAACAATTGATTTGATGGAGTCAATCTCAAAATCTAATTCCTACTTGCTTGCAGCCTGAGCAATTCTAATCATTTTTCCCTACTGTATATCTGGGAAGCTAATCTATTCTCTTCAGCTCTTTTTTCATGGAAAGGATTTTAATTTACAAATGCAATTATAAGTCTAATCCATTATTCAGCTGCAGAGGTCCACAGCGTGCACTGGCTTGTAATTATGCATAAACCCTGGACTATCCAGTTGTAATTACTTTGACATGCCCTACCCCCACTCAGTTGACTGTCTGCAATCTACTGTTGTTCTACACATTTCCAATGTCCAGTAGCTTTCTTATCTAAGATTCTTTTTGGTGGGAGTCTCACTATTTCCATGCATGATATCGAACCACATTTTGCTTTCTTTGTCCCTACATATACTCTATATATACAGCTCTGACAGATTGCAGACTGTTGTGTCAGCATGAATAACTCTCTTTCTAGCTAGAAACCAGAGAACAAAAACTCATCTGTGATGTAATCAAGATACAAAAACCTAGAACTGCTCCACTGACAATGAATTGGAAGCTGAATTGTATGAGATATGAACCTGAAAATGGGGCTATATACCTGTAAAATTGTTCTGTGTACTATCAGTGTGCAGTCAGTATCCCACTCACTGTCAGGGAACAAGAATCAGGATTTGTCTTTTGATGACATCACCAAAAGAGCCTTGACCACTGAACTTTTTCATCTTCATAAATCAAGACTAAACTGCCCTAGATCATAAGAATAACCTAAATATACCATATATATTCTATTATCAGATGGATTTTCACAAATTTCCACAAACTGATTGTTTGATCCAGAATCATCCAGAGGAAGTATTGTAAATGTAAGCAAGGGGAAAAGTCACACCCTTTTTCCTTTCTATGACGTCAGTCATCCACAAACCTTTAACCTTACTCAGTAGTCCCAGCTGTACACACAGTCCACTGTCAGCCTCTTCTCACAGCGCCTTTGTGTGTGTGTCATCTATGAGTGTGTGTGTGTGTGTGTGTGTGTGTGTGTGTGTATGCATGTGTGTGTGTTACATGGGTCATTTTATGCCTCTCCCCAGGGGTTGAATTCAGACGTTCATGGCTCCAAGGTGTTGGTTGTTTATATCAATGAATTTGACAATCCACATTGCATTATTAGTTGCACCAACTTCCTGTCTTGGTGCCCTCTGTTGCTTTGTGTGAGTCACCTCCATGTGGTGTTTGCACCAGACTACAGCTTGTTTATACACGTTTGCATCCATCCGATGTACTCAACTCAGTTTAGGTTACCCGTGTGAAACACAACACTGTGAAAAGTAAAACGTTGAAAAGAGAATGTTGAATGCTTTCCTGCACAATGAGCACATGTTGTAATTGAAACTTTGTGTAAAAGAGAGTCTGTAGTATCATGTAGCCACAACAAGTTTGACATTGTTGCAGAACTCCTGTAAACAATTGTTAAATTCAAACAACCCTTGAATCTGTTTTTCCCAGGCTGCTGGGATTGTCACAGCTGGAATAACAGTTTGCGGTTTGGACTCCTGTTTTTCCCAGTCAAGCCATTATCTCTTACTGCCTCATCTAAAACATACAGCACAGGCCCGCCGCAGGCTGGCCACAGACACATTTACAATATTGATGACCCTTCATCATTCTAGGTATGAAATATTTTCCCATCTTCTCAATGAAAAAGCTCCATTATTCAATGCTAAAAAATACAAAGCAGCCTCTTTAACACGCCTAAAGCACAGGACCTGTTGTACATGGCGTACCTGTTTGTTCTGTAAATAAGAATGTAAATATGCTGTGAATCCATTGTATTTGATATAATGTAAATGACTGCAAGCCATATTACATTTAACAAAACAGTGCAATATGACAAAATGTTTTTATAATGCTTGCTCTGACAGACAAACGCACAAACAGGCTGTAAAACTTTATGGTTACATGGAACCTCTATTACAAGTCTCTGGTACTATTCAAAACATGTTTAACTCCACCTGTGTAGCCTGATAATCTTGAAACTATTTTATCAAATGTAAGACATGATATATCATTCACTGAGTGTGCTATCATCATTACAGATGAGCATAAGTTACAGGTGACACAAATGTCATGCTGCAATACAGTGCAAGAGACCTGTTTCGTAGTGTAGAACCACTTCAAGAAATATCCAGTGTCACAGTTCACTGCTGCTTTGCTTCTTGAATAGTATCTGTCTGACCACCAGTGAAAATCTCCACTCACTCTCCATTTACTTCTCACTAGATAAATATAGCTAAATTATACTGATATTTGTGCAATCAGGACAGTTGTGTCAGTCAGTTTATATTTGTCAACTCAATCACTAATTGACTGAATGTGCTGATTGAACAAAACATGTTGAGTTGAACCAGTTCACAGCAAAGCAGAGCAAACTCCTGGAAACAGCAACACTACAGGCATCCATTGCATTTGTTTCCCTTTAGTTCATGGCTCAGAAAGGGCTTCTCACTGATGGAACTGCTCACATTGGATTGCATTTGCTCTATAGTAGTTTAATATCAAGACACTATCTCGGACTATGATTCACTGGAAGTTGAGCCAAAGAATTCTGCTGATAATGCAGATTTTGACTAAAAAAACAATTCGTCAATACATCTGAAAGCGCATGATTTTCCTTCAGAGCTGGTAACTGCTGTTCATCAGCGTATGGTAAAGAATGGTATGAACAAGAGATCGAAGCGGCTCCACATCGTCTTCATTGAGTGATGTGTTTACCCAGTCTCCTCTCCTCCAGAGGAAACAACACCTGGCTCTTTGCTCTGCCCTCATGCTAACAGGAACTGACAACTGGGGTAATAACACGGTGGATCGCAACTATCTTTGAAATGAGCACCCACTGATTCCTCACATTTGCCAGACTCCAAATATTAAATTCCGCCATCTGATATTGAAGACCAAGTGAACAATAACCTTGTATTCTGCTTATGATTTCTTTTTTTTAAATGATAGTCTGTTCTATTTCTGATGGTGATGCATTTATCTGATATGTTCTTGACTCACCTCAAGGCTTGAATAAAATGGTCATGCTACATATTAAGAATGAAAATAGTAAAATGTCACTTTAATTCACTGTAATTGAGAAGAAATATTGGAAAATAAAGGGTATAGCTACATCGCCCTTCATCTGTACCAGTTAATAGATGATCACATGTACAAAACTAGTTAAATTTCTATGCTGATGTGGCCGTTGTACAGTCTCAGAAGCACATTTGTGGTCATCAGTATTCATCAATAATTTTCTCTTCATATTCCTACAAAAGATGTAATATTTGCTTTATTTCTATAAATAAAACAAATTTGTGAACATTTGTTTGCATGGTCAAATGAATGTCTTACTATACATCCCCTTGAAACACAAAGCCATTGTCTTTACATAAAGTCAAATAAAAAAAAACCCTGCCTAGCAGTCCCTGGGTCACCTGACGAGCAGTGGTACAATGATATCTCTGATCGGGTCAAGAAGCAAGTCACTGGTCCCTTGATGCATCCTCTATTTTGTTCCCTAACCAAGATGTCTTTGACTTTGCTGTCACTTTGTGATGGGTTGTCATGGTGGGCTTGATGTAGTTGGTGAATGGGTGGGAGTTTATTTTGTTTTTGGATTATACAAGCCACATTTAGGCATCAACTGAAATGATCCCTTTTAGCTGAAATGAAGCATGACTAGATTTAGTTGTATAAGTGGCACAATATTTCCTCTAGGCGTGCATTAGCTTTGTCACACCCTCTTTAAGGACAATTGCTGCAGATTATCCCAAATACAGGCTTGTTCTGGAAGATTTGTTGTACAGATCACCCAATGTAAAATGTTTCATATACTACATAATTTCTACATCGGTAGTTCTCTTGGACACTAATAAACTTAGACTCCTTTCTCAATAGGTAGCTTTGACAATTGGCTGTACCTCCAAGGAAGATGCTAACATTAAGTTTCTCTGCATTTCACTTACTGTAGTACTTAGTGTAGTTTTCACTGCCACCCAGCTAACCTTCTGAAAAACTTTACGTGTTAATTTTGTATCTACTACAGAGGTACATATCAAGTAATTTCAACATCCTTTAAGTGTTCATTCTTAGTATTTATTTTTTATTTTTTTGCAGGTTAACAGAGATACTGTCGAGAATCACTGCTGGTACAACTATCGGACAAAGCTAACTAGTGGTTAAAGAAAGCTGAGGTAATGTTTCATACCGGGTGACATTTCACTTTGATATGAAGGCAAATTCGCATAGACTGGCTTCTGTGCATTTTTATTTCATGTAATTGTCAATTTCATTGCAATTGTCACCCTTAAACAGTCACACCTCTGATACTTCACTTCTGACAGGGATGTGTAAATCAAGGGTGTGGTGGCAGAAGCGGTTGAGTATGGACCAGCTGGCCTTCTGCTTGATGAAGAGACGCAGCTTGTCTCTGAAGGTTTCTCCTAGGAAGCTGTAGATAATAGGGTTGAGGCAGCTGTTGGAGAAGGCTGCCAAGTTGACAATGTGGCCTGTAAGAGGGTAGTCATGCCACAGGGTGGTTGCAGTTCGCTGCGCCGGGTCAGCTGTACCTTGAAGCAGTTGGATGCTGATGAAGACATTCTCCGGCAGCCAGCAGATGAAGAACACCAGAACCACCACCACTATCATGCGCAGGGCCTTCTGCCGCCGTGGCCACAGTCCACGGTGCTTCTGGGCCTTCATGAGGATGCGCACAATCCGGGAGTAGCATAGACCAATGATAGAGAAGGGCACCAAAAAGCCAATGGTTACCTCCAGCCACTGAATCTCATAGACGTTGGCAAAGCAGAAGTGCACCTCACCCCTGTGTTGTGTCTGCACAATTGTGAAGGGGAGAAGGGTGGCCAGGATGGAAGCCATCCAGATGAGGCCACAGCTGAGCTTGGCATGCTGCATAGTCCTTAGGGGGCTGCTGTTCATAGAGTTAGCTAAGGCAACGTAGCGGTCAAAGCTCATCCATGTAAGAAAGAAGATGCTGCTGTACATGTTGACCTGCAGGAAAAGGGACATGAAGGTGCAAAGGACAGCGTAATCATAATACTTCTCATTCAGATTGAAGACCTCGATGAGGGAATCTGCCACCAAGATGAGGTCAGCTACAGCCAGGTTAACAAAGTAAAGGTCAGGGATGGTCATCTTCTCTCTGTGGTTCAGGTTCACCACCAAGATCAAGATATTACCAATAAATCCAATTGGAAAGAGGAGGATGGTGTAGAGGCAGGACAGGAAGAGGCCAATAATGTAATATTGGTATTTGTCTGAGTTTGCAATCAAATCTGTAGTGTTGTAGTCATATGAAGTGTTCAGTTGTTCTGTACCGTTTACATATATCCAAACCAAAGAGGTTGTCTGCACTTCCATACTGATTGTGGTTGGACTGTCTTGAAACCTATAGCTGCTACATCGTTCAATTGTGCTTGTTCCCAATTGTGTTTATCAGAAGGGTGATTCATCGATGCTGTGTTCCCATGCTGACAGAAGTCAGGTCATTTGAATGAAGAGTTTACGGCTTGACCCCATGTTGATATCAAGGTTCATCTAGCAATGGATGCCAGACAGAACAGACACAACACAGAAGCACCTCCATGTCTTAAAATAGCCGTCTTCTTATCTGATTAGACTCACATCATCCAGACTGTCCAGCCTGTGGAGCTGAGACTAGGGGGTGGACTTCTTTCTCCTTTTTTGAGTCGTCTGTTTTTCACATGTTCTGATTTTACTGCTGCTTTGTCTCTTCAAGTCCATGTGCATCTTTATTCAGCAAACCTGGGCCAGTGACGCTATCGCCGTGACACCTGAGCTGTGGAGTGGAGAGAAGAAAAAAAAAATCATTACGTGAACAAGAATTAGTTGCTCAGCCTTGGATCAAAAGCAGGCTTATGTGTGTCCAAATCAGAATACATAAGAGGTACTTGTTTCACTTATCACCAAAAGTTTCCTAAGTGTTTTAGTCAGGATGAAAATTGAGGATGAAATAATTCTACTTTGGTGAGTTGCAAAGGCGTCTAAAATAGATTGCTTGACCACCAAGTAAGTGCATTAACATTCAAGCTTCGGACTTAAGCAGATGCATTGAAATGCTGCTTTGAAATCCTCAGCCAATCCCAACTCGGTCTGACTGGCTTGTCCTGACTCGATGACTATTAATTGGTGAAAAAATATGTTTTCATTAACACATAACAAAGTGTTTTGGTGGCTCCAGTCAATGCACCCTCATTGCATGTTCTTACACATACACAGATACCACAGATTTCCAGACTTTCCCTGGTGAATGGAAGATCTAATCTGCGTGGATGGAGGCAACCATGACCTTTAGCAAACATTCACAGCCCTTTAGCTTTTATTTCCACAGAGGAAAACCATTTGAAATATTAATGCCTTCCTATTAGCAGAAGTCTTCCCAGCAATAATTCACCATGTATACAGCATTAAATCAAACTGGCATTAATGAAGATATAGGCTAATACTCTTACGGAGTAAAGAGCCTGCCATAATTTTAAAAGCTTTGCCAGTCCAGAGATGAAATGACTCTTCTGTTAAACAAAAATGAATGGTCGACTTTAATGAACTTCAAAAGACGCAAGAGACTTAAGATTACAAGCAATAAATTCTATAATGTCTCAAAGTGATGTCTCAGAATTTTCTGATTTGGACCAAAACTTTGCTATTCTGGATGTTTTACTAGGGAGGTCAATAAATGTCACAGCAAGAGAGAGTAGCGTACGGCTGTTTTCCACTTTCATTTTCAACCCTAACCCTAACCCTAACATTAACCGAATCAAAAAATTATCAAAACTCATAGTTCAACTACACTCAATACACTCAATATATAGAGAAGAAAATCCTGTTACCAAAATTTAGCATCAAGTCTATAAACTATTTGATACCTGAATCCTGAGTAATCCTTTTGTAATACAGTGGAGATAGTGTTTGTTTTGCCAACTATAATAGACATGAGACTAAGATAGAAGCTAAGAAAATAGGATCAGCCAGTCCAGACATGTAGTGGGGATCGATGAAGAGCAGATCAATTATACATCATACATCTGAATTTACAAAGCATGAGGGAACGGCCGAAACCACACCAAAATTCAACAGGCGCATTGAATTCACAGCAGATCAACATGTGAACGATTGATCTCCTATCATTAGTATCCTATTCTTCAAGGCACTACCTGAAATGTATCTTTTATGACTGACCATCGAGTTTCCATGAAGTAAAAGTTAACATTCTACCCCTGATAATAAAGTAAAGCACTTCAACATAACCAGCAACAGTAAAGAAGGTGCAGTGATGAAAAACAGCACTTACGTTTTTTTTCTAAATTTTGGGTTTGTTGCCCAGCGTGCTTCTCCAGTGCAGAAGTCAGAGGAGAGCCACAGATTTGTAAATCCCATGTCCAGCTGAGGCTTCTCTCCTGCACCACCTGCTGTTTGGCCCAACCCAGTATGGAGAGGAGAGCAGAGGAGAGGAGAGGATAGGAGGGAGGGAGGGAGGGAGAACTGAGACAGGCAAGAGAAGATCTGTCACCACGGTTTGTCGTGCTTCATCACATTCCCTCCTCACTGCCTCTGTTCTATTTCTTTTTCACCCAGTTTTCTGCCTTGGTGATCCTAGGTGTCCGCTGAACATTCACAAAGTTCCAGGAAATGAATAGGTTGAGCGGTGATCTTAACACAAAACAGAGTTTGGGTAGCAAATAAGCGCAGCGTGGAGTTTGATCAAGCCATGTTGTTATGGAAACTGTTCACCCGGGTTGTGCAGCTATTAGCGTTAAGGTCCATGGACACTCTATGAGCATAAAGCTTATCACATTTCTTAGTTATCCTCATAGATATTGGCAGAAATGATGCTTTCTGCAGCAATTTTACTTTTGTTGTGAGAATATTTTACATTTTTGGTGTCCTTGTTTGATTATTGATCCCCACAAAGACATTGATCATTTTTTATGTCCTCTCTCCAAAACACTATGGTGTTCAGATGAGGCTTAAAGAAATGTCCAACTGTAAGTCTTTACTGTCAATAAGGGGGAGACTGAACAGGCTCTGTCCTCCAGGGCAAAGGGTCGCAAAAAATCCTTTGTACTAATTTACATTATGTACCTAAACTATGGAGACCTATTCAACATGCTGTTGGGTAGTGTAGTGTCTATTTGCATTTACTGCAGACATAACCATCTGCTTGAAATGCTTTATTGTCTACCTGAAACATCCTCACTGAAATGGATTCACAATGCTACTTTGCATCTCATCTAAAAACATCATGTTATCACTATCTCTGTCATCACTGTCACAAATTGTGTGGTTCTTACTTGAAACCGAACTTTGCCAGTGTCAATGCATTAAAGCACAATCTGTTTTCAGAATGTTCCAAAATAAAAATCACATATGGAGGACAACCCACAACTCTCAGTGGAGAATACACAAGCTTAAACTAGAACACATAGATGATAGTATGGCTGTAATTTACTCAACCCGTGTACTGTATTGATATCATGGACTTTCAATGAATGCAAAATTGGAATGAAATGTAAAACAAGGTCAAGTAGATCCATTCTCAGCCAAAGCAATCAGTATGCAGCTGCACACACAGTATACTGTCGCCCAGCGGGTCAGGGAACATGACGCTCTACATGGAATTGTTCTGTACAGCACAGATGTAGAGTAAATCACAACACTGAATACAAAATACTTAAGTACTAATATTACTGAAATATTAATGTTGTTGGTGAAATTGACTATGTGAAATGTTACTTTGCTTGACTATTTTAGAGGCAAAAGTACTTGTCTCGGACACCACGCAGGTTAAACGCTCCCTCCTCAAATTAATTGTTTGACCCATGTAATTATCGTCCAATCACCCATATCAATAACACAAGTATCACAAGTGGACATGTGGGAGGTAAAGGTCAGAATGATTGTCTTCCTGACAGATCTCATTATACTCTTATGTCTCATGCCAAAATATTGCTCAACGAAAAAGCACAAACTTGAAAGCACTTTAAATGACATTCATGTTTTAGGTTTTCAGCTACTGATCTCATCCAGAGCACCACGCAATTAACAGTAGAATAAGCTGAAATTACTATTGCTAAGATTACAAGCAACAAACAGTAAGGATTTCAGGGGTCAAAACCACAATTTCCAGATAAAAGATGCAACAAATATTTCTGTGTCCCAAGTCAATTCATGTGTAGGAGAGAAGTGCTCAATAAAGAAATAGATGAGATCAGAGCCCAGAGATGAGCCCATATGAGGCGATGGCCAAGTTGCCGTAGGGAATGGAGAGCTAAGTGTCTGGAAGTAACGGAGCCCCCAGCACAGGCCAGTGTGTAGGGCTGATCATGGACTGGAGGTATGGTGTCCACCAGCATCAGAGTTGAAGAGCAGCCAGTAGAGGGAGTGCAGGGATGTGATATGGGAAGGTTGTGATATGAGGTGGGTTGCAGCATTCTGGACCAATTGTTGGGGCTGAAAAGAACATTTCGGGAGCTCAGCTAGGAGTTAAAGTAGTTCAGATTAGAAATGGGTAGAACTTGGGCACAAAGCTGGGCAGAGTCCCTGGTGGGGAAAGATCTAAGAGATTTAGGATTGGGGGGCGGCGGTAGCCTACAGGTTAGAGAAGCAGGCTTGTGACTGGAAGGTTACTAGTTAGTAATAGGGTAAAGTGAATGAGTAGCGTTCTCCCCTCCCTCAACAACCACTGTTGAGGTACCGTTGAACAATTCAACCCCTAACTGCTGCTCACAGTAGAAGACTGTGGTTGTACTGGGCTGTATGGGTGTGCAGCTGGGCGTTGCTGGAAAAGAGTAAGCATGCTCAGTCAGCTTGGATAAGTAAAAAAAATAGAGATTAATCCTTCAGGTTTGGGTTGCGTGATGTGGGCCTTATCCAGCATCACAATGACACAGGAGGAGAAGGTAGTTGGCAGACATCCAACTGTAAATGTCAGGTAGGAAAGCCAGCGGAGATGCATGCCTCAACCTGCATGTCAGAGGAAGGAAAAGAGTGTTTGTTATCATAACATACCAATGGTAGGAAAAGTTGTTGGATTTGATATAAGAGTCAAGAGTTACAGTGTAGAGGAAGACGGACAGGGAGACCTGCCCTGTGGAACCCCAGTGGAGAAGGTCCATAGGGAAAAGAGAGGCCCTGTCAGGCAGGCAGCAAACCCAGACAGCTCCAGATTAGCAAAGGGAGCAAGAAGCATCTGATGGTTCACAGTGTTGAAGGCAGCAGACAGGCCTAGGAGGAAGTGGACTGAGGAGAGAGATGCAGCTCTAGTGGTGTGGGAGGCTTCGGTGACAGGAAGGAGCACAGTCTCAATCGAGTGGGCTGGCCTGGGTAATTCTCTGACAAATATTGAGAAAGTTGGTAAGTAACTTATGTTCAAGAGTTTTGGGGGGGAAAAATTAACATTTTTGACATGAGATGGTTAACGCGTTGGAGGCAGATGGTACACAGCCCGATGTCAGGGAGGAGTTGATGGTGGTAGTCAGGAAAGGGAGCAGAGCAGCAGTGATAATCTGGAGGAGGGGACGGGGTCAAGATGGCAGGTGGCAGTCCTGCTGGAAGAAACAAGTTAAGCCACGGTCAGAGGAGTTTGAGGAGGACATAGTGAAGGAATTGGGAGAAGCGCTGGTGAGTCACTGGGCGAAGGATTCTTGGAGTTTGTCAACCTTTTTCAGCGTAGGTGACAAAATCCTTAGCAGAAGGGAGGCTAGATGGAGTGGGTTGACCAGAGATGAGACAGCAGAAAATAGTTTCTGGGGGTTGGAGAAAATGAAAGTGTGAGAGGACGTTTGACAAGCCATTTTCTCTCACTTACCTGAATCCTCATTCAATTTGTGTGGTTTCACATACCCAAGGGGATGTGGAGGCAAGTGTACAGAAAAGGGGACATAAATGTCAAAAGAAGATGAGAAGGGAGATTGAATTGTGAAAATGGTGGAGTCTGTAAAGAGAGGGGAAAAGAGGAAAAGGAATGGAGGAGGAAAGGGAGGAAAGATGGAGAGACCGCAGATTTCCCTGCATGGTGATGAAGTGAGGTGAGACCAGGTTACAAGGGTAGGGTTACTCAAACACTGTACTCAATCAGAGTAAATCCAAGCTGTAATTATACATATTTCCAATTTACAGGACCCATATGAAGATAGATCTCAGAGATTTCAGTTCCTGTTAAAGAGACTTTATAACACACTGGTTGGAGCCATGTGAAAAGCAGACTTTGTACATATCATGTCTTCCTGTAACTCTCTCTTAAGAATGTGTCACCCAAAAAGCTTGATTGATTCCAGATCTGGGCTTTCTCCAGAATATAGAGCTCTGATTTTTAAGGCATTGGAAGACCTCTTCATACTGAGGTTAAGTAAACAGCGAGCTTCCTCTGGAAAATGTGCTTGCATGCTTTAATGAAGGCCAGCTACGTAGAGCCACTCGCTGTCCTCACACAGGATTTCACCGATAGTATGATTGTTTTTGAAAGAGACAAAGCTGTTTCATTAAAAATATGTTATGCCCCCCTTCTGATATTGAGAATGATGTCAAACCCTGAATGTTGATATAGTGGAAATAGTGAGGAAGTGGTAATCCTGGTTCATGTCTTTTTCTATTGTACAGCAATATGCAGTTTTCAGCTGAAAATGTCAAGCATGGTGGATAATAATGCACTCCCCATTTATTACCACTGGGTGGCACACTAGCATAGATAATGATATTTTTTTGTTTAGAAAAAAGTACTTGAAATGAAGCTCAACGTCTTTGCATTCAATATTTTCCATCACTTGTTGGACAAGAATCAGGCAAATCATCAGCATGAATACGAGGACAGTTTGTGAAAGTGATTATTTGCCCTTGGTGCAAACAAGGCACATTGGATATAGAATGCGGATGCATGACGATGTAGTGCCGGCCCCCGGCTGATGTGGGAAGGCGGGTTCTCAACACCTGAACTATATACACCAGTCTATTTGGTCGACTGAGGACGCTGACATATATGGCCTGAACTATAGGGGCCCTGGCCCGATTGAACGTTACACACAGAACTATATGGTCTGCACTAGCCGCCAGCCGTCCTGCTGGAGGGATGTCTGGGTGGAGGGAATTGCCCAGCCCAAGGTTTCCTCCATTTTTTCTCCTATAGGATTTTCTGGGAGTTTTTCCTCGTCTTCATAGAGGCCTTAGGCTGGTGGTGCCGTCCTGGTTAGGCTACCTTAGGCAGATTATGAAGACTCGCTATGTCCTCCAGTCTGTTAAATCCTTTCAGTTCTCTCTTGTTACTCTGTTTTTATGTGCTTTCGATATGATCGTATTCTGTAACATCTTATTTCTATTTCAGCATTCTGCATTCTGGTGTCTACATTCTGCATCGACTGTGTGTCATAAAACGATTGTCTATCAGCCTGACTTAGTTAGGCCTGTAAAATCCTTTGAGGCTTGTTCGTGATGAAGGGCTATAAAAATAAACTTGACTTGACTTGACTTGACTTCACACACGCACACACACACACTGCTCTTCAACTCAACTTCATCCGCATTACATTGTTATTTGCAAACTACAGAGAAAGGTTATCTGAAACTTTATTTAAGTGACTGAGACAATGGCCCATCTGTTTATTTTTAAAATTATAGAAAAGTAAAGATTGGAAGAGGATGAAAACATATAATTTCTATAATTGTTCTATGTTTTCTTCGCACAGTGTGGTTTGGAAGAGAGGTTTAACATCAAACAAAGAACAACAATGCTTCCCATGACATCTAATGAAGAAGACAACATTAGCAACATCCAAGTGTTATTAATGGGAAGCTGTGGGATTTGTCTGCTTGTGGTTAGAGGAGTGAAAGTGGGAGGTCTAGAGCAGTTAGACTGCAATGGATGGAGGGTATAACGCTCATCTGCCTTCACTTAACCGTCTGATGTGAGGCTGGCTACATACAACATCTCCAAGAGCTGCAACCACAATCTCTGAATGGAACATCCTGCACAGCCCAGCTCCTCTACAGTGCTTCCAGGACCATATTTGATATTTAGCTGATGCTAGAGATTTTATTGTTAGTGTATCTTTGATTCTCGGGGTCCCTTTTGTGAAGGGGAAAACCAAAGATTGGCAGGGGGAGGAAGGGTGGATTGTATTTCAAGCATCTGCTCTGGTCTGCTTGTCTCCCCAGAGCTAAAATGACAGGCCTGGGCCAAGGGTGAAGGCCCCTTCCTGAAACCTCTGCTCTGTTCTGTAGGATTCATTATGCTAGGGGCTTTCAAAGGAGGTCAAGGACAGCATCTCCGCCAGACCTGAAATCCAGTCGTATAGCCTTGTTGCTCTCCTCACCGATCAGAGGAATATGTCCAATGAGACAGGACTTTCTATAAACAACTACAAGGCTTTGTTTTGTAGCTGTGGCATTAGAAAAACCTGATTTCCTTCATTTTTCGTTCCTCTTGATCAAACCCAGACTGGTCATCACTCCACCTGGTGATTTCTATTCTCCCTTCGGGCTCGGTACCTCACGCCACCCTCTCCCCACTTGAATCACTACCACTGTAATCTTTTCTGTAATCGCTCTCAAAAAAAATCCTTCTACTTCCTACCTTGTTTTATTCCTTTTCCTAGTATTTCTCTCTTACATGGTTTTGTCTATTGGTTGCTTCTAGGATCTAGGAATTCAACTTGTTCGACCGTAGCACTCGCTGTAAGACGCTCTGTCAGGTAAATGGCTAAAACGCATCCGTCTTGCACTTGGTTGTTCTAGTTTTTCATAAAGCAAGTACATTCCATAGCCCAATTTGACCTGCATTAAGAAAAACAACCTTGGTCTAGGTTGTGTGTGAAATCTGGTTAAGAGCCAAATTCAACATTTTAAGCCACAAACCAAATGTTCTGACTACATAGGTGGTCTGATGTTGGATGCCGTGTCTAAGATTAAAGTGGACTCTCATACTTTTGGTCTGGCTGATCCTCTGGAGGAAAAAAACAACATTAAAAACCAATGTAGCACATTCAAACTATGCTAGCTCAGCTTTACCCCATTCACACACAGTTGCTTGTACATTTTAAAAGCTTTTCCTGGTGCAGTTTGACTCTTAATGCAGCATCAGCATCTATCTATCTATCTATCTATCTATCTATCTATCTATCTATCTATCTATCTCATTGTGAAGGTTATTCCACAGTCATAAACCATAAACCTTGCACACACATTGAACATGAGAGTAAAGAAGTTAAGTATCTTGCTCCATGACTACAGTTTTGTCGTCCTTCATGTGAAGCTGAGACTGTAGCTACATGATGAGACTCGTCCATATAGGGAGCAATCAAAGGAATTACTTTTAAGCAAATTACTTATTACTTTTTGACAAATAAGCTCTTTGATCTTTTACACATTTACTCTTGTGTGAAAAGACTGGTAGCAGCGTCATCCCAGTATATTTGCAGCGCTGTGGAGCGTATACTAATGAATTTGAGATGATGCAACTTGCACAATGGCAGGTTGATCAAAGGCTTTATTGAAGAAGTACTCCTTCAAGTATATTGTGTCTAAGCCGTGTGTAATGTCCCCTTGTCTGTCGGATTTTTTGAACATATACAGTGTATTTCAGTAACTAGACTGATTGATGACATGCTACCACGGTTGATGGCGTGTGTTCTTTGTGTTGTTTGCTTGAGCTAATTCTAACAGAGGCAAGTCAAGGCCCCAAGAAACCCCAGTCCTCAGAGAACTGCAACCATGGCAACCATGTTCAATTCACTCCATTATCATATCATTTCCAGATGTAGTACATATAATTCAAGACCTCCACCTCCAACCGGGGCTGTACAGCTTTGCTTGGCATTTGGCCGTAAGGATCATGAAGCTATTTTGTAAATACATATGCCATTGTACAATACAAGTCAGTGTTGTTGGAGCACAGGACCGGCTGGAAGAAATATAGTTGTGTTGTGGCGACAACAGCTGATCTGTCATGAGATTACTCTTGCCTGCAGGGCTCTCTTGAAAGTAGATTAAAAGGCTGTCCTTTCTGTAGTGGTACCTCAATTCGGCTGAGCTTAAAGTAATTATAAAGTTAGATTGAAACTGTTGGAGGGATCAGTTGGAAAAAATAAGTTTTCATGGCGTGATCTTCTGTGTCACTTCATCATCGCCAGCCCACTGGTTTCCTGCTGCGTTGCTTGTGCTTTTTCCAGCACATATTTCATATTCTTCACACAGCTCTCAATGTACAGCTTTGTTATCACATGAATCAAGGCAACATTGTTTTTTTGTTGAGAATGGCAACAGCATTGGCCCATAGACCCACAGAAGACAAAACCATCAGCAGAATGCCAGGAATGTTGCTATTTTCCCAGTCTGAGTGGTGTGGTTGAGGGACACGCCACAAGCAATCTGCTGTTAGCAGTGTGGAGAGTAGGAGGGGTGCTGTGGCATCCTTCTTTGCGCCCACTTTCAGTGGACCTCAGCATCAAGAGGGAATAACCTTGACAGCCGGTCTACAAGAGTCTTGAACTGGATGACATTTGGAGTACTGAAGAGCTGGAGTACAAGTACAATTAATATTACAGTTGTGGATAAAAGCAGAACTTATTTATTTATTCAGTCTAGGTGGAGCTGAAAGGGAAAGTTTGATAGGCACTTCATAGGAAGTTCACTCTTAGGTCAGCGAAAATGTTTTCACAGCGGCGCTTTTGTTACAGAAATTGGCGATAGTCTTAGTATTTGTGCACATCAATAGGGATTGAAATGCTTCCTCTCAAAATTGCATACCAGTTGATTCACATGGCTGTGAGTTACTGTTTGTGGAAGTGAATGGAATTGCTTACATATGATTTAGAGGCAAATTGTTCCTACTGAGCACTGCCAACAGCGAGCCTACACTAGTTTTTCCAAAACAAAAATACCAATGTAAAATGTTTTTGGAACTTCTAAATTGAAGGGAATGAGTCGATGCCATTATGAGATGTTTGTGATGAGCAGCCAGTCAGTTACAAAAAAAAAGATCATTAGCATTTTTCATTTCAAGAACAGTTATTCTTACAGCAAAGGATTGCCTAGCATGTCTGACAACATCAGGCAATAGACTTGACACCATCTTTAAAAATACAAACCAGATTTCATTGAGATAAGAAAAAGGAAGAGAAACAGTGTCGATACCCAGTTTCTTGTTTAATCAGTCTTTGACTCAGCTGACAATAGAGAAGATTACTTACACAGTATCTAAATATTTCTCTCAGAAAATAATACTGTATTTTTTTGAAAGGGCATGTGTGGAAGCAGAAGTGCCCCCAGCACTTCTGCTTCCACACGTGGCATCTTCCTGTAAATCTCTAACATACAATATATACACATTATCTTGTATTATACACATACACTTGTATACACAGACACAAAAGCTTCACATCTGAAAGTGGATTCATCTGGACCTTTGAGGTTTTGCCGTTCATATAGCTAAAATGCATTTGAATACATTTGACATTAGTGAATTTAAGGGTGTTTTCACACTTGGTCCGTTTCAGCCATTCAAGCGAACTCAGTGATTAGTCAGCTTTTGCACCTAAGTGAGACAATAAACAAATTCAGGCCCCTCTGGAAAAAATCGAACTCAGTCCACTGTGAGAACTGGTGTGAGTTTGGTTTGCTTTTGAGTCCACTTGGCAGCGTGCTTCATTTGCCAAGTGTGTACACCATGCGCTCTTAGTCCATTTGTAGGGATCACGATCACTAATTGGTTTTCTTTGTTCATGAAATGAAAGCAGAATTAACATCAACAAAAACAGTATGCATAACATCTCCGTGCCCAAGATGAATATTGGGCTCCAATGCCTATCAAATTAGCAAGGATAAAAGGATAAAACTATGGAAACGGTCCATGATTAGCCAATCAAATTAAGGCTGTGTGCCTGCTCAAATTCTAGAGCGGGTCTGTCAGCTTCAGCCTTATGATGTTGATGTTATTACCGTTTTCATGTGATGAAGCAAAAACTGCTATCTGTGATTGCCACAAAGACGGTGATTCATAAAGAAAGATGTAGATGTGAACAAAACGTAGAATGTGATTTCATCAGAGTTTAAATAAACCAGAAGAATGTGAATTAATTTTCTCTTGGTCCTGTTTTTGGTTCACTTAAGGAGGACTGAGTTTGTTACATTTAAATACGAGTATATGTAAAAACATTTTAAAAGTGGGGATCATCTGATGAGGATTTTACAACCAATGCTGATTTCTTCATAAAGATTATGCTTGATACCTATTTATTAGTCTAGAGTATTTTTCATAATTTTAAAAATACCTTTGATGAACTGAAATGTGAGTAAATAAATACGATCTTGCACTAATCGATGTCAATATGAGGTCTTCAGTAATAAATGGAATGCAGTAAAGTGGCTGGTGGGTACCTTAACTGCTTCCATTTTCTACTCTGATTGAAATGAGGGGGTAGACTGGTCACCATTTCATTTTTAGTATGAATGTGGGCCTCATATTTAGAGTGAAAGTAATCTCCTAGTATACTGGTAGATTATAATGGGTCAGTATATATTGTATGAGTGGTAGAGAGGCAATGAGTTCACATCAACTCTTCCTTTAGTAATTCTATCCAAATGACTGCGGACAGACCACAACATGGCTGATCACTGACAATATATAGAACAACAATTAGGGGTTGGAAATGGACACTGCCTAAGTAAATGTTGCTTAAATACCCGAAATCAGGCATGCTTTGATTCAAATTACTACTGTACTAATGTACTACTCTTTCCACTTCCGATCCCAAATGAACAGGAAGCACTTTGAATGATGAAAAACAATAGAAAGTAAGGACTTTGATCTGAGTTTAAATAATGATTAACTGTGTAATGACACATAGGATTTATCTCCGGTTTTGTTGATCGTAAAATCCAAATTTCTCATGGGGCAGGATGTGCGTAAGCACACAGCCACAGCTGGAAAGAAACAGTACTTTTCACTGCAGCACTGTCTATAGATACACGAGGTGGACTATGCAAGAAAACTTGAAATGTTGGGATGCACTTCCATACCCTATCCATAGACTCTGAGCAAAACAATCTCTGTGTTTATAAATCAACAGGGCTTTTACATTTCAAATACATATGCTATATTTGATTCGATATTTGCTATAGCTTGACAGCAAAGTATGGTTGTGGAAACATTCCAAATATACTGGCAGCTCAACATGAACATAAAATAGTTTATTTTGAATGCAGTCTCAAAGAATGATATATACGGTCATTGTCTGTGAGTAGGGTATGACAGCGTACCCACCTTCAACTTTTCTTCCAGTGAATGCAAGAATACACCTCATGGAAGAACAACATTTTTTTTTCCTTTTTATTTGGGTTGATCACTGTCAGAATTTTTCATTCATTTTTCACTGCTATTCTATTTTAAGTGGCAGGCAAGAAAGCAAAGCAGCTTTACTAATAATGTGCAGATTACCTTTATGCCTCTGAACAGCACTGAAATTCAAATTATGCTTCTGCGTCAAACACATTGTTTGCAGGTGCTTGGCAAGCGAGCCTTTCATACTTCAGTGAAGTGTTTTGATAGTGCCTCTGGCATGGACTATTTCCACTGGACAAAACCTCACCATCACTCATGAGTGCTCATACAATTTTGGGAATGTACATGCCACCTCCACAGGGTCTTCTCTGTGACCCTGCGTGGACTTCACTGACCCTCTGTGAGGCTCCACATGCAACTTTCTGCAGAAGGATAAATATAGCTTAACAAATCACATACTTGGCCAAGGCAACTGCTCTCAGCACAAAATCATTAGATGATTTTAACTGCTTATGGTTGACAAGTTATGTGATTTCATCAGAGATCACAAGAAGAGGTAAGCTGGTTATGTCTGAACCCTGAATACAAACTTAGCAATTAATCTGTGTAATTTCAAAGTGGTGTGAAAACAATATACAATTATGTTACTGTATGCTAGGTGGAGCTTAACATATGAAAAAGTACTCTATATTCCTGTGAGCGGACCTGAATATCTGAGTGCGCAGAACTGAAATGACACATCTCAGTTCCTACTTCTAGCTACAAGGTAGTACTGGCATGGAGAATTAAAATGTTCCTTTGAAACAAATGGACCATTTTTTAAGATGGACTACAGTAACAGGCCTTTAATACTGTACTCCTCCTTTAAAGTGTACATAATCCTGAATGAGGAATCACTCTGCATAGGTTTAAGTAGGGGGAGGAAAAAATCAGCTCTAACATGCAATGGTAATTTCTCTTCCCAGTCTAGTGATCAAGTGTCTTAGTGGAGCGCTTCACTCAGTGACAAAAAATAAGAACAGCACTTAGTGGTTTTTACTTGGTTTGTCCTCTCACTGCAGAACTGGATAGATATGATCGAGTTCTGGAAGGTGACAGGAAATTCCACAGTCAGCTATGTAGCTCTTAACATAGTCCAGAGCAGCGAGGGAGCCCAGTTAGATACTGGCTCTATAGGGTTGAGATAAGTGCCGGCTAGGCCAGGAGGTGGGGGGTTGGGGGGTGTTGGTGATCTCCCAGGGGCTGATCTCATGTCACCACTTGCTGCACTGTTGAGCGTTCATGAGGGCAGGATTGGTCACTGCAGTGCAGCCTCTTAAGCAGCCGCTGGAGCTTGTGGGAGAAGTTCTTGTTCATCTGCCTGTACATGAGAGGCATGGCAAAACTGCTGGAGAAGGCCAGCAGCTCAGACACACATCTCAAGAAATAGTAGGTAGTGAAGCGATGTCTATTGCTATAGCTCCCTGGGGCACCAGCTATGGTGTGTACCAACAGAGTCATGTAGTATGGGGTCCACAGTACAAACTGCACACAGACAGAGGCCAGCAGCAGCCTGTGGATAGAAGGGTCCAACCGTGCAGAGTCTTGGTCCAGAGGGGTGGACTCCTTCCTAATGCGCAAGATGAGCACAAAGGCATAGAGGACAGCCACCGCCGGCACCACGTAGCCTATGAACATCATGATGGCATCCGCTGCCTCCTTGTTCTGCATCTTGGAGCACTCAATTATCTTAGTGGAGACGTGGTTGCACACATAAAAGAGCAGCGAAGAGAAGCTGGTGAGCACGGCGCCGCCCCAGATAAACCCGCACACATGTTTCGTGTTATAAACACTGGACATGTATGTGCGAGGCAGCGCCCGCTCTATATAATAGTCCAGACTGAGCAGTGTGGTGGAGTACATGATGACCAGGGAGGAGATGTTGAAGAGGATGAGCAGGGTGATATAGATCTCATTGTTATACTCCCACATGGGCCAGCGGGTGAAGCTGGGGCCCAGCAGCTCAACGGGCGCCACCAGGTTCAGCACAAGGCCAGCGATGGCCATGTTGACAAAGTAGACATCTGGCATGGTCATGGACACCTTGTTGGAGAGGTTGACCACCACCAGCAGTGCGTTGTAGCACAGCCCCACGGGGAAGCACACCATGAGGTAGATGAGGGAGAAGACAGATAGGATGAGGCCAAAGTCCTGGCAGAGCCGGTAGTCCACGCTGGTGTCCGTCTCATTGTAAACCATGCAGCTCCACATCGCTAGGCTCCGACACAGGTCAGCACTCTCACTGGGTCGACTGCAGGCAGATAATGTGGAGAGAAGAGTTAGTTATACCACCTTACTTGGCTGAGGTGCATCAAATAGTAGCCTGTATAAACACTAATAATGTAATAGTTTATTGATCCCTGTAGGGAAATTGTCTTTGCTTTCCCACTTCACAAGGAAGTTAAAGAGCAGGGGCAGCTACAGAACGGCACAATGGAGCCAGTAGGAAGTCAGTATCTTGCTCAAGGGCACTTCAGCAGGCCAGATGCTTGCTGACATGGGGCTTGAACCTGCACCCTCCAGTTGAAAGATGGTCTCTCTCACCACTAGGTCATATTGGAGCTAACACCTTCTCTCTGTTTCTGTTTTTGTGGAAATAAGAAAACAACACTATACAGCGATGTGCTCTTTCCTCCAAAAACTGAATGAGAACTTCGTCTCAGTTATTGTTTTTTGTGGTTTGTGGTTAGATTTATGCTAACCAGAGGAGCAAGCAAGGCCTCAACTCACAGATCAGACACGGCAAGGCTATTATGCCTGGAGTAACACTATTAATTTCACTTCACTGCATTTGACTGGCTGAATAAGAATGCCTCACAATATGTTTCATCTGCTAGCTCGACCTTAAAAAACTTTCTCCACTTCCAGAATTGAGCAATTGAGGCCCTTGTTCTTGCGGGAGAATACAAAACTGCATTTGTTTGACGCCCCAGCAAACTTTTCTCTCTCTCTCCCTCTCTGTCCTTTTCTCTCTCTCTCATTCCGTCATAGTCACATGCAGGGGCATTGCTGCCTGTGGAGAGTTGCCCTTGTCCTTTTCACATGGTCAAGCGACCAGATAAAGAAGCCCTCCTTTACTAGCCTGACTTTACAGACTGATTTGGCACAACTGATCTGACTAAAGCACGGCCGCCTTCTGTTCGGGTTACTATTTCTCAAAGTAAGGTGTGAGTGTGTGTGTGGGTGGGTGTTTGTGTGTGTGTGTGTGTGTGTGGTGGGTGAGGGGATACATAGTGAGGAGTAGATTTATTGAGAGTGAAATGTGATGCGGGCTATGACGAAGGGTCAGTGAGGACTGAGTTGTGAGGTTGGAGTTCAGGGCAAGGCCAAAGAAAACTACCACAAACATAGGAAACGGCCTGACGGGATCAAGCCTGATGAGGCTGCTAGTTTCAAAACACTTATGTAATGCTCCCCTGCAATTGAGCACGTCATTAAATATTAAATATATATACGATACGATACGATACGATACGATATACGATATATGATTATTAAAATATATTAAAATTAATTTGGTCAAGAAGCAAAAGCATAATCTCATTGAGGGCTTTCAGTGAATTCAAGCAAAGGAATGTTTTATCAGCGATAATTTAGCTACTGTATGATTCCACAACAATAATGTTTAGTTTTGCTCTCCAAACTACTATTACTACAAAAAAAAAAACATTCTCTGAAGAACAAATCAACTTTCAAATCAAAAATGAACATGTGTATGTGTGTGCTAACCTGAGCAGAATGTTCTAGAAACCTATCCCCTGCAAATATTTAGGAACACATTGCAGGCGGACAGTTTTGTTTGCAGGAAGATGAGTAACGATGCCAGTAAAGGGGAACGTTCTTCTGTTCACTTACATAACACCACTACAGAGGGGCTGTTTTGGCCTGAAGCCTCTCTCTCTCTCTCTCTCTCTCACACACACACACACACACAGTCCCTCCTCTATACCTCTCCAATTGGCTATAATGGGACTACGGTGGAGGTTGGAGCGGAGTGCTGGGCTGGAGGAGGCTCAGGAGGAGGAGAGTCTAGAGTTTCTCTTTACAAAAAGGACCCAGCAGCTCTCCCTTCACCAAGACAGGAGTACTGGGATACCCTCTTGTAAACATGGCTCTCTACCACCACCAGCTAGGTCATTCATTTACTCAAAGAGGACCTGACGAAAGCACATGATTAGCTGTGGTTTTGTCCCGTAGATTAGAAGATGTCTCTAAATGAGTTCTGTTGTGCGAGATCAGAAGCACTTTGTTTCATCCTTTATTTCTCACGCACTCTCATCACACAGGAAGCTTTGTGGGCTTTAGGGGAATAGTGCAAGTATTAAAGGAGAAAAAAGTAAAAGTTTTTTCCTCATGTTTTTATGTTTGCCTGTCCCCTGCTGTATACCATTCCAACCGATAGCCTTCCAATACCAGGTTGGCTTACTTGGTAGCTTCCATGAACCGCAATGCAGTTCAAAATTCCACATAAAATGCATTCAAAACACTGTCAAGAGTCTTAGGTTTGTTGGTGAACTGGTATTCCATCATTGCAAAATTGCAAATCTTCCTAGCAAGTACTACTGAAACACATCATCTATGCAGAAATGGTGGAACCACTTCAAAATTGTTGAGGTATTTTTGGCACACTGAATTCTCTTTCCTGAAACAATTTACAAGAAAGTATTTGACACAAGAGCAGACAAGATATGGATGAAAAATGAACACCCTAGAATTGAGACACAACATAGTGGTGACGCATAGGTTTGAATGTGCTACACACAACAGGTTTCTGTTTCTGTTCATTTTTATGATGACAGAGAATCAAATGCCATTTACCGCAATTTTACTGCAGTTTTTATTTCACTTTCTTTCTTTCTGTGCATCCCGACAACTACCGAGAGGAAAAACACATTCAGTAGCTACTGCCGATACTGTACTTTCCATGCATGATCATTTTTACATCAGGCTTTTCATATTGCACTTGTGTACAATCATTACTTGCCCCAAATGTCCCTACAATCTTTGCACTGTCTGCAGTGTCACTCTGGGCTACATCTACTTTGCTGTTGTGAGTAAGTAATTGCACTTTAGCCCTGTGCACTTTGCCAGTGGCCCATCGCTAGGTTTTCCATTCAACTGCAATAAAAATAGGCTAGGTGAAAGAAAATGTCTATTCCTGCTTTGGAAGCATTGCAAGCTATGAGCTAAACCCATTTAAATTAAGGCAATGGGGTTAGTCCATTTCAGTTTCTGTCAAGGCAATGGATGGAACTTAGATTGTCAGGGGTAGACAGATGTCAGCGCTCGTCACTAAAGATGAGAAAAAAACACCGGTACTATCTTTTGAAGAATCAATGGTATAGCATGTGGAGTAACTGAAGTTGCCTTTGTGGCGCAGTTATCTTTCTTTTTCCGACTACATTCTTTCAGAAAAATGACAGTGATAGCTGTGTCAAGCTAGATTCCTGTATTGAAGCACCTTTTCTTTTCTTTCACAAGGGACTGTAATCCAACACCATTTTGGAGTGAAAAATGGCGCACACCTCTTCAAAGACAAGCTTACTATGATTGTAATACTAAAGAGGGTGCTCTTTACTGTCATTATATGTACAATTTTGAGGTGGCTAGGTATGACGCCCTTGTGCTGAGTACCATCAGTATCACCAAAGTACCCATAATCACAAGAAAGGTTCAGGTGTATGTATTTTATACAACATTATATAAATGTAGCTCTACTGTCTGAATTCCATCAAAGAAGTGTACACCTGTCAGAAGCAAAACATTGGCAAAAACGATGACTAGCTTGCTACTATCAATTCCATATTTCAGAAAACACAGCTAGGTGTATTTAAGCTCTTGGTGATAGAGAATGAGGTATAATGATAAGGAAAAGACTTTGATTAGTAGTTCCCTAACACCACTATGACTGTCGTATTAGACCGAACTGAACTTTTCACACTATCCCATGTCAAAAGTGGTTGAGTTAAATATTCCCAGAAAGGGTCCTGCTTCAGCACGTCTCAGCTCCACAGACATGATGTTGTAAGAGTGACGCCCACGTGCTCGACGTTTCAGTGTTTTGAAGCCAGATCTCGGGGGCTGATGGAATAGTGTGACATACTGGGCCCACACCCCTCATATATCCTTACTGGAACTTACAGGCCCTTCTCAGGATATAATGTCACATGATTCACTGCTCTCGACTGCAGTAGTGGTAGTAAAGGAGCAAGAGGAATACTACGGAAAGAAAATAAGATTATATGACTCATGATTACATGATTTAAAATGTTGTGAATACGAGTTGTAACACAGTAATTTGCCAAAACCATTTCTCAACATATCACAGTGACTGTTCTGACTGTACAAGTAGATCTATCAAAACTAATTATGACAGATTATTATGATTTAAATTAATTAATGGCACATTCAAGAAAGTCTCTTCATCTCTCCTAGCCCTTGTGATATCCTCAGCTGCCTTTTATTGCCGTAAAGGAGCCTATTAACTGTCTATAGATGAGAGATCTGACTTCAGATGTTTGCCGATGCTATAAAGCAGCGGGAAATGTTCTACTTGCAAATTAAAATGACTAAGCTCTTGGTAACAGTTAAAATAGTTTTAATTGACTTGGCTTCTGTGTAAAGGTTTTAAATAATTCTAAACATTTTCCTGAACTATAATCTATAATCAGTCCCCACAAAATTAAGGGGAGAGAGGACATTACAGATAGATGTTGAGGGATACTGTCTATGACGAACAATGTTTTACATGCCCACCACACCCCATGATAAACCTGAGAGAAAAAAGCAAAACAACATTATTTTCATGTAGTTTTCATTACCTTATGAAATTATTTTTTGGGGCAGGGGCTGACTAACTACAAAAAAAGCTAAGGAAGACAATAATTTAATAGACACAATGCAGCACAAGGAGGTGTTTGTTGTTGTTGTACAGTTTGTTCTCACATGCTTTAGTGTGATATACTTTGGACAAGTAGGGGTCATGATCAGTCTCAGCAGCTTCCTCAGCCACCTACTGACAAACAAAATGTTCAACCGTACAGGCAAGAACAAAAGTCACAGTTCAATGGTCAGCACAAAGCAGGCTTACTGCCATTAAGCCATGGCACACACGCCCATGTCCCCTTCGGTCACATGGATGAAGTTAACAACAAGTGTAAAACCTAAATCTCAAGAACTATTTAATCTGGGTGAGCTGTTACACTCGTCTGAGTAGAGCTACTTTGTCAAAAAAAGGAACAGCATTCACATAACACAATAGTTGATGTGAAACTGGTCAGGTGGAAGTGCAGACCTTCAGTCACTATTACTACTATTACACTACAAGGAGTACTGATATTCATACCATTATTTGTTACATAGTCATAGATGTACATTACTATTTGCAAAAACCCATTAGGGAATAGGATTTGGAGCATATAGAACAGCTAAAGGAGACTGTTGTAAAATAGTCAATTCAATAAAGTTAAAAAATGTTGGTCCTATGAGCGATTCAGCACAAGACTGTACCAAAGACTTGTCTGGATGTGAAAACATAGTTATTAGTGATGGCCAAGGAATCCAAAAAGTATTTGTAGGTTCTTCCAAAGCAAAGCACTTAGCAGCAATTATCTTTTAGTGTACTTCTTATATAATTCCCATAGGTTTAGATAAATAAACCATCACATCCTATTCTTTGTAGTTTCTAGCGGATGTCTTGTCAACATGACAGCCTATTAATCACGCAAAGTGCAGGCTCACACAACTTGAAGGCTACTGTACCTTTGTATTGCTTCTGCAGAAGCTTTTTGCTTTAACTGCCTCTCATTTGATACAACATCACTTATATTTGCACCACTACGCACATACTTTAGGAAACTGAGCGCGTGAGAAACATTTTCAAAGTAAACACGTCACTAACACTATAGAGTAACTAAAATTGAACGAGCCCAAGGAAACAAAGTCGCTTATCGTCTGTGATACTGCTGTGGAGACACTGTGTCTCTGCATCATACTCGTGTGCCAAGCATGGATAGCTGTCACAGCTTTACCATTATTCTACCATTTCTACGGTATTGTTGGCAACTCTAACTTTACTTGCACTCGCAACCAGCCATCCTTAAGGAGCAAATATGTATTTGTCCCAATTTCATGTGAAAATACAGCGAATCGTATACTCTAACCTATCATAGTAGTCCAACCAAACAGTGGAAAAGGGAGAAAACTCACCAGAAAAGTATAGATTTGGCACGGTGACAACCCTACGGAGGCAAAGGGTTTTGATGTAGCATTTCCACTGGCATTTCTCAGTCGTTGCATTTCATTAACTAACCTAGGTCTTAAAATGAACGCTGCGGCTTTCCTTATTGGCATTAATACTGTAAGAGACCAAAAAACCCTGCTTTACTCCTGTTTAGTTATGACGTGCTTCATCTATCCACTTTTGTTTCTCGGACGAGGCTTGTTGTAAAAAGGGGGACGGCCGTTGGAGACTTACTACGACTGGAGTGGTGCTGAACCCTTCAGTGTGTACACACGTGACCCTCCCCCACTGTCTGCTCCACAGCTTTTTAGACTACGAGGCCCGAGCGGCCATTCTCTGCTCTCATTGGACGACACGCATGGAGGTGGGGCGTGGGGGAGGCTGGGGGTGCTCTAGTCTAGGTAACACACACACACACACACACACAAACACGCGCACTCACTGCGATATAGAAAATCCCTGCTTCCTCGGTTCTGATTGGCTGAGTCACGTTCAAAGCCGTTGTAAAAATACCCAATAAATAAAATAAACAATAATATAGCTCTAGAACAGTAGCTAAACGAAGTAGTTGCTAAGTAAGTACATACCGTGTAAGTGGTGATTTTCAGTGGTGAAGTGGTTAGCGCATTCATATTTAAGTTAACTGTATTCTATGACAAGTGTGCAGCTTCGAACATGCCTCAGCCAATCAGAACTGAAGACTGGAACTACCAGTTTTATAATAGATTTAAGGAGTCTGACTTCAAACCCATGATAGACATTCCTCACACTCATTACAGCTAATCACAATGTTGTTATGTAAGTTGTCTTTTGATGAAAATTTTGATTGTATTTTACAATATTGTATTATATCGATGCAATGTGTAGCAAACTACAAATTTTGCCACAAGTCAGAATATTGCTGAGCTAGAGTCTTTTGCTGAGAGTCTTTAATAGAGCAACTGAAGTTTACTGAGAAGCTTAAGGATTACAGAAGTAGACCCAGCTGTAACTGCTTCACTCTTTGCAGGACATACATACCATAATCCTGACATAGAAACCAATTTGATACAGTAGATGGTTGTACATATTGGTTGTATGCTGTCCAGCAGCAATCAGGATTACTTAGAAACAAGAGAATAAGACATTATAGTTTGGAATTCAATCAGTTGTATTTGTTACTGTACACAACAGTTTCAGCATTCTGTGATCCAAATAGTATGTAGTATGTTCATTTTCTCAACTGGGTTATTTTTAGCTTAGGTCTATTACAATGTCAATCTTGCAAGCTTGGAAACCTCAGGTTTCACTGTAACTCACAAATACATTACATTACATCAAGGGGCCCATAGCAATAGGATACTTGCAGTGAAATACAGTGCAATAATGCTACAGTATTATAAATTACACAATCATTTAGTTTGTGTTCATTAAAAGGAGTCATGTTTAGTTTCTTCACAAATTGCATTAGAAGCTTCCAAAACTTTGTTTTATCCTAGCCATGGTATATCTATGGGCAACAGATAAGACATGCTGTGTGCACCATGGTAACATCAGGTCTGTATTAGTGCTGCTTTGTGTACAGATCCATCCTTTCATTTCCTGCTGAGCACCTGAGGGAAAGGAGAGATACAGCAATAAAACCCTGAAGTTCAACCCTGAAGGTCTACAGTGATATGAGGCATGTGAGAACCATGAAGCAGATATTTCATTAAAGAAATGTCTGTGGGCCCCTTCAACTCTCCATGCAAGTAATGGATTACTTATAGGCCAGCAATAAAAATGAAAAACAATAATGAAGGTTTTTTGGAATGCATCATTTCATAACTAAAAGGCTTGCGGTGGCTCAGTGAGCATACATAAAGAGAGTGTGAAGGAGGGCATCAAAATAGATAGACATACTAAGGCTAAACTTCAATTCTCTTATGCCATTCTGAAAAACCTAACAAAGTATTAAAATGATGAAAGAAGTTGGATAGCACAATAGGTTCTTAGCAGTGAGGCACAGGTCCTTTAATGTACCCTTATCTGGCTTAACGCAAGACAAAAGCAAGAATTGAGTTGATGCCAATGAGACACAATAGTCTCAAGTATTGAGGTATACAATAGTAAGAATAGCTACAGTACTTTGACAACCAGACTGAAAAATGTCCCCCTAAAAAAACAGTCCACAAAATATATTGATAAATTAAAATGTTATGTATGTAGGGATTGTAGATGGTAGGAAGCAATTTGGTATGTTGGTCATTAATTGTATTGTTTTCTGTTGCCTGCAGGCAATTATATCCCTCTCTATCTATATACTTTGAAAGTATATTTTTCCAGTACGTTTCTTTGTTGTGCTCTTGTAACACCCCATGGTTCGCTCCAATCTACAGTCCATACATGCTGTCGCTGCAAAGCTATTTTTAACCTTGTTATCATGAAACATCATTAAATGACGGATAATGACCTTTAATTTGACGTAAGAGATTGAAGATGTACCATTTGTTTACCATTCAAGGTCATGAAACATTATGATCTGTAATAACTGATTGATGTGTTAATCTGAAATAGAGACAGAGACAGACAGTTTACCCTGGCAGTCTCAGTCTCGTGAGGGCAGAGGTGGGGTGCTAATGCACTAATCCCTCTCACACAATCCTCAGAGGTCCAGAATAGTAGTCAGATTAACGATATATGCTCATGCCCAACTGAAAGTTATCTTCGGATTGTGTGGCGTTTACGTTGGGTCAGTTTGCCTCACCAAGAAAGCTCTAATAGAATTGACTGTTTTCTGCATTTTCTGTCCATTTAGCTTTTAGTTAAGAAGGTATTTAAATATCAGCGTTGCCCAAAAATGTGATACTTTTCTGAAGGATTTTAGTGATGTGGTGTGTTATCTGATGTTACTTTGCACATTGTATTGACATTTTGTGTATAACTCATGTTGGTTTTTCATTTATGGAACTGTTGCATGTTAAGTGAATGAACACTATTATGATTTTAGTTTACATGTTAAACAAGGAAGCAAGTATTGGGTAACAATTTGGTGTCCGCGGCAGTATTGATGTGGTGTGTACATTAGGGAGGAAGTGAGTGAGAAGGGGAGAGACTGGACTGTGGGTCTGAGGAGTAAATCACAGTTTATCCCCAATCAGGCTCTGAAATCTGTTCCTATTCCTGGAAGCCTCAACACCACTATAAGGCTCTGGCCTTCATTTACTTTCCCCTAAAGACATTAGACCGCATGGTGACATATGGCTTGTTTACAAAAGAAAGTCGATCCTTTGCCTCCCTCAGACCCGGATGCATGTCAGCTGTTTGCATAGTCACTTTGGCACCAGATGGCCACAGACATGTAATGTGAGTCCAATGATAATGATTAAACCGAGGCGTGTGCCAGGGCAATGAAATACTGAAATATTTGATCAGATTATGAAGCCTTTAAGTCATGTCCTTCCTTGCAGATAACTGCTAGAATACGCTAGAGATGGCCCTAGCCGTGAGCTCTGATGCTCTTGTCTGGTGTTCCTGTTGCAGCAAGTGGCTGTGGACTGTCTGATTGTCTGAGAAGACACACACACGCAATAACACACAAACAAACACTGCAGCAGTCTGTTGCAGACCAGGCACCAGCGCCCAGCGGCTGTGACAGAAAGACGAGAGTGAGGTTCCTGCATGCTCTAGTAGTAAACAACATTAGACAGTGTGGCATTTGACTTTTGCCTCTCAAGACTGATTTGCTTAAGTCAAGTTAAAGCACATCTACTTCACATCTTATTTTGATCAAGCACATCCAGTTCAATGTAGGGTTTGATGACACCCCGTTACTAGGCTGTGACAGTGTTTAATGTTAGGTACCCGGTTGATTTACTTTTATGTATTGCAGAAGAGCTTATAGAGCTCATGTAGACCGGGCTCCCGCAGGTGGGGATACAGGGTTATGATATAAACATCAGTAGGAGCCCTGCTGCTTGTTTTTTGTTCCGACTCTTTGCTGTCATGACTGATACAACACCCCACCGAGCCCTGTCATCCTGTCAGACGGTTTCCTGGAAAAGGCTTCCCATGTGGCAAGAAATGTTTGTGTCACCAGGACCGGTGTTGTGGAGGGAGCGACTGTGTGTGCTGTTTGTGTGTGTGCGTGCGTGTGTGTGCGTGTGCATGTGTGCGCGTGTGTTTGTGTGTCTGTTGGGAAAATGAGGTGGATGTAGTCCCATATGGCGCAGTGTTGTAGAGAGAGAATGGAATAGCATTTGGGTCTGGCCCATCTCATAAGCTAGTGCCTGTGTGTTCCTGCTGGGACAAATGATGCTTTGGAAAGATTTTTGCATGATGAATTTTGATATCCCGTCCCCATCTGTCTCACTGCCACCATTTTTCCCCCAATGATTCATTAACCTTTGGGTTTTGCAAGCCAAATAATGTCATGGGCATGCCCTGGCATACAGCCCTCCTCTTTGTTTATACTCAAACGAGCAGTGTGCCTTGCCAGCAGTAGGCTGATAGTGCATCTGCTGAAAGGGAGAACCTCCTTATCATCTGAAACAAGTAAAAGAGTGCAATGCAGGCTTATTTTGTCAAACATCCAAAACACAGCTGCTATAATTCATACGGAGCCAATTCCAAGTGGGCTGAATAGTGCACATATGCGTGCACGTGCGCACATAAACAAACAGCCTGTTCACACAGGGGGATGTCACTTCAATGTACAATATAGTCTAATATGTAATATTAGTATGCACACCAGTCATATACAACTATCATTACAATAACCATCCTTTCACATTTAGCCGTAGGCTAAGACAATGGGTTGTGCAGTCACACTGTCTGCATGGAAACCTACAGTATTCAAACTGTGGCGCCCCAACCAACAAAACAACAGCAAGCCAGCAAACCATTCCCTCTGTCTACATGTCTGCAGTGCACCAGCATACCCCTAGTGCTGTCTACCCTTCACATCAGCCGCCAACAACTCACCACAATTCCTCACTACATGCAGCGTAGCAGCGTCTGATCCCCCAACATGCAACATTGAAGAACTCTTCCAAAGGCTATTTGACCCAGGTCTAATTATTATGTAACTCACCAGTGACACTGACACTGCACAAACCAGCATGCAGATGTAATGGTCTACTGCAGTACTTGGCTGCAGAGAGGCCTGCATAACTTAGTAACATTCCTGGAGTAAGTGAACTGGGCAGTTAGTGTTTTGGTAGGCGTGTTCAAAGGGAGATCCAGGGATTTAAGTGAAGTGTCTTTGGCTCACAAAAAGGAGGCAGGCTATGCTCAAATTCAGGCAGAAAAATAGGCAGGCAGCTGTCTCCACCCTCTGCTCTGCTGCTACCTTGTCTCAGGCCTCAGCATGGAGCTTTGACCTGAGGTCAACCTTGTAATTTATCCTTTTCAATAACATCCACCTCAGCCATACCCTTAAACAGTATTTTTATGGCACGTTCCTTGGTTTCTCTTTTCCCTCTCAAGGGAAATTTATATGTTATCTTCTGTCACAGAGTCCAAATTGGGTCAGCTCGCATGAACCTTTCATGTAAATACAAGAAGAACAGAAGGTTGGGGTGACCTGCATTAGGAATGTGAGAGTTTAAATAGTGTTTAAATCACATGGTCTGTCTCACTGCCAGCTTGACCATCACTGTGATTTTTGCTAGGTACAAACTGAGGTGGATAATTTCAGCAATGTTTTGTGAATCAGGTGCACTCATCAGCTTTGTGATGATTATTATTTTGAGTGCACAGCAAAGCTAAGTCTGGGGTTGTAGAGGTCCTTTTTTGTTTCAGAGTAAAAGCATTAAAAGTATTAAAAGCTTAAACTGATTGGTTAACTTGCAGGAAAGTAACTTTGGATCAATAGATACGCAATGGGAGCATATTTAAACAATAATTGCATTTTGCAACCTTGAAGGGTATTGATGAAATATTGTACAAAAATAGTACAAAAATGTGATCACTGTTATTGTGTGCAGGTAAAAGTAAACACCACCCTTGGCTAGTGCATCTGGGTTAAGTCATATAAAACTCTGCAGTACTATTCAGCTGTTTGCTTTTATTAGAGCTGCCTACTCTGGGGAGGCCATGCTAATCCGCTTGCACCTAATCCAGTTAAGAATTTATTGGGTTTAAACCCTTTTATTGTATGAGAGTCTTGTTGTTTTTTGCTGACCTCCGTTGTTTTGTAAAAACAACGTTATTTATTTTTAACAAATTGTATTTGTTTAAACGGACACAACAATTGACCGTGGCTATACATTAAACCTCATTAGGACTCATAGATGCATTTTTACACACACACACACACACACACACACACACACACACACACACACACACACACACACGCACATCATATTTCCCCACTACTGCTGTCGTCAGTTACAATGACATCCTTTTTTTGTGCTTTCCCCAACCAGGAGAGAGAACAGCGGTAGGGCTCCAGAAGACCCACTGAGGGCCCCAGGGTCCAGCATCAAATGGGCCCCCTGACCCTTTCTCTGCTCTGGGCGTAAACCAAGATTATTCCGCTGTTTGATTCCACCAGATGCAGCAGCGCCACTGGATGGGCACTGTCTAGCCACGATGAGCAGATATAAGGGGGATTAGTGGGCTGTTGTGGTGGATCGGCAAGAACAGTGGGAGGCTGTCCACACACAGCTGTGTGTTTGTGCGTTTCATAATGCTCTGGCCTCTGGCCTGTCTCTGGCTCTGGCCCCAACCCTGAACCGCCTTTCCCTCCCACTGACCTCACAGTTCAGGGAGCTCTCAGACTGCAGATAGCAGGAACTGAAAAAATTCTGGAACAGCATGAAAGCTCTCAAAGAAACATGACTCTCCCTCAAGGATTGTGGGCAAAGATAAGAGTGTAATTCTTCAGCCAGACATATCAGCTGAAAGCGTTGGATGTATTTGTTTGTGATTTATTGAGGTTCACAAACCTTGCATTTATCATCAAACCTTGAATTTCATGATGCAGTTATTATAAAAAAAAAGATTCCAGTCAAATACTATTCTGTTTAGTACCATCTTGAGACTTGAAGGTATGTTTCCTGAACAATAAATAAGTTCATGGCCATGATTGAAATATCCTTGTGTAGGGAAAGAAATGCTTGTGTGTGTCTGAGAAAACCAGTCCTAGATGCTCTAGTGCCCTTGGTGGCAGCCTTGTGCAGGTGAGATTGCCAAGTTCTGTTAATGTCCTTTCAGCGAGCGGGATCATATTTCATGTCCCCATAGCAGCCACTGTTAGCTGGTGACAGTTTCTATTTACAGAAAACAATCCCCACAGACAAAGACTTGGAAAATGTCAGATGATTAATCTCTCATGGAAAGAAATGTCTCTCACCATACCAGAGGGTTTTCTGAACTGCCTTGGAGTAATATGTAAAACACTGTGCAACATTCAACAGGTTTTGCGTTTCTGTTGGAGACCAGAATTATCCAGATGAGTCATTTCATCACAGGAAGCTGGTAAAAAAAATAGGTTCAATGGTGGGAGATAAAATCAGGCTCTTTACAATTATGGTATGTGAAGTTAAGATATTTTTGTGGATTTTGTGAATGTGTTGAAATGAGAGAGCCTCATTGTGGGAGTGTGGGAGTGAATTTGAGGTAAAGTTAAAGCTGATCTCTAATCACAGATTCCTCCTGACTCTCATCACGCTAAAACCCATTCAAATTACATGGCAAAATAAGGATTATGGCCACTAAAGATAAGTGTATTGATTAGAGCTTAAAGCTCCATGGCTCCAATCGCTGCTCTACAGGTACTAGGTACGATCTGTATTTGATCATTGGTACAGCCTGGACTTGGATAAAGCATACTGGAACATGAACTAGCAGCATAGTCTGCAAGATCAGTGGGAGTATGAGTATGGCGGGAGAGACTAGTTTAAAGCTGGCTGATCTCTCCTGCGTTTCTTTGTTGATCCAGAATTTTCTCTTTGGCCATGGCCACATTGTTTTCTCCACCCTTCGCTCGACACACTTTTCCTCAAAGGCTTTCCCAGTAAAAGGGAAAGTGGAATGGTCAGGAGAAATGGCTGTCCTTTTATACTTTTTTTTCTAGAAACATCACTAACAACTGTTCAATTCAACGTCTCCCTCTCTCTCACACCCTCTCACTCTCTGTCACGTGTGTGTCTGTGCGTCTGTGTCTGTGTGTTTGATGTAGTGGTTTGGCTGTCCGCTAAAGCATTCATTTCAGAGTGGTTACTTTGGGCCTCATTCTGACTCACTGGCTTTCTGCCTACACCCTGTGGTCTACCATCCACTACAGGAACTGCCTGTGTGTGTATGTGAGTGTGTGTGTGTGTGTACAGTATGTCTATGTGTGCATGCAGTTTAACTTTTTTTTTTTGCTATACCTGTTGTTCTATCTGGAAAAACAGATAGAGCCCCCTGGCCATAAGCCAATGTAACAATCAACCTCCAGTCAGCTGATGTTTTTCAGCCCGATGAACATCCAGAAGCATGCATTGCAGTCAGCTCAGCAGCCTGTTAATGGAAGGAAGAGGTACTTCTGCAGGAGCGAACAGAGAACATACTCATTAGACTTTAATGAAAGCCTTCATCTTTAATCAGTCAGTGCAGTCAAACTTGCATCCTGTGCAGAATATTATGGGAAGTGCTGTCTCGTAAGACGTGTCACCTACAGTAACCTCTACTGCACTTCCTCCTAGGAACAGACTTTAGGGAAGAAGCCTCATTTCATTTCACTGTAGCTCGGATAGCAAGACTTGCATGTATGGAAAATTATAACGTGCTATGTTAACTTTCTGCTCAGCTTTTTGAGTGTTTCTATTCAATAGTAAAATGACTTTTAACAGGAGTCTGAGAATGCTATGTACTGCAGCTGTGGATGAAACTGTGGAAATGTAACGAAAATCAGTTTACTCAAAAGTTCAGCAAGTCCATCAGATGCATCATTTTGTCTCCCTACAACACTATTACTAGTACGATAATATTCAACAGTACTTGCTCCGTACCGAGTGCTTAGCTAATGAATATTTCATGCTCCATCAACAATGCTGACATTATGCCAAACAATGAGTTATATAACCATGCAAAGTTAGAACAAACACAGCCTTGGTTAGAAATTATGTGGTCATTAAGAATGCATGCATGGTTGTTTTAATCTTTCCTTCAACAAATAATAATGTTGGTGCAGGACAATGATGTCTTTTTATTGCACAGGGGTGATGGCCTGAGGAATGTTCCAGCCATTTTTAGAATAACCGAACCAGAGACAGACTGAGCGGGCACAGACGGACAGACAGGAAGAGAGTCAGAGAAAGGAAGTGAACAAGTGTCAGGAATGAGAACAAAGAGCCCATGGACCTCAGCGTTTATGACTCTTGATCTGTACATGGAGTTGGTCTCTATAGTGCATGTCTGTCTCAGCGACTCGCTGTGAATAAGGCCTGACTCTCTGGGGTGTGGAGAATTGAATTGGTGTGGATGTTTGTACAAGGGAATGAAAGACAGCAGGGGAGGAAATGCTAATGATCGTTATGGGCAATAAACAAGACATATATCCTCAGGTTGATAGATGCACATGACCTCTGGGGTGATTTAGTTACACTTAGGAATCCGTGTGAGTGTCTGGGGAAGACTGACGTCAAAAGGTCTTTTGGAGTTCTGGCGAAGCAGAGATGACAAAACACAGGAGTTGTAAATCCCTCACTCAGTGCAAACTCTCTTTTCTTTTCTTGTTCTCCTTTTCTTTTCTTTTTCCCCCTCAAACCAGAACATCACAGCTTCACCTGAGTCTGCAGATTCTTGGTGCAAAATAGTGCATTACAATGTTAGTTTGGCTTCTACCTTCATTTCTCAGTGGAGTTGTACCTCTTGCAGCAACTCTTAATGGAGCAGAACACCCCCGCCCTTCTCTTTTTTCTCCATCGGCTGCTATCTCCCCCCTCTACCACTACCAAGCCTGAGATGCCATGGGGCCCCTTCATCAGATAACACTACAACCGATAAGCCCTGTCTGCTGCCTGGCCTGCTCTGAGGGGGGCTTTCCTTCACGGTGACGCCAAGCAAACATTCATGTACAAACACTACGAAAAAATCTCACTATCAGCACAGTAATGTAGAAGATCAGGAAACGTCATATCTTAAAACGTTTGACTTAATACTGCATTCTAACCTGCATTCTAATCTTATGCAAGAAGCAGATTTCTAACTTTTGGTAAATGGTATTTTCCTAACTTCATTCTTCAGATAAGATTGATTTCATCAATCTGGCAGAAATGATTTTCCAGACATGTGTTTTCCATGCGATAGAATATGAACTAGTTCTTTCATTTGACATTGGCCCAGAAAGTAAAGTGATCCCGGTCATTCTTTTTTGCTGCTGGAACAAAAGTGTTTCCGACACCTGCTGATGTCAGTTATTGATATAGTACAGCAGCCTCCTTCCTTTTAATGGGCCAGTTGATTTCTGAAAAGCAATGCTTTCTGTATTGTTGCACTACATATGAAGTCCACATGTATTGTAATCAAAATGCATTATACCTTCCTGTTGTGGTTTTGGTGCATGTTGCAGCTTCACCACCAGATCAAGCCAAAACCACAATTTCTAAGAGATTTATCTTTCTACACTCTTGTGGTGAACCAAATGGCAACCAGCGAGAGATCTAACATCAACCAACCATTAGTACAAAACACAGCCACAGAACAGGACCACATGTTTCACAGTCACACAAGGTATATGTTGGGCTTAGTGTTACAGAGTACTAGACAAAGTCATGACTTCTAAAATGGGACAAATATACAGTATGATATGAAATACATGAAAGAAGGAGAGCTTGTCTAAAGCAAATGTTGTACGCCAACCTTAGATAGCCAGAAATGATTAGTACTTCATGTTACCTCATCTCCAACCCCTAGCATCAAACCTGTCACAACAGTCTAGCAGTGCTTTGCGGCTAAATCAGAGATGATGTACTCACAATCTAGTTTGAGTCCAGCTCTTGAATATACTGTACTGTACTGTACTGTACTGTACTGTACTATACTATACTGTACTATACTATACTATACTGTACTATACTATACTGTACTGTACTATACTATACTGTACTATAGTATACTATACTATGCTGTACTGTACTGTACTGTACTATACTGCACTATACTGTACTGCATTATAGTATACTGTACTATACTATACTATACTACACTTTACTATACTGTACTGTACTGTACTGTACTATACTATACTGTACTATACTATACTATACTATATTATACTGTACTATACTATACTATGCTGTACTGTACTATACTATGTTATACTATACTATATTATACTATACTATACTATACTGTACTATACTATACTATACTATATTATACTGTACTATACTATACTATGCTGTACTGTACTGTACTGTACTATACTGCACTATACTGTACTATACTATACTTTACTATACTGTACTGTACTGTACTGTACTGTACTATACTATACTATACTATTGCCTATGTTATACAACACACGTGGAAATCACTATAAACATATATTTAAAGAGCAAAATATCACAATGATTATTAATATAAGCAATCTAATAATCTGTGATGATTTGTTGCGTTTCCCAACAGGCAGAGCGCTTCGTTTATGTAACTGGCTCCAAATGCTAATTATTAATCAGCATTCCTGCACTAAGGTTCTTTTAAAGTTGAAAGAGTGTCGTTTGGGTCTTTGGGATTATGCTGTGCAGTGTTGTGCACAGCTGAGTGGATATGAAACTACGAGGCCGTGAAGCCCATTGATCTTGCCCTGATGCAAATTAATGCGGTTGACTGGCCTTATGAAATCTCCCAGCGCACTTTGCAGTGTAAAGGCAAAAGGCTGTGTCCGTACACAAAGAAGACCCAAGTTAAAACATTTGACATGTGTATAATCTCCAATTAGTTTTACCAGTACACACACACACACACACACAGGCGAAAGGTGAGGGTGTGTTTGCTTCTTATTGCATCTAGATTTCCCAAGGCCATGGGTTTATTTAATAACTGTGTTTTTCTCAAGTTAGTTCATTATAAGAGGGAAGTTGAGGGTTTTGGGATGTTGTTGAAATGTTTGCTTACTATGGAGAGAATAGTGGCCACAGAGGAAGGAAGATAAATACATGCACATGGTGAATATATAGCGTATCCCTTGGGCAGTGGGTGGATCTTTGCTGTAATGCATCGAGACAAGATTAATCAGTAACGACTTCACTAAGTACACAGCCTCCCTCTGACTCAATAAAAAAGATGAGAGCAAAAAAAGAGGGAAAACAACAATATCAGACTCTGCGGGATAGTTAAATACACCATTAAATCATAACCTGGGCTGCAGCCAGACACAATGGGCCTTTGTCTCAATGTCATTTAGGAGTTCCCCATCATTAGGGACTATTAGAGATCAGTCTCTTTCTATTTGTTCTTTCTTTTGTTTGCTCATTCGTTTGTTTATCCGTCCATTCATCACATGGATTCTCTCTGACACCACTGATCAGATTTTGACAAACCTTGGGGAGACAATGCATCTCAACACTGAACTCTAGCATGTTGAAAATTACACTGATTGGCCTAAAGGGGCGCTACAGTTACTGGTCAAAACAAGGTGACATATTTGTGACTGATTGGCTGTGAAGGGGACTGCATCACTCATGGAGGACGACATGCTTACTGTGGCCTGAACTGTCTGACAGTTGAGTTCATCCCAACTTCCAGAGGCATTCTCCAAAAAGAAAAACAAAAGACTTGGCAGTTTCTAGCTTCATAACCTTTTTCTTGATGGTGAACTGGCAAACTGTTGGTGCTTTAGTGTTACAGTATGTCTGAATAAAAACTTGTTGATCTTTGAAGTGGTGTGTGAGGATGGCAAGTCATATTTGGTGTGCTGTTCTCAGTGCAGTGCTGTCAGCATGGCGGTGTGTGCTGTGCGCCTCCCTCCCTCCCTCTGTCCTGCTACACTGGGCTTTCCAACTGCCCCTCTCTGGGGCCCCTTCCCCCCTGGAGCCCTCCCAGTCTCTATTGTTCTTGTGCTCGGTGCCTTGTTTGAGGCCTTCCCCTATGAGCAGTATACAGGCTCCCACTCTCCTATTTATAAACATCTCTACTCTCTCTCTTTCTCTCTGCCTGCCTATATCACGCTTCCTCAATACAACCAATATCAAATATGACATTGAACGAGGCCAGTCAGCTCTCTGAGGCACTCTCTGTCCAGACTAACCTGGCCCATGTCTGCCTTCCCCCATCACATATCACCATCCGACTCCCTGGACACTCCCCACACTTTAATTGCCAGCAGGCCTGTTTATTGGCCTTTTTTAATGCATTGTGGGAGGTTTGTGTGGAGGTAGTGCTGAGGTGGCTGCCCTTGTCTGGAAGGCTTGTTTTATTGGAGGTTTTGAATCACCACATAGGTTTTTCTAGGAAGATGCAGAATTTAGCAGAGATGGGAGTACCGGCAATACCAACCTCCCTTTCCCACACAAAGTTGTAACCAACACTCAAAGTGAAAGCAGTGATTGAACCACAGTATGTGTCCCTTTGGCCTTATATTTCTCATTATTTGTATATATATATGATATACACTCACCGGCCATTTTCACCACTACAGTCTTTACAGAGAATGGTGAGATACACAAAACATCCAGTGAGCCAAAAACACCTTGTTGATGAGAGAGGTCAGAGGAGAATGGGCAGACTTGTTCAAGCTAACAGAAAGGCCACAAATGCTCAAATAACATCTCTTTACAACAGTGGTGTGCAGAAGGGCACCTTGTTGAATCCATGCTGCCAAGAATTCAGGCAAAAGGGGGTCCTACCCGGTACTAGATAAGTGTACCTAATAAGGTGAGTGTATATGGAAGCAGTAAGGGTGCTCACCCAAAGGTAGAGGGATGAGGGATGGCCTTGGGTAGAATCAGTGAACCACAAGAGTATCATCACACAGACTTTTTTTCTCTGCCACGTTTCCTTCGCACCCAAAAACACACGACTTAACTGAAAGCAAAAAAACCTGCTTCAGTTACAACCGAAAAAATGACGATGGGTTGATGGTGAGAAAAAACTTTTCCTCCAAGCTCTCAGGGTGACGAGGTGACATAGTGAACTCAAGTGACTCAGCCTTAACCTGTCACTTGCATGAGGCTGCTATCAGCGTAGGCTTGTAAAAGAAAGCCCGGTTAAATGTGAGGGCCTCGCTATGCTTTTCAATCAGATAAGAGTCCAGGGAGCAGGCGATCCCTGGGCATTCCACTGCTGCTATACACAAGGCAGCTTTTGTCTGCCCTTCATATCTTTGGCCCCTGTTCCAGTAGCAGTGCAGCAGAGTGGTGAAGGGGATGTGTGCTGTTTATTAGATACAGAAACCTTGGGTCCCTTGTACCTAATTGGATTGCACAGGAAGAGGATTCGATTAAAGCCCACATCTTTGGCAATTACCACAGGTTTTGCCTCCTCCAGGGCATACGGGCCACCCAGCAGCGCTGTGCTGTGTAAAAGAAGCTTTGAAAGCCAGATAGCGGAGAGGCTAATCATTGCCTCTACAAACCTTGGACGCCATTTAAAGGAGCATACTGGTGTCATAAAAGTTTTCTTCCTCATTTTGTCATGTTTGGTTAGTGGAGCTGCTGCTGTTTCACTGTTTCTTCCATATTTGTCACACACATGGTTGTGCTTACCTTGCCGCTCCCGTTGCCTGCAGTGCAGTTGAGAAGTGCATCTGAAATCCATCGGAGATATCGCCATGCTGATATTTTGCAACATAGCAACTTAATGTTTGTTCACATAGGAAGTGGATTTAACAGCAGGTAAGGTTGCATGGTCAACCTCTACTGGCACACAGCCGTGGCAAAGAGACAGAGACTGACCTCATAGCTGTATTTTTGGACCATTTTGGACCATTTCTGAACTCCTAGAAAGTCATTGCTAAGGTCTGGAAAAAGGGTAAAAAGCCATATATGGTATAAAATGAAAATTTCTAACACACATACCTTTGATATTTTAGTTAGTTCGTTAGTTTCCAGAGCGGTCAACATCTGACATTGGTAGCTATCACAACATTCAGGCTTTTTGTAATGAATCTTTGCAAACAGGCACAATTACTCCTTGAAACAATACAGCAGAAGATATGATCGTGGCCACATCGCTGCAGTTAATGTATGACGTCTTAAATCTAGAAAAACAAAAAGAAATTGCAGAAAAGACTTCAAGGCTTATTTTCTCTTACCCAATACCCACTTTAGTAGTTTTGAACATGTGTGCAGTGACGACAATGTCTTCGACCCCACCTCTCCCCTGGCTCCTTCTGTCTCTGGCTGCCTTTCTCCTGTCACTCTGGGAAGTAAACACACCGCTTTCCTGCCATTCAGTCTCCAGGATTCAGCACTCATCAATTCACAATCTGCATACGTGACTGGAAAATAACCAACGTAGCCCCACTGCTCTGTTTCCCCTCGAGTGATTTATATCCCGTAATTGCTTGCAGAAAATATATGCTTTCACTTTCTTCATTTGACTCCTTAAGCTGCTTATCCATCGTTTGGGTCTGAAAGCCGAAAGCATGCTGCTGCCCTTTTTGTCGCAATTTGCATAAGGCATAATGTTTATGTTGCTTGACTTTTGAGGTCTGGTCAACGGATTAAATCATCATGAAAATTGTTTCTAGCCCATTAATGTCTGATGTCACCATCTTGGCATTTCTTTTTCCAGAATTGGGCCTGCCATAAATAATTCTTCATCATTACGTCTAATGGTTTTGTTCACTCTTTTTTTGGCTTGGTGTCGAGTTTCATGGCGTGGCTCTTGAGACCATCTATACTAACGGGGTGATGCAGCGGCAGCGCCGTATTGGCTGATTTACAACATAGATTATTTCGTAAATAGTCGATGATTAATGTAATGCAAGCCAGGGACCTCTTGAAAATGTCTTCACGTCTTTACAGAACTGTATGTGATACCTGTGACACGTTTAGGTATTGGTTCAGTAAATACTCTGATAAATGTGTGTTTACATATTTTTGGAAAGAAAACATCCATTCCTACATAAATACAGTGCAGTGCCCATAATATATGGGTTGCTAGACCAAAGTAACCCCAGACATATGCTGCCTATGGGGTCGACACACATCTGCACACAGCTGAGCAGCTCCTGCCAAGACCACAGCTATAAATGAGTTGCACTGAGGGATTGTGTGGTGAGAAGGAGTGATTTAAGGATAGATAGATAGATAGATAGATAGATAGATAGATAGATAGATAGATAGATAGATAGATAGATAGATGGATGGATTGATTGATTGATTGATTCTTCCGGAGACACCTTCCTTCACTTCAAAGAGAGCAGTGCATTTTGGCGCCATATAACAGGATTTTGCTGCTGCACAATAATCAGGTGGTTTTGCTATAATCTGAATGCTTGGGAGGCTGTGTGTGTGTGTGTGTGTGTGTGTGTGTCTTCTATTTCATGCATAGAATATCAGTATGACATTTTCAATATAACAATGTTTGAATATGACCATGATCCGTCCAGATGCATCTCTGTCTAGAGCCATCTGGAATCATGTTGCTGTTTCTTGGATTGTGGAAAGACCATCAGAGCATTTGACTGAACTACCACCACAGTCAAGATGTATGCATGATAGACTGTTTTGTTGCCATGTGGGGACACAGCTTAAGTAGTTGGTTTGAGTTAGGAGTATAGGATGAGACAGTACTAGTGTTGCCAAATAGCAGGCATCTGGATTGAGTTGCAGGCCTGTTGGGGCTGGGTCCTTAGCAGATGGTGCTCGCCAAACAAGCAACACAGCCCTGATTAAAACCAGAGGGGCGGTTCTCGCACTTACGTGCCCTCATTTTATGCATACTTGTCAAAAGGCCAGTTTTAATAACATGTTCCTCAGGGAGAAGAGTTCGTATTCCACCGAGCTCTGTGGTTGGGGCAGGGCAAGCTTCAGTTACTGTCAAAGGGATTGATCCATTAATCCTGCTATGGTGTTTATGAACATAAACAAACCCACTGAGTCTGAATTCCTAATTCAGGGTTGTTTGTTTTGCTGTTTGTTACCGTCTTCGCTCAGAAGAGGAGACAGATGGTGTTGTGTAAGCAGCTCCATTAAACTGGCTTTTCAGTTAAACATCTTCATCAGGCTTATCAATGAGAACAAATAAAAGAAATGCAACAAATACCTAATAGACCACCTAAGAATGAGATGTCACTCTCCTGCAAGCTGGCTCAGCGAATCACAACATTACCTTGTTTCCATCCAGACTGAATGTACCCTAGAATTACCAAGCATTAGCTTCTGGGTCCTGTGCCAGAGAGGAGGGGGCGCACTGAGCCACTGTGATGGTGGAATATTAGATGGCAGGTTCTTTTGAAAAGCTCACCACATGATGTCCACATGACACAAAAACACACTGCAGCGCGAACCCACAATGGCCACAGAGTGGACTAGCTGTGTGGGAGCTGATGAGAGCAGAATGTGTGTGTTGGCAGCTGCCATGGTGGTCCCTGGGAGTCACCGACGGCATCCATCAGGCTTTGAACGGACTAAGAGGCTGAATCTGGGATTTTTGCTAAAGCCTTGCTCGGTAGGATCCCGGAGGATCCTTCAGTCCTTCTACTCTGGAGCTGTAGAGAGCATCCTGACAGGAAGCATCACTGCCTGGTTTGGCAACAGCTCCGCTCAGGACAGGAAGGCTCTGCAGAGAGTAGTGCGTTCAGCTGGAACTACACTCCCCACCCTGCAGGACTTGTACACCAGGAGGTGCAGAACCAGAGCCTGCAGGATCATGAAGGATCCTCACCACCCCAACAACGAACTGTTTCAGCTGCTGCGGTCAGGCAAGCGCCTCCGTAGTCACGCTGCCAAAACAGAGAGACTGAGACGGAGTTTCTTTCCTCAGGCCATCAGGACTGTGAACTCTGACCTCACCAGGGCCCCCACCAAGACACACACACTGCCCCTCTTATGCACACTCACACACACACACACACACACACACTTAGGTAATGACTACACATAATTTATAGTATATTACATTCATACGATTTCCCTTACCATTTCCAAAGTGCTCTTACTGTATATATTGTGTTGTTTTTTTACTGTAAATACTGTGTACTGTTGCCCTTTTGCACATTCCCAATAAGCATTGCCACTTTTCATTTCACTACACACCCCGTGTGTGTATGTGACAAATAAAGTTCTTGAATCTTGAATCTTGAATCTTGAAGTATAGAAGCTTTTGGCATGTTGAGGGCCTGATGCCTCGCTCTGCAGTAAACTGTCGCCTCAGATTTGTTTTCCTCCGACTGCTATGATATCATGACGCTGTTGACACTCTGGTCCAACAATGACTTAAAGCCACTTTACTCTAATGAAGAAAAGTTACTTGAAACTACTGACTTACATTGTAAATAACAATATGTACTAAATGTAGGGCATTCCTCAATATTAAAAAGCAACTTTACTTTTTATGGTTTATCTTTTAATGGTTTATGTTACTTTTGTCTGTATCAGAATACAGAGTCAATACAGAGTCAAAGTCTGTACAACAGACTTGAATTGTAGTGAGCAATAACACTTATTATTAAAATCAACATTTTGAAATCGATCTTTATCAAGCATGAATGAATCATAATATTGCAGGTAGTTGCTCGTAAAAATAGATTTTTGATTTAATGTACCTGCAAATCATTTTACCGCCAAATGTCCTCTCCACTCTCTGGGATTAAAAATGCTTCCACGTCCCCAACAGAAATAGTCGCTTGAGGACTACTCAGCGTCCACTTCTCTCCTCATACTGTTCCTCCTCCTCTATATTGCACCAAATTGCAAGGTTCTGAATGGCTGAGTGGTCCTGCATGTTCAGCAGAGGACCAGCAGTTATACACAGATGGGATAGCTGCAGGAATGTGCTGGAGGTAGCAATTCTCCGGGGGACACTTTTGATGTTTGTGTTGATGGCCCTCGGTAATCTGTTTTCTTCTTGGCCAAGTTTCATCAGTGAAAGTAAATGATGCAAACACATAGCAGCAGAGTTGGTGGCCATCACAATGTGAATTAGAGAGAGAATCAAGCAGAAAATAAATAAGTTTATTATATTTATTAATATTGTATTGGTCTCTGCTAGAATATCTGTTCATAAGCAAAACCTTGCATTTTGTATCACAAGGTTGACAGTATCCACATGACGTGACATGAGCAAGGGCTTGCACGTAGTGACTCAAGAGCTCACCTGCACCGATAATGTGCGATGTTCATTTGTGAAAGAGTAAATGTGTGTTCACACTTTAAAGTCAAGATCACAGGCGGCAACGAAAAACAACCCAGGACAGCTGAACCAGTTGTGAAACATCGTGTGCTTGGATAGAATGGTAGGATAACATTTTAACAGCTGCTCCAGCCACCACCCCGCAAACCACCCCCCGCAACCCCCCCAAAAAATACAAGTTTAAAGCACCACCACCCCACCTTGACCCCCCCATCCCCAGTGTTACCGATTCCTCCACTCTTCATCTGCTCCGGGTGTGCCGGTGTCGGTTGGACGGAGGCTTTGTCAGGGCAGCCGATGCGACCCTGCGCCATGAGGCTTGTGTGGTGGTCTGGGGGCATGAGAGAGAGGCTGACATAATACACTGTTCCTCAGACACACACACATGCCGTACCCACAGGCCCTGTGACCAGAGAGGCTCGCTTCAAATTTGTGTTTCTCACATTCTGTTATTCCCTTTTGGGAGGATTCCTTCAGTCCATTCCCACAGCCTCCATGCGAGGGTCCCATTAGGAGTCTGGGAGGTCTCAGGACGACAGAGAATGCTCCATAAGGCTGCACCTCCCACCCAGTGAACCTTAACTGGGGGGACTTTATGGCACTTTTAATGAACTGGGGCAAAATTGACTACACTTTCACTTGACCATTCGTGTTCCAATCATGTTCTTGTGCATTTAAAAAAATAGTGTATTGCTTTGATTGTTCCATTTGACTATTTTTTAAAGAAATAACTCATTTGATGTTCAGTTGTACTGCTTCTTGTTCTGCAGTGCCTGGCAAGAAGGGGACATGAGGTCCTTCATGTGAACCGACTGGAACTTTGCCAGGGTAACTGAATGGTTGGCACTGAAACATCAACAGCACAGCCTTGATTCAATACAAACATAAGGCACTTACATATTATACCCTGTACAATAAAATATTTCCAGTTCTATAGTAGCCCTCACAGTAAGGGAAGAGCAAGAGAGGAAGTTAGCTCAACAGTATAGGCTGCTGGAAAGTTTCTTTTGAAGTTTCAATAAAGTACATTGTGTTTAAGGCTGCTTCACGGAGCCAAAGCTTTTTGTATGAATCATAATAGGTTCTTCAATAGGAACTGCAGTGGTCTGGCACACATAGGATGTGTTTTTTCCTCAACAAAGTTTGGTGAGTGGGAGAAGTCTGCTGACCTTGAAATGAACCAGGAGATTTCAGCTATGGCAACTGATCACATTCTTCCTCTTTCACCACTGGTGGTCATGGATACAGTCCTCTTTGTTAGTTAGTGGCCATCAAAGACATCAAAGGGGGGAGTTGTGAACACTTTGGCTTTGCGACTGATCACTTGACCCTCGAAGTTATGGAGGACCAAAACTGACTTAAGTATAAATAAATGAATTAAGGTATAAATAAATAAATAAACTCATCTAATCAGTTTATATGTATATATAGAAATAAATAAAATAATAAATAAATAAATAGATGAAATCTGGTATAAATGTATATTTTTGTATTTTTTGTCCTATTTATTTATTGTCTCATTCATTTAATTCTTTCCCCTGAGAATTGAATTGTGTATTTCTAAGTGTATCTTTTTATCTATTTCTATATAAATGCATTTCCGTATATATTCTTTTCCCTATTTATTTATTTCTGTATTTCCCTGTCCCTATGATAATGAGGGGGAGGTCCACCAGAGCTGGTCATGGTGCTAGTGCTAGCCTAGCGGTGCTAGTGCTTCGCTCCGGGAACGGGTTGGTCGACGCTGCTGGTCTCGCTTGCTTTCCGCTATGTTTTGCCTGAGCGAAGCACTCACACCGTGCTAGGCTAGCTAGCAACCCTAGCCTAGATCTACACACTCTGAGATCGATCAACCAATGGGAGTAAGGGAAAACAATGACCAGCTCTGATGGACCGCCCCCTCATTATCATAGGGACAGGGAAATACAGAAATAAATAAGAGAAATGTATAAATACGGAATTAAATTCTCAGGGGAATAAATACACAAATAAGTAAATAGGGAAATGAATATAAACAGAAATAAATTAATGAGACAATAAATAAATAGGACAAAAAATATAGAAATATACATTTACAGTTTTTCTCAGTCGCTTTGGTCGCTTTCTCAGATCAGAATTGAAATTCTCAAAACTACTTGTTCAACCTCCACATCATCTAGTCACTTGTGCACATCATAAAAGTATTTTCTCATTCTTTTGAACAAATTGCAAATGCTTTGGCACATTCATGCAAATGATTATGTCCAACTGTCTGCTGTTTCCTACATTATCAATAGTTTATGTCATGTTGATCAAAATGTATTATATTGGTTCTCTGTTGAGCAGTCTTACCCCCCAGAACATCTAGGCACTAGTTCATTGAATAAGTCATTACATGCAAAATGGTTGAACCAGTTGTCATAATCTGTCAAGCATATCAAGCATGTCAACCATTTCTATTAGACTTTTTTTGTAAATGTGTTCTAAATTGATGAATCTTGACTTTCAATATGTGAAATTCTTCACAACATTTTGTTACCTGTGCACAACAGAAAGAGCATTTCTCTTTGTTACCATTTGCAAATGTTTTAGCACATTTAGGCAAATGACAATTATGACTTATTGGTTGTATATGTCTTTTGAAATTGATATATGCCAATAATGCCATACAAAAAAAGTGCAGCCTTGTGCATTTTCAATCATTGTCATCAAAACCTTCACCATAGTTTCCATCAGAGTACACTGTTGTATTGACAACATGGCTAAGCATTTTGACTATCTTGTTTGTACTCAGTGACACAAGGACTTGTCATTCTGATGGCACTGACATGTTCGTTGACGTAAAGATTTACTTTTGAGAGATGAACTAAGGATTTTGAGCAAGTTACTGGCTTTTGCAGGTAATCCATTGTGTGGTGCTGTTTGTACCAATTGTTTCGAAAAATGCGTTTACTGTTTTGCAAATCTTAAGGATGAATCGAGAAATGTACTAAAGCGACTGAGAAAAACTGTATACCAGATTTCATCTATTTATTTATTACTGTGTTCATTAATGCATTATTTTATTTATTTCTACATATATACACTGATTAGTTGGTTTTATTTATTTATTTATTTACACATTAATTCATTTATTTATACTTAAGTAAGTTTCGGCTCTCCATATGGACGCCCTTCTAGTGGAGAGTTGTAATAGGAAATGAAGATTACTCCAACCACAATCAGTTGGGGGATAAAAAAGGGCTTTGCACCGGAGGATATTAGCCTTTCAGAGAGAAGAGACAAGAATACATCTGGGCATCCAGAGATAAATGTTAGGGTGGTGGTCCTTCAAAATCAATTAATACTGACTTTGGGTGGTAAGACTGCTGCTTTAAAGCATTCCTAGTTACTTCAAGCCTTTGGAAAGAGCAGCTATAACAATGAATTAATAAATAATAAGAGGACTAAACATCTTCTTTAATATCACCCCAGTCATTGATGTAATAGTGGCCGATGCTTTGATGTGTATTATATATGAGTTATTCCCCTCACCTTGTGTGACATTCATACCCACTGGGTATAATTAACCGGGATGCATCAACCCTGAGTTTGGTGCTTGTGCACCAAATGAAGACTAATGCTTGATTCAGGCAGATCCAAGATGGCCGTGGGTGAAATGCAGAGGGGAAAGAAGGCCAGTATGTTATAACACCAAAATAATTAGTGATGCTATGCGGTTCCAGAGAGGAAGCTTTCATTGTCACATAGTAAAAAAGGATTCAAGTTGTAATCCTGACCATCGTAAACCTGGTTGTTTTTAAATGTGTTGTCATGTATAAGAAATTTTGAGGCAGTAGCTAGACTATTTCAAAGACCGGAGCTGGGCACAGCCAGAGTCTCATCAAAAGCACTACTACCGCTATGATAAACAACACTACTCTTGCCAGTACATCTGAACCTTCCAAAGAATTTCCACTCATACTACTTCCTATGAATAGTAAAGACTGATGGGGAAAGGATGGGCCACTGCAGCTTAAGGTGCTACATAATGCTCGCTTATTTTACAAATTTTAAGGCTACATAGGCGACTCACTTTTATTCTTTCATATTCAATTTTGGACTTTCTGTTTTTTTTTAATCTTTGCAATGTTTTTATTTGTAGGAGGGTGCTTGTTGCTTTCAGAAGGAAACCTCTACCCTTCATAACATGATGGTTTGAGGAAATGACTCGCTTTTTCTATAATCCCTTACTCACTTATTTATTCTTTGAATTCATCATTTCATATCGCATGAAAGCACTATAAAAGATACATTTACAACCTTAAATATCATCACCAAACTGTATTTAAACATGATATAAAGATTAATTTAGATGATTTGAATGGCTACAGTCCAATGCTAGCTCAAAACCCCTGCATAGTATGGAGTATGCATAGAGCTATGCACATTCCCAAGCTAAGTTCATGGAACATTATGTACGGTCCAGTTTTTGTGCAGGGACACAAGTAATAGCTATGTAAGAATGCTTTTTGTGGACTATACCAAAGCAACATGATTATTCTGTCAAAGCTGGTGCTGAAACTATGCGTCCTTGGCCTGGAGAGTGCAAGATGGAAATATATCCAGGGGTTTTCTAGCACACAGATGACAGGTGGTCAAGGTTAATAACAATCTTTAGGCCTGTGCACAGGAGGCCTGCAGGGCTGAGTGTTGATTCCACTTCACCACTCCGCTACTCAGAGGTCTGATATTGACCCAGGATCATATCAGAGGATCAGAGCCTTGCCACTTGGTGCACTTTGGATGTCAAAGTCAATAAAACCAAAAATAATCATTGTTGCCTTCAGGAAATGCAGAGAGGGTCAGGCTCAATAAGCGTTCACAGGAAAAAAGAACTGGGTTGTTTCAGATTCCAAGGAAACGGACAGTTCTGAGGAAGTTATGACTGTGTGAATTCAGCAGCACTGTTGTGACATTTAACTGGTACACCATTATGAGTATCTCTAGAAGCACTATTCACACCCGATTTCCACATTTTGCATACAGTTTGATCTAATCTAATTTGGCCATAGATATTTAGACCGGACGGTGCCTGCTGTACATTAAATAATACTTACCAACGTCTCTATTGTTGAAGAAATCTAGAAGTCACTCTCGCGCCCTGCACATCAAGATGACCTTTGCCTCGACACACATTAAACAAACCTCCAAAAGAACATGGAGACCGAAGTTGCACACAAAAGGGGAATACCAGAAGGGTGGGGAACCTATTTGATGAATGATGTCTCATGCTCTCGTTCTATCTGTTTCAACTGTAAGCGAGACAGATTCCAATGTAGGGACCCTGGAGCCATCCACACCAAAAACAATAAATATGCCCTTGAGCAAAAATCCAACTTGTTTAATTTTTTTTAACCCCTACGTTTTGTTTGTGAGCTTTGATTGGTTACACGCTGCTAAAGAGGAAGCTAAGTATACCAGGCATGTGTACTACAGCAGAAGGAGTGGGGCGTAGATGTGCGTGCTTGGGACCAGTGGAGGGAACCACAGTTTCTGTGCATGCAGAGCTGAGTGGGTAAACAGAGGATTCATGTCGACAGGCGCTGCCACAATAATGCTTTCTTCACAGAGGCCTACAGTAAGCCCGCAGACCAGCGTAAAAATACAAAAAACGACTGCTTTCATTTAAGTCCCAAAATGAACATTCCTCTCAGACATCAAACTACGGTACTGGCTAACTTTCACTATATGCTCTTGTCTATTTTTTTCACGCTCTATTTTTGCACAAACACCGTGTCTGTGATGACTCGACCATTCATCGTCTACCGGCAAGACGAACAAGATGTTCTTTTAACAGATCAATTGTTCAGAAGGAGAAAAGGGACTGTATGGCGTGTATGGTTTTTTCCTGCTCTGCTGACTTCCCTAGGGCTTCTTTTGAACTCGTCCCAGACACAACAACACAGGAACTGGGGAGAATCAGATGCTGTTCATGTGATAACCTCCTGGTGTTTTTCTGGCTGGGATTTTATTCATAAATAGATCAAACGGCTGGACTGGCAATAGCCCATATGCACAGAATAACTCAAGGCTTGTGCTTGTTTGAAAAAATATATATATATAGTCCATATTGTACTGTAATCTACTGTCATACCTAATTATGTGGAGCTCATTACAGCTTAGACGGGTGACTAACTGTTTAGACACTATGACACTCCCTCCCTCCCTCACTCGCTCACTGCATTGAAATCAACTGTTGTGGCCCGGTCTGATGGGATGATTCTGCGATGGACCCTGTTAAAAGGCTCAGCGGCGGCGACGGCGGCGGTACTGGCCTCGGCTCAAGCACTGTCCATTTGAATTCCTCAGGGGCAAGCTGTCCAATATCATCTCAGCTCTCTCTGACAGGGGCCCCTGAAGCCACAAAGGACTTGCTGTGTTGGCCTCTCCTCGCTATTGCCGGAGAGGAGAGGCAGACGTCAGAAGTGCCTAATTACGCTGACGCCACAGCCAAAGAGGCACCTGCAGACAACAACCAAAGGCTCTTTCAACAGGTGTTTATGTCCTAAGCCTGCACGGGCACAACTGGAGGAACTCTTCTTTATTCTGAGGGAATCTTATCAGGCCTTGGCAGTGCCGAGCCCCAGAGCCTGTGGTAGCACTTTCTTTTTTCTTTTTTTTTTTTTTAATCACACATCATTTTTGATCACAAAGAAGGACCTTTGTATGGAGCTGTGTATTAGTAACCCCTGCACCAACAGTATTCATTTCTGGAATGTCTCTTAAGACACTTATAACTTGATGCAACTAAGATGATGGTTAGAACTCCCTGAGAATAAGGCTTTGATACCTCAGCACAGGTGTGAGCATAACTTGGATTGAGTCAGCCCTGAATTAATGACAGCCCGCTGCCTCCATAAATGGCAGATGTAAATGTATCTAGAGGAATGCCATGACTAACCCCGCAGCGTCAGTCTTCACAGGTAAGACACACACAGAGCCAAGCCAGGGAAGCTGCAGGTGTGTATGCTTTAATCTGAGAGAGGGAGTGGAGGGGGAGTGTGGGTGGATGGGTGGGTGGGGGGGCAGTCTAGGTTGGGCTCTAGAAGGGAGGGCATGGGTGTGCAATGTAACATGTCTGAGGGGAGGATTAGGGTTGTTTGAGGGGAGATAAGACACTGCGGGATCACAGTGCTGTTAAATGTATCTGCCAGAGCCAGCAGAGGAGCAGCAGCCACCTGGCCCACAATGCGCTGCCAACATTCCTGGAGATCAACACGTGTCCAAGGCTGGCACCTCTCTCCCCCACTGCCTAAACTTACAAAATACCTGATAAGAGAAGCTGAGTATAGGCACTGACACCACTGAACGTAGTCAGCTGTCTATCCTCCAGGAGGATATTCCAGTTTGGCTGTGAAATGGGATTTAAGCAATGCTTTAATCCAAATAAAACCCAAAATAAAGGTTGCTTGTTTTTTGTAGTCCTTATAGGAACTAATTCAAAGTGCACTATTCTATCTGTTTCTGTGCTTTTACAGGTTGGAGTGGTGTTCCTGTAGATAAAGTATGTACTAAGATTTGTGACTGCAAAAGGATTGTTTACATTAGTATGTTTGTAGCACTTGAACTAAAACAGATTTCGTTGTCACATTCACACATTTCCACCAAGATTGGTAGTAGGTAGTTTGCTGCAGTGCATGCTAGTGCTTTGACACACTGCATGTTTAGTGGTCAGTACAAGATAAACTTGCATAATCTCAAAAGCACCATGGCACATGACATACTGAATACAGAGGTGAGACTGAGACTCTCGCAATGTTAAGTTGGTCAACAAAACATTTGGGATGAATTTTGAATGAAATCTGTGTTTTCCTGAAACCTAGCCTCTGTGTACTTTGAAACATAAGTGAACCATTAAGTGCCTCAACATATTTGATATATGGTATTTCATAGTAAGTAATGCGTGGCAATTTATTCTGAAGCGTTTTCAACTTTTTAGTTATATGTCCATGAAATTGTTGAGTCTGAAGACCCCAAGAAAATTGAACAAGAAATTCAAGGATCACAGAAGCCATGATCTTGATGGAGAGGGACGATGACCATGCAGCCTAATGATGTCAGAGCCTCTGCTGCATCATGCTAGCTTGATTAAGTGGCTGAACTAGGACAGCTAACACTGATTGATATGCACTATCTTGTGGCTTTGTACATTAGACAAAGATTTGTGAAATTATGGGGACACCTAGTGGTTACAATCAGTGCGAAGAGTTCTCTCTCTCTCTCTCTCTCTCTCTCTCTCCCTCTTGTCTTTCTGTCTTCCTCTAACTGCTTGGTGTATCCATTTGCACACATACATGTATGACTGTATGACTGTGGAACCACTTTAAGTCACATTCCATATTTTCTTACAGCCATGTGTTGAATGCAATGCCTCTGGTGATCCAGGACAGACGACAGGGAACCAATGAAATGGTAATAGACCTATGAAGGTCCCAGCTGCAAAGAAACAGCAAAGTACCAGAAAGCTGACAGGTGGATGTGATGCAGTGCGTACAGCCGCTGACTAGAGGGCATGATGTCTGCATTAGATGACAAGGTTCCCATAACACCTGAGCCAGCTCACAAGTCAATACTATTCAGTCGTCACTGGATTTCTGATGATTTAAAATGTATTGATTGGCATTCAACAGAGTACAGACACACACACACACACACACAAACACACAAATCAATTTCCTCCAGCTATGAGAAGTTCTAATCTAATCTACTGTCAGAGCAGCACTTTGAGAAATGTGGACTGCAAAGAGACCGTGACACGGTCAGTTTTCTGGCCCTCTGATCTCAGGCTGGACACAATGAACGCTATTATTATCACGGTGTTTGTATTTGGTTTCCCTCTAGGGTGGCTGTGGCATTACAGGATGTGTTTGATCTCCAGGTAGCCCTGGCGGAGGGGAAGTAAGGTATTAAAGGTCAAGAAAAGACAGAGAGGATAGAGAGGAGGGATATAGATGATTGGATGGGAGGATAATGAAGTGGTGGGGAAGAAGAGGCAGACGAAGAGGCAGGCGAACAGCTCTGCATCAGCCCAAAGAGACTAAATAGACCTGATGTTTGAAAGTCTCCAATCAAACGACAGGAACATTTGTTCAAACAGTACATTTTTAAACGCTTTATTCTCATGGCAATGATCAAAACAAGGTACCCAGTTCATATTTAAATGCAATCTTTATTCAAGGTCATAGACATCTCCAAAGTTATGATCCAATAAACAGCAACACAGTCATTTACAATTCAAGGACAAATAATTCACTTTTACAATAACACATTTAAGACTTTTTGCCTCTTGAGAATAAGTTTCTTTATCTGCTGCATTTAAATTTAGACGGTAGACTACAAACCAAATATCATTCAATTTCAATCTGAGACGACAATATTTCTATGTTAACACCTTAAATAAAAGTATGTCAAAGTCAGCGTTGACAGCCATAGCACAAGGATCTGCGTTAAAGTTCAAATAATTCACAGTTTTATGTCCTCTGCCATAGATTACAAAACCAAATATTAGAGGCCTTAAAAATTCAGCTCTTCTTTGAACTAGGACAGCAGAACTACAGCCCCTTATGAAATTCCCTTTGTGGGAATATTATCAGTGTGATCATACTGACTTCCAAAGACTGAAAATACAATATTTCTGTATTTGAACAGTGTTATGTTCACCAGAATACACCGATCTACTCAACTGAGACTGACCAGATCGCTATTCTGAATGCAACATAATACCAGTTGTTACTAAGCACTTATAATTTACTTATTTATTGAAAGAACCTGGCTACAGATAGTTTTCTTTCCATTCCTCATTAGGTTTCAATAAACTTGAAAGACAGTAGTGTAGTGTAGAAATTATTTCTGAAATCTTTTTAAGGACTATATAAAACGGTTGTGTTGACTGGGAGGTGGGCTTTTTTTGTTTGTGAAATGCCTGACAAGAACGCCTGGCTTTGAAGTACCTACTGAAGACAAAATATAATCACCATACTTTAAAAGGATATTTCAGGTTTTTGAGAAACCTATCTGATTTATCAGAAACTGTGTGTCCTTCCAGACCATCAAAACAAACTTTTTTGTGCACCATTGTTTTAGTTTTTGAGAGCAAAAGCTTGTTAGCATTTGGGAACAACAGCTGAGGAGATCAATGAGGCTATAACTATACAGCTATAACTATTTTACAAAATATCATATTCAAGTCCCTCTTTATAGTAAACTATGTTGGGAAACAATTCTGAAATGGTTCGAATTGTAGTAAAGTAGCAATGAAAGAGTTCAGTAAAGATGATAATTAATGCTAACAAATTCTCCCTCCTAAAAAACAAGGCAAGTGGTCTTTGGAGGAATTGAAAGGACTCCCAGTTGGTGTTATAAAGGCAGGATCCTTAAACATCTGAACAATCCCCTTAATGCAGCAAACACATTCCAGGAATAGACACAGTTTTTCATGTTGCGTGCTTCATCCTCACAGCTACACAGGGTAACGACAAAGCACTACACAAGCAGCTACAGTGAAGTAATATCGCTATCAAAATGCTGTCGGTGTCAACGTTTGGTGCAAAGTTTTCGGTCCTTGCTACAATGTTACTTTTCCAGTGTTACATTTCCCATCACGTGTCCACACATCCTGGTTGCCTGGCTTAACACGGATTTGATTTTGTGATCACTTTGGCTTGTCAGTAAGTATGTTAAAAATAGCATGTTTAGATTTCCAACAAGCATTAAGAATCCATAACTGAGTAAGTCTTCATACATTGTTGTCAGTGCTCAATAGTGACAACAAAGTATAGTTGACTTGACCTTTTAAATGTATTGTCACGCCAATAGAGTTTTTGAGTGGGGTACAGGAGCGCACCTAGCTTTTGATTTTTTTCCCTCCTAGATCTGCCTCGCCTTGTGTAACTACTGTATATTCACCAATTAGCAAACTCGGATGAACATGAAATTGTGACATCGAACACAACCAGAAAAACATCGGTTGTGTGCCAGGTATTAGTGTGAATCTCAGGTTAACAGGGATATGGCTAGCAAAGTGTCTAACCATGAATGTTCTTTTCTGCAAAACACGCTGCTTCCCTTTCAGTCAGTACACACTTGACACATAGCCATGGAGGATTGAGTGTCATGAGAGTGTCATGAGAGCTGGTGTTGAAGCTCTATTTAATTATCCCTGTCAGGCCAGTGAGACCTGCTGCAGGCAGGGAGGTCTTGCCTTTCCCCTGAAGCATAATTATGCTGCTGCACATGTTCATCATCCACTTCTTTTCTCATCACCTCAAGAGATCAGGCCGCTAGCTCTGACACACACTTTTATGATTTTCAAGCAACTTTTTGTTCTTGTAGTATGAGTGTCCTGTCTCGATAGGATGTTGTGATAACAAAGGCTATTCTATCAGTACTTTGTGAATGCTACATGATCTTATTTAGCCGTAAGTAGCTGGGTTTTACTGAATATTTTTGAAGAGTGCGGTGCACGCTGTGCTACCTGTAGGGATGTGAGGGTGTAACCTGTCTTATCCCTTTCAATTATTGGGCGTGTCAGGGCGTGATGGTGAATCCCCATAGCTATGAAAGGAATGAATGGTTATAATATAGCCCCTGTTCCCTGAAGAGGGGAAACAAAGTACAATACCGATGGGTCGTTTCACAAATCAATCGTTCATTTGAACGACACTTTAAAGTGAATGAACTGAATCAACATTTCAAATTGGTTAAGTGTCCGTGGCAGGACTGTGCTCCATACTAAGTGAGCCAACGTCCTTGCTAACACAAAACGTGTGTTTGGGACAAAGACAAATGTTATCTGCCTTCCATGGCAATGACTTCAGTGCTGGCCGGCAACTGGGCTTAATCAACCACAGTCACAACAAAACTCACAAATTCTCAAACGTCTTAGCAAGGTTACATTACATTACATTAGGTTCTGTTGGCTACTGTTTTTACAGCAGAAGGAATTGAGTGAGTTAAAAGAATTAGTCTTTCCACCACTAAGGTACTCTGGCCCCTCCAGCGACCCAAGATGAGCTTTGTGAATAGCAGTCTGTTGCATATGGCTCCCTGCCTGTGATGGGTCTCGATGGCCTAATGGGCATGACTCAATAAGTCTTCAACACAAAATCTCACAAGATGTAAGTTTGTTGGTAAGCCACTGTGATATCAGGAAAATAAACATGTGCTCAGCCATTCACATTTTAAATGCACTTTCACGTAATTTATCTCCACAGTGTACATCTAGAATTTGAAAGGTCTGGACCCTTGTTTATTTCCCCTGCAACTAATGAGCATATTTGAGGTATAGATTTAGACTTAGACTGAATACCATCTGATATGTAGGCTACTTCCACAAAATAGCTCTTAAATGTTAAATCTATTATATCAAAGATCATACAACAAAGACAACAATTACCTCTTTACAAAAAAATATAGAGTAATAACATTTAGGATCAACTATTCATTAAGATTCTCAAATATAGTTAAACTGAGACAGCATAGGGTTGCACAGTGACAGTGAGGATGTTAATCTCCCAATTAGAAAACAGCAATGAGTCTCACTGTTTTCCTTTTTTTCATTTTGGTGTAATTACAGCACATACAATGGGACTGGAAAAAACTTCAAATATTGTAAACATGGTACAACAAGTACAAAAGCACATGTCGCAAGACGTGGTCAGAAAACACCAATACAGCAGGCAGTGCTGACAGCTTTTACTCCTCTTCCATTGACTTCTCAATCTCCTTCAGCCTGCGGACAAACTCCTGAGCCTCCCTGTCTCCGATGCGTGCATCCAGCATCCTCATGATTGGCTTCTCTGGAGGGGAAAGCAAACAGATGAGAGTAGTTCCTACACCTGACACAATTATCTTTAGATTGAATGGCTCTCAATCTCGAATTACACAAGTAATTGGAACCCCTTCCCAGACCTTACCAATACTACGTTGTTGTACTATGTATGTAAAAATGTGGTTTGTTACAGCCTGGGGCAATAAGTACCGCTGGGTTTGTTGCGAGACAGGTGGAGAATGACTGGCTGGACGCTCTTGCCGGCCGCTGAGGCATTTGGTCTCCCTGGCCAGCAGAAGTCACTGAGAGGGGCCACGGCTTCACCGGCAAAGTCATTGGTGGACAGCCAGTCATAGTCCATCACAGTGAAGGTCAAACAGGCAAACCTGTGTCTGTACTGTTCAGGACTGACATGGCTAGAAGAAACACCAACAAAAGGAATCAGGCATATAGGTTGTACACAAATTAACAGGAAGGGGAAGGAATTTATTACTCACAAGTAAAAGAGTTCGTCAAACACTGGGTGCAGTGTCTTAAGTTTTACTTGGGTGCGCTGACTCTTGGCCATGGGGAAGAGGTGGTGAGGACAGAGCTCCACTATGACGAAGGGGTCACTCAGACCTAGGCAGGATCAGAAAGAGGACAGGGTGGGAACCCAAACACTGACAGGACAACTGGAAAAACAAGAACCTGCACTTCAATCTGACTGTTACACTGTTTACCATTGGCATCAAGTGCAATGATATCTGCCGCATGCAGAATCTCCACTGTCAGCCTCTGCTCTGGGGCATCATAGTAGCACTTCACACTGATCCGACCAAAGCGTGTATGCTTCAATGTCCTCTGGAATATTGAATATAATCCTTATTAACATGGATGACAACTGGATGACATTCCTTATCACCAGCAGGAAGAAAACTCATTATATAATATAATATATATATAATTCATTATAATTAATGTAAAGAATCAGCCCACCATAGATCCATTCCAGTGTCTACACTGCATCATTGTTGTTAAGTGTTAAGGATGTTAGAAAAAAGACAGTGTGTTGTGCTTTCCAATCAATACTGCCTTCTCCACCTCAGGGCTAAAATGAGATGTCTCAGCCCAGTCAGTTGCAACACACCTGCTGGGAAATCTTCTCCAGGAAGTACTGTTCAATCAGCTCAAAGGATGAACATTTATTCAGCTTGAGCTCCTCATCCAGGACCTAAAGCAGCATGGGGAGGGTCAGAGAGGGAGAAAGCTAAGTGGCACAGAGGAAAAGAGAACATGAACTTTAAAAACATGGGGCCTGGCTGATAGACTGAGAGCTCTAACCTTGTAGTCTCCACTCTTCATGTCCTCCAGGGATAGACCGTCTCCTTTGGCATGGAGGAACTGCAACAGTGTCTAAGTGTAGGGAACACTCAAGTAAGAAAAGGAATTCCTGATTTGTGGGCTAGAAGTTAACAGTGTTCACAGAAACAGCATAAAACCTCTGGGAGGCAAATAAAATAATATAATTAATACATTATTATAATACATTTATAATAATAAAAAAATCATAATTAAAAAACACAAAAACATACACACACACACTGACACACACACTTTAACCTCAATGAGTGATGAGTTTAACTCCAATTCAAGCCTAAAGATATTTAGAGATTATATTTATTATTATATAGAGATTCAAATAAACTTTTGCTACTATGTTTATATTTGCATTGTTCCTTTTTGGTATGGGAACTGAGCGTCGTGTGGATCTTCATTTTTAATGTGATGAATGGTTGGACTACTAACTTTAAAACGTGCCAATCGACGTTTTAGAACAATCCGAATTTGAAGGTGGAGAAATCAGAAAAAATTGCAGTAAGGACCTCACAGATAATCCACCGACAGCCGTAATGACAACCTTGGTCATGCCTTGCACAGAGTTGACACACGTCTTCTGAGGGTGTCTACCTCTGAACTGTGGAAACTGTGCTGAGGAAAGGCTATTGTGAGATAAAAGCACCTGGAGGATCAAGAAGGTGAGCACTGACCTCCACTGTGTACTGAAAGCGGTTGTAGAACTCCACCTGGACACCCCTGTTTTCTGCTATGGTGTCCAGGATCATCTGCAGAAGCAGCTCCCACATGCTTTGGAGAACTCTGGGAGACAAAACGAGACACCCACGCATTTCTAAGTGATCAGTACTTACAATTACCCCACTGGTGGACCCTCCCCCAGCCTCGTGTATGTTTTCACTGTTGATAATAGCTAGATAATGATCAGTGCGAGCACAAAAAGTGTCAGAGGGGATATTATTATTTCTAAGGCTAACAGAGTCATTACCTTGCCAGATTCTCCTTCACGAGCGTGTCGATGAGGATGACCATAGTGTCATGTAAGTACTTCATCAGAGGGGACACAGCCTGGAACAATGTCGGGGGAACAGTGTTAGAGCAGGCGCAGTGACAAACCCCAGTGGTAAAAGAATGAAGGTTACATCAAGCCTCTGGGCCTTACGTCGTCATTGTTGATGGAGTCTGGGGACAGGCTGATGTGCTGTATGTATCTCCGCAGTTCAGGTAGCATCTGCACAACAACATTCTCTCACACACATGTACACGCAGGTGCACATGCATGCACGTTTGCGCAGAATATATGATAATATATATAATATGAGGTGATATCTCTAACCACTGGAAGCTTATTCTAAAGCAAATCGCAAATGCATAAATGTGGACATTTGGAGCATGGATGCAAAGTCTACAGAAAATCCACTTACTTATACTTGAGGTCAAACTCATTGAATTAGTCTCAATATGCACCAATGGGTCAAGTAGTTACACAGTAGTACATGATTTTATAATGCATGATGGGTTTTTTTGGCACTGAAAATAAAAACATATATATATACATATATACAATACATGCTTTCAGATATGGATGAACTGCAGGTATTCATGCTCTGTGTGTGGCACCTTGTCAGTGAGCAGGGTGATGAGGCGCTTGGCTTCTCTTTGCAGGTCCAGATCCATGTTGTAGAGCTGCCCGTTGAGGGCCTTGTAAACCTGCTCCTTCCCTTCCGCCCCACAAGACTCCTCCATTGCTTGCTCCACACCTTGCCAGTCCAGGTCACGGGGCAGGCGTCCCAGGAACATGCGCACATGCTCTGTGTTGTTCAGGGCGATGCACAGCTAGCGGAAAGCAAGGAGGAGCAGAATAGGAGAAATAGAGGGACGAGGCGGAGAAACAGGGGTGAAGAAGCAAAGGAGGAAAAGAGGCAAGGCTACAGAAAATTGGAGGGATGGAGTTGTGCGTGTAAATGGCTGACGATGAGAAGAGGCAACTGCAATAACTAGTGTAAACATATTAGTGTGACCAGCTCCCACTGAGGTCTTTGAGTTGCCAGCAAGAGAACACTTGCTGACATTTACTTCCCACGTCATAGTGTAACCCCCCCCCCCACCCACCCCCAGGCGTTACCTGCACTGTGAAGCTCTTGTGGTCTCGCCCCAGCTGGTTCCTCTCAATCTTGCGTGTTATCATCTCCGAGTAGCACACAGCCTCACTGCAGAAATTCTATTGCACATAAAATCACAGTCCCATCATCACAGTGAAACCCTCAATTTTCTTTTTCATTCTACAGTAACGTTTCTGATTCTTACCTGCCATTTGTAGAGCTTTACATTAGGCCTGTGTGTGTATATGCCTGTATGTGTGTGCATAGTGTTGTGTGCATGTGTATGGAGGGTTAAATGTGACAATATGAAATAAATAAATAATTCATTAATAATTCATTCATTAAAAGGGGAAATATATAGATACAATAAATAAAAAGGGAAATATATGAATACAACGCAACAAGGAAGGATGCAGGCAAAAGCAATCTTAACTTCAAAAAATCAAAACTTAACTTGACCAACCAATCAGACGCAAGGCACTCCCACAGGCTTTGATGGACGATGTTGACAGATTTACATTTCACAGTGCACACACAGACCAGCAACCATGAAATAAATAAATAAATAAATAAATATGGAAATAATTAAATAAATGTGGAAATGAACAATTAAATAGCTTATATTTCCCATTTTAATCCATACGTGTGTCTAGCATTGTAAGATGTGTGTATATGAGTGTGGCAGCATTGGAAGTGGCACTCACATCTGTCAAGCGGGTGACAAAGATGAAGGCCCCTGCAGAGTCTGGCCAGGCCAGCTGGAACCAGATCTCGCGTACCTGGCTGAAACATGCTGTTACTTCCACTGCTGAGGAGCTGTGTTTAGCCTGCTGCACAGGCTCCAGCTGTTCAGATAATAATACACACATATATATGTAAAACATACAGAAAAACATGCAACATGGGACACGTAGAGTACGTGCAATTTTAAAAATGAATTAACATTGCAATAAACCCACACATACTATAGCTCATAGCTACGATGATAGCATAGCGTCATTGCTGTATGCCATGAGAAATTAAATTCTTATTTCCATTTCCCATTCTCAGAAGAGCAGAAGCCTCGCCTACCTTGTCCATGTCCACTGCTCTATGGATCCTGTCACATGATCTTTCGTGGACAATCTGCAGCCACTTATGGATAGAGGACTTAAACCAGTTATGAAAGCCAGTCAAAGCCAACATTTTGGTATCCCTGTTAGAGAAGAACACACATAGCCTTTTTGAAAACTGAGGAAAAGGTTGAATTCTCTTAATATCACTGACATTTCATATCATAAAACATCTGCCAGGTACCAAACAATCAAAGCCCATCTATCTCATCTATTTATCTAGCTCATCTATCATGAGTTACACTTCTGAAAATAGTTCTTTGCAAATACAGATTTATTTTTCTTGCTCAAATTGTTTTTTTGGCTCTTGCAAATCATGAGTTACACTTCTGAAAATAGTTTTGGCAGGAAAATACCTTCATACCCATCTTTCCATATTCTGTGCTTTTCATCAGAATGTGTGAGTCAAATTGTGAACTCACTTGAGAGGAAGAAACTCCCGAAAGCCTTTGAGGATTTTCAAAGACATGAAGAGCTCGAAGATTGTCTCTCCCATGGTCTGAGTCAGTCTGGAGCTCTCCTGCTCCAGAGTCCCACACACCCGTTCCATGGCTACATTTATATCATCAGCTACCTGCAGGGTGAAACCAGTGGAGTTCAAGTATCAGTGCTGGTAAATTATATAGCAACTACAGCGAGGAATCACTCACAAAAGAAGAGGTATCTCGACTTTATAACACACTGTTTTTAATGACATACCAGTTTCTCCAACTGCCTGTATGAGTTGCTGAAGAAATCTACTTTCACTTCTCTGTGTGGGTACAAACGCACAAAGGGTTGAAATGGGATCAGTCAAGTAATAAACTCAAATCAGTGTTGTTCTGCTGCTTCAGAAAAAGGTTCACCTGTAGAAGAGTTTGTTGTAGGTGTTCTGCGCTCTCTGTACGTCTGCACATACGGCATCCACCACCTGAACCAGCCTCTTCAGCTGCTCCTCCATAGTCTTTATTATCAACACACAAAGAAAAACAACATCCTGCATCAAGACTCTCAGGCCAGGGCCAACAAGAGGAATACATTCTCTGTGATTTCTATTATTTGGCCTTGTTTCCTTCAGTATAAACTCACCCCTTCCTCTGGTTTATATTGTGCGATTATGCTTTCGTACCACTCTGCTGTTCCTTTCTGTTGAAATGGTTATATGATCAAGGGTAAAATAAATAGTGGAATTAAGTAAAATAGCATGTGCTGATGTCAGAGACCTGCTTTATCTTGTTATTTTTTATTAGACACTCATTTTTACCTTGACAGCAGTGGTGATGTCCAAATGCAGTTCGTTTCGAAGAGGACATACAGTCTTAAATGCTCGCATGTTTTGCATATAGCCAATCCCCCTGGCACACATGGAGAGAAAAAAGCCAATTAAAATGAATATTTGTGAAAAGGCTCTGCTTCGAGGTCACCTAAATGTTGGTTTCACATCATAGAGTAACATTTGGTTCTTACAGTTCACCCTGGTAGCTTCAATCTTATCCTGCATTATTCTGGCAGGAGAGGACGAAATTGTCTGTGTGTGTGTGTGTGTGTGTGTCTGTGTCCTGAGTGATATGAGATCTCTCTTGAAGTGGGCAGAGTTGGGACAGTCTTATTGGAAAAGTCCCTACAAGAAATCGACTCTTCCAAATTAGTTTCTCCAGTGCGCTGCCCTTGGGGGCTGCAACATGCAACATGAGCTTCACAGCCACAGCTGCTTTTATTGGCAAAATGGCTAGCATTTAGACACAACAGGCTCCTCAATTTGACCCATGTTACTGCCCTCCTATGAGTGTTGGGTGGTAACTAGTCAACAACATGTTGTAGTAATTTATTACTTTTCATTGTAAAATCATAAAAGATTGAAAATGGTCAAAATAACGTCGACACACACTAAGCAAGGTTAAATGAGAAATGTCAGAAAGGTTTTATTTGTCCGGGTGGAAGTATTCCCACTACTTGGATTTTATCTACATTAACAGTATTTGGTTACCCTGATCATTCACAGGTAATTGAGTTATTCCATTTTTTAAGGGGTAAGAGGATGCAGTGGTGAATTTTGGGGTGTAACAGAAACATAATATAATGAGCAGAGTAAGACATTACTGCTTCCAAAGAGTAATAAGTAATATCTGAGCAATAGCATACGAGAAGGAGTGCTTGTGGACTTGTTATCAGCACCGGTGCTGATAACTACGATATAGCACAACCTCCAGTATGTTATTGCTTTCATACAACATTTCAGACATATTTACAAGAGTGTCAAACATCAAATAAAAATACAACCTTTGGGTTTTAATTAATTTAAACCCATTAGTTACCAGTTGGTAAGCAATAAACATCATTGCTTGCTTTATTCTACTCCAATGCAAACAAGGTATAAAGTAATAAAGTGCAAGTTAGTACAATGCTGTTTTAAACCCTCGTGGAACGCCTCTCATCCAATCACAATGCGTGGTTGGAAACAAATGTTGTATAATATTACTTTTTTTGACATGAGTAATGAGAAATGAGTAATATATTTCTTTTCTGAGTAACGAGCCCAACACAGCCTCCTACACAGAGTGTGACTGACTGACTGTTGTCGCTCTGTGGTTCTATTAGGGAGAAAGGTGAAAAGAGTGTGTTTCTGGTATGACAGAGCTAGCAAGTGCATGATGTGATGTGAATTTACCTTAGCATGAGCTCGTAGCGTGTAATGGCAGCAGGGCTGGTACAGGGGAACACCTGACGCATGTTCTTCATCAGGCACAGGCAGTGCTCTGTGTACAGCCTGAAGCTGTCTGACAGCTGCCTCTCCTGAACACAGGAAGGGTGCTCAGTTATAGCTTCAATTACACAGGCTATGAGGCATTTTTGGTTGAAAAAAACACCAAAAACCTTGATGGATGTCAGTGAATAGCCGAGCTAATGAGGTGGCCGATTTGATATGATGAAAGGTTTTTCCTATAGCGAGGCCGGTGGCGGAGAACCTACCAGGTCTCCTCTCACAGCAGGAGGGTCCCACTCTGCATCGATGGTCCTCAGGAGGCGCAGCAGCAGGGAGTAGCACACCCTCTGGGTCCGATGGTGGCTGCTGTAGCACTGCCAGCGACTATGTACGAAAGCAAAATCAAAAGTGCACCTCTCATCTGATAACAAAGCTCTGATGGACATGTTGATCAGTTCTCTGCTAATACTCACATAATTGCCTGTTGGAGAGGTGAAAGATCAGTTTGCACACTATGATGAGTGAGCCCAGTCCATGCTGGGGGACTAACCTCCCCATTCCAGTTATAAGGCTCTCTCTAGAGTAAGATAGTAAGAAGAAGTGCTTACTAATGGGTGAACTAACTATTTCATTTCGATAAGAATAAGAATATTTCTTTATCTTATCCAAAAGCAAAACGTTTGAAAAGTGTTTTACAAAAAGGCATGAAATCAAGAAATAGTAAAATTTATGAAAAGTTTATAAAAAATAAAAAAACAAACCAAAAGAAAAAACAACAAATCATTCAAAAAAAAAAAAATAAAGTGATCAAAAATATTACATAAAAGGTAGTTCACTAGTCTAGGGGCCCCCATGGCAAACAGTCAGGAGATCTGACAGATCTAGGAGGATCTCAGATAGCATTCCAGCTCTTAGGGAACTAAGATGTCCGCAATATAGCGGCTATGCCTAGCCGTGCTTTAAATGTGATCAGTAAAAGCTTAAAATTAGCCAGCAAGCATTTGACAGACGACATACAGGAGAAATTCTACATCAACCCAAATGAGCACAAACTCACAACATACATTATTGCATGGTAACATTTCACATGCATGTCACAGCTATGGATGATTACAAACGTCAACCTTCATGTTGGCACTATATTTACAAAGGTTTTCAGTGTTGGTGCAGGTCGTCGTACCAACATCTATTCAACAATCAAAATGTTTGCTGGGTAATTTTGAATCTAACTGATAACCAGTGGGGAGATGCTTCATTTGATCAGTTAAACCTTAGGTGTAGCATTGTAAAGGAGCTGGAGAGAGAGTGAATGAGAACGCATGAGACCGGAATAGAGAGAGTTGCAGCAATCTAAACAAGATGAGAAAAAAGTGTGAATGACTTTAAATGTGTGGAGGATGAAAACAGCTGATACCAAGATCATTTAGAATATCATGTCTGGAGAAAACTCACCTGAACATGAGCATGCTCATATTCCAGAATCTGAGTAAGCAATTTCTTGTGAATGGAGACATTTGAGTCTCTCTTAGACAAGGCTGTGTCTCTCTGGGGGAAAAAATTCCAATGAGTAGTAGTAGTAATTCTTCATATGTCGCACATACAAGAAGAAGAAAACATATCTGAAACACTGTCTTACATACCTGGTTGGTGAAGAGCTTCACGATCAGGTAGCATTCTCCTTGAACTTTAGACGCACTTGACCGGGGCTCCAGCTTAAACCATGTGTCATACCCAACCACAGGGATCTCCTGCAAAGAGGAAACACAGTGTAACAGCCCAGATTAATGGCCTTGACATGCTTCCAATCCAATCCAATCCAATCCAACTTTATTTATAAAGCACATTTAAAACAACACAGTTGACCAAAGTGCTGTACAATCAATCAATCGTAAAAACTTAAAAACACAATAAAACACAAGGACCAGTTTAAGAGACAGAATGACAGTAATATAAAAGCAACAAGACCAAACAAAAAGAAAAATGCAACTCTCATACTGAGTTAAAAGCCAAGGAGTACAAATGTGTTTTGAGGCGAGATTTAAAAACAGACAAATGCTTTATAACATATCCAAACATTTGAGACATTTTATTTTAGATTATGTTTGGTTCCCTACATTAGTTAGACGCCTTTGGCTAGTACAAGTTTGTTTCCTATTCTAGTTTGAAGACTCACATTCAAAGGGATGTTGATACACCCCAGGAAGTCATCAGCATTTTCTTCAGATCCTGATGAAGCAGATCCATTGGAACGCACTGATTTAGCTATCTGCTTAAAATACCTGATGAAATAAAGCAATGTACAAGGTAAAAATGTATCTTCCAGAAGTAAAACTACTTGGTCCTCCCAGCCTGTCCCACATAAAATTTCCGGTTTAGCCACAAGAGCTACAAATGCTTAACATATCCATCGAACATTTTTCATTTTTATATTGGGCATTTAGCTTACAATCAGTGCATCTGTAGAATAAGCTTCAATTCCTGTATCACCAAAATTATAAGCACTCAAAATGAAGTGCAAGACTAAGTGCCCTTACAATGATCTGTAGAAGGAACATGTAAGAGTTTGAAGAGAAGAAATAGACTAAGAGCTAAGGAAAGAGATAGAAGGGTGTATTTAAGAGCAAGTAGAGTGAGTAGACAGGGGAAGTTATTCACTGGGAAGATGGTAGCATGTGGAACTTCCTGAAAAGTGAGTGAGTCCGCTGTTTAGACATAAGTGAGAAGGTCATTCTACCATTGGGATGCCAAGAAAGAGTAGAGTCGAGACTGGGTGAAGTGATAACCAGGCCAGTGCAGGGAAGAGAGAGCCAAGCAGGCTGGTGTGTAGAGGTGGATCATGGGTCTGGAGGTATGGGGGTGTGGATCCCTTTGCAGCCTTTTGCACGAGCACCATGGTTTTGAATTGGATACGAGCAGCCATAGGCAGCCAGTGGAGGGAGTAAAGGAGAGGGGATGACATGGAAAGATTTGGGGAGGTTGAACATGAGGTGGGCTGCAGCATTCTGGATGAATTGAAGGGACTGGAGGAGTGTTTCGGAAGACTGTCTATGAGGGAGTTGCATTAGTCTAGAGGGGAGATGAAACTTAAACAAGGAGCTGGGCATGGTCCCTGGTAAGGAAAGGTTTGATCCAACGGATGTTGTAGATTGCAAACCTCAAGGATCAGGTTGTGGCATACTTGTGGCAGTCTTGGCAGGAGTCAGTAGTGATGGACAGGTCTTGTAGTTTGAAGGATTTTCCAGGCAAAAGGAGCAACTCAGTCTTGTCGAGATTAAGTTTGAGGTGGTGGGCAGACATCCAACTGGAGATGTCAGTAAGGCAAGCAGAGATGCACACCTCGATCTGGGTGTCAGAGTGCGGGAAAGAAAAGTAGCTTTGAGTGTCATTGATGTAGCAATGCTCAGAAAATTTGTTGGATGTGATGACAGCGCCAAGTGAAATAATGTAGAGAGAAGAGGAGGGGCTCAGGACTGAGCCCTGGAATACCCCATTGGAGAGGGTGCACTGAGATGAGTTTCTGTGTGCACGTTCTGAGTTCCTCTCCACAATACTTGACAGGTAGGAGTACAAACCATGAGAAAGCACCAACATGCTCCATACTCAGGCGTCAAGGATGCAATTGCACAATCCAGAGAATGACACATTCAATCATGTTTTTTTTCTCGTATTGCGATTTTCATTATAAAGCTGCATTATGTAACTTTTTAACGTAAAAATACAAGCGCTTTATCAGTGGGGCTGTGACAGAGAAGACTGGCCCCTAACCCCTTCATGGAGCTGCTGTAGATTCGCTCCATTCACCGCAATGTAGTTTTGGAGTCGGGTAGGTATACTAGCAGGAAAGTTTTCACTGAGCACAGGAAGTGACGAATCGAAACTTAAGAGCCAAACGCACACAGCTGCAAAATAGCAGTGGGGGAGCTAGTGCCTTGGCTATCGCTACAGAAAGGGTAGTGAAGTCTTAAAATATACAGTTACCTCTCGCTGCCACTTGGGGCTGCCAACGACTAAATTACGGAAAGTTACACAGTGCAGATTTAACTTAAATCGTGGGCCAATCAGTAACATGATACCTCATCCCTCCAATCGGACTAATGGTGCCTGAGATATGACATTGAAGTAAAAAAAAATGACCTTCAATTATAGCACCTCCATTAGGCTAATCATTTTTAAGGATATCTGGATTTGTGTAGCAAGTTTCATGTCAATGACTTATGGTGTAGGAGTTATGGCCAGAGATAGGTAGAGTATTCTATCTATCTTTTATTCTTCTTTTTCTTTCCTTACTGAAGTAAAAGTTTAGTTACCTACATTAAAACGGGCTCAAATAAGAGTAAAAGTTCCAATTTGAGAGATCTAAAAACTACTCAAAGTAGTAGTTGGGTAGTTGGGTTTGTATATTGTTTAGTGTACGAACCACTACAAAAGAAGAAACAGTTTTCACTGATAGAAGTACATTTTTTAATCACATCTGAGCAAAAAAGATAAAATAACATAAACATCCCGCTCTTTAAGTACATTTTTGAATGGCCAAAGTACTTGCAGTTGTATCAAAATCATTTAGAGTGTGAGTGATATACATCATTGAAAGTACACAACCTCTACTGTCTTTAACTATGAATAAACACTACTCTACACTACTTATGTACAATTTTAGTTGAAGACATTTGAAAACCACTCATCTGAACAGTAATATAACATTAACAATAACATTCTCCATCTTCCCTGTCTCTCCCTCGATCTACCCTACCCTACCCATCTTCTCTATCGCCCCCTCTCCACTGCTCTCTTCTCCCTCTATCTCAATCCCCCATCTCACCCCATCTCATATCCCTTGTGGGTCTCAGTAAGGAGAGGAGCCGAGGCAGACGATGCGGTTATGAATTTCTGTAGTTGAATATGAAATTGAGTCACAGTTCACAGCAGTCACACTGACGGTTTGATTGAATTGAAGGTAATCGTAAGCTGAATCCAGGGGCCCAGGATGAAAGCAGTATGATATGGTTCTATTATAATACAGAGAGAAATCAGGTAATAGAATCTGAGAGTGGACAATCAGGACATGAAAGAGTGTCACTGGAAATTGCACTAATCAATAACTTGCTGCAACAGTATGGGAATATTAGCATTCAATCAACATGATCACGGACCCAAAGTAATATAATTAAATAATTATTAAAACAATATGGATGCAATTGCAGGCCCTAATAGGCCCTAATAATAAATCTAAATGTCTAGAAAAAAAGAAAAAAACATCAACCAACTAGAAATGCATTTCCCGGGGAAAATGCGTGGGATTGCTGTACGGGCAAACTGTGAAGTATCAATTGCTAGGCTATACTAAATGGTTGCTAGGGTGTTGCTAGGTGATTGCTAGGCTGTTGCTAGGGTGTCTTAGGTGGTTTCTAGGGTGTTTCTAGGTGGTTGCTAGGGTGTCCTAGGTGGTTGCTAGAGTGTTTATAGTTGGTTGCTAGGGTGTTTCTAGCTGGTTGCTAGGGTGTCCTAGGCGGTTGCTAGGGTGTCTTATTCAGTTGCTAGGGTGTTGCTGGGGTGTCCTAGGAGGTTGCTAGGGTGTTGCTAGGGTGTCCTAGGTGGTTGCTAGGGTGTCCAAGGCGGTTGCTAAGGTGTGGTAGGTGGTTGCTAGGGTGTTTCTATGTGGTTGCTAGGGTGTGCTAGGTGGTTGCTGGGGTGTTTCTATGTGGTTGTTAGGGTGTTCTAGGCGGTTTCTAGTTGTTTGCTAGGGTGTTTCCAGGTGGTTGCTAGGGTGTCATAGGAGGCTGCAAGGGTGTCATAGGAGGCTACAAGGGTGTCCTAGGTGGTTGCTAGGGTGTTTCTAGGTGATTGCTGGGGTGTCCTAGGTGGTTGCTAGGGTGTTGCTAGGGTGTTTCTAGGGTGTCCTAAGCCATTGCTAGGGTGTCCTAGGCGGTTGCTAGGGTGTTGCTAGGGTGTCCTAGGTGGTTGCTAGGGTGTCCAAGGCAGTTGCTAGGGTGTGCTAGGGTGTTGCTAGGGTGTCCTATGTGGTTGCTAAGGTGTTCTAGCTGGTTGTTATGATACAAACAATTCGGGACATTTTGACATATGACACATGTATGTGGCTTGAAAACTGTCAGACTAGTTATGCGCCGACGAGGTCCAAAAATAACGTCACATAATTGTGAACATTTCAACATATGAACCACATCTGTGGCACAAGCGGTTTTCCTGCTACAGGTGAGCAAAAAAAACGGGGAAAAAAATGAAGATTACAATAGTAGGATTTGCTGTTTAAACAGCAAGCACACTAATTATGAAATAAAGTTAAATTGTCTCAAGATTAAATCAAAGAACTTAGGTGGAGATAAGCTCCAGTAATTGAGAACAATAGGAAACTACCCATCTCTGCGGCAAGCAGTAACATCTTTAAAACTGCTTCAAATGTATGCAAACTTAAATGATGGAACTGATACTCACTTTAGGTCATGAACTCATTCACACTCATTAAAGAAATTAATGAAGGTTCTTTTTTCTTTTTCTTCGTTTGATGTGACTTCCTCGTTGCCGACAGGAGGACCCATACAGGCCGGTTGGCCATAGGAAATTCGTAACACTTCTTTCTCCAACTGTGGACAAAATTAATGAAGTAAAATAAATAGTTTTATTTTAATAAAATAACATGAATAACATTAAGATCACTATTTCTCCATCTCTACCCTGCTTCCCCTGTCTCTCTCACCTTATCTCTTTCCCCATCTGCCTCTCTTTACTTATCTCTCCCTCACTCTTTCTAGAACATGAGGTCTCTTAGTGAACGTTTTGTTCTGCTTCAGTAGAAGGTAGTTTTTGCTGCCCAGTCTTGCTCTTCTGCTTGTGAAGCTGTGCTTATCTTGATGGAGAGCTTCTTGAGTGCAGGGAAGGAATGCATTTTCTCTGCGGAGCATTCCAAGTTGCCATCCAGTTCCCCAGAGTGTGTGCACTTCATGGACAGAAATAAGTCATCTTCAGAAGATGAGTTGGCATCCGGAGCTTCCCTTGGGATCACCTCGCTGTGGCTCTCTATGTAGTTCTTTCCTGTAAAAGGCATTTATTATTACATTTACTAAGAACTTGGGGGGCAGAATGGTGTCTGCAATGAGCTCAGGATCCTTTGTCATTTCCCCAAATTTCTTGTCAAGACCAGAGTTTTAAGTACTGGGAATCATACCTTGATTTACCTTCCATATTCACCAGCTTGTCTTGCAGAAGACAGAAGGTGGGCAGAAGCCAACCCATGTTGGAGTTTGTTTCCATCTGGAGGATGTTGTGTGCTTCTTCCATTACAATTCTGTAGAATTTAGCCTAAACGTTAACAAAAGGATATAAATAGACTATTATATGCAGCGCAAATAATCCTTAGATCCATCTTTATTTTGATCTCAGAAGAGACTTTCCTCAGTGGTGGAGCTGGTCACTGGATCAATGGTGAGCTGGTCGACTCTATAAAACAGAATCTTAAGGAAAAACATTCATTAGTACCCTACTGGAGGCACAATCAACTTCTATTATGTATCTGAGTGAAAGCAGAGCACTCTCGCAAAAGGACCTTCGCTTTATGGTTTAATTAATTGTAACTGTTAGAAACTGTGGGATTTAGAAAGCAGGAACAACATTTACAAGGTAAATGACCACATTAGACAGAGGGTGGGCCACAACAGATTTTGAGGTTTTCTCTTTCAGCAGTAGAACTAACTTACTAACCATCTCCTCACTACATGCCTGATTTTGATTAATACAATCCATATCCTTTATGTGCAGTCATTTAGTAATACTGTAGTGATCTGTAGAGCTACACATAAAATTCACCTTGAACTTAAGCTAGTCTTTTCAAGATTTCAGTGGGAACAGTCGATAGCCATGCACTATTTATTAGCTAGCACTACTCATTGCCTGAACCGCTAGGTTAACATTAATTTAGCAAGGCTATTGTTAGTTAGCTTGCAAATTAATAACATGCACTAATACAAAAAACCCCACTGCTACACCACTACAACACTAACACTAATTGAATACTGTGCAACTTACCTCAACGTGCTTTTGTAGGTTGGATGTAGTTTTTGAATGCTGCAATTTTGGTGTCTTTGTGAAGGCAAAGCATACATTTCGTAATGTACTATCGCGTTTTCTACTTTTCAGTCTGAACAATGGAAGTAAGTGTGGCCAAGGATTGTTAAATGCAGCAGCATCTGCTTCGAGAGATCCACTATTGTCCCTGTGCCCAAGAATGCTTCTCCAGCATGCCTGAATGATTATCGACCGGTGGCCCTCACCTCGGTGGTCATGAAATGGTTTGAGAGGCTGATAAAGGACTACATCTGCGCCTTCCTCCCCTGCTCCATGGACCCGCTGCAGTTTGCTTATCGTCCAAACAGATCCACGGATGATGCTGTCTCCCAGGTACTGCACACCACACTCTCTCATCTGGACAGCCGGAAGGGGGGCTATGTGAGACTGCTGTTCATTGATTATAGTTCAGCTTTCAATACCATAGTCCCCACCAGACTGGCTGGCAAGTTGATTGAGCTGGGACTGAACACCCCCCTGTGTGCCTGGATCCAGGACTTCCTGACCGCCAGGCCCCAGGTGGTCAGGGTGGGTAGACACACCTCCAACCCCCTCACCCTGAACACAGGATCCCCCCAGGGTTGCGTCCTCAGCCCCCTACTGTACTCCCTGTACACACATGACTGTGTGGCCAGGTTCAGCTCCAACTCCATCATCAAGTTTGCGGATGACACAGTGGTGGTGGGCCTGATCTCCAACAACGACGAGAAGGCCTACCTGGAGGAAGTTGCTGATCTGTCACTCTGGTGCCAGGACAACAGCCTCCTCCTGAATGTCACCAAAACTAAGGAGCTGATTGTGGACTTTAGGAGGACACAACAACAGAGGACGTACTCACCATTGGGGATTAATAGGACTACTGTGGAGAGGGTGAGCAGGTATAAATACCTGGGAGTCCACATCACCGAAGATCTCACATGGTCCACACACACTGACACTCTGGTGAGAAAGGCGAGGCAGCGCCTTTACCACCTCAGGCAACTGAGGAAATTTAAAGTCTCCCGGAGGATCCTTCAGTCCTTCTACTCTGGAGCTGTAGAGAGCATCCTGACAGGAAGCATCACTGCCTGGTTTGGCAACAGCTCCGCTCAGGACAGGAAGGCTCTGCAGAGAGTAGTGCGTTCGGCTCACCAGGGCCCCCACCAAGACCCACACACTGCCCCTCTTATGCACACACACACACTCACACACTTAGGTAACGACTACACATAATTTATATTATATTACATACATACAATTTCCCTTTTTTACTATATTTTTATTTCCAAAGTGCTCTTACTGTAAATATTGTGTTGTTTTTTATATAGAGCTCTTACTGTAATATTGTAAATATTGTGTTGGTTTTTTATTGTAAATAGTGTGAACCTGTTATTTTGTCCTTTGCACATTTCTGTTGAGCATTGCCACTTTTTACATTTCACTGCACACCCCGTGTGTGTATGTGACAAATAAACTTCTTGAACTTGAACTGTTGGGGACTGTCCGCCACTTCACAACTTCCATCCTCCCACAGTCAAAGCAAAAGGTGCAGCCAGTAGAATGAAAGCTTCCATCCCCCTGCCCCTTTAGAGAGCACACTGACAATGTTGTGCAGCCAGCAATTAGAATCTGACAAAATCACTGTAAGTTAACATTGAAGTAACATTGAAGTAAAAGTGAAGTGAAGTGAAGATATTTCAGATGTAGCAAAGTACAAAGTATGTTACTTGCTCAAAAAAGTGAGTAAAGAGGAAAGAGTGAAAGTACAGTGAACAAAAGGAAACGTGAAAGTGCACTTTCCTCAAAACAATGATTGCTTGTAATGCATTACTACCCTACTACCTTGGTAATGGTCTTTCAAAGATTGAAATTGCCCTTTAACTATAGTGCCCCCATCAGGCCATGTTTCCAAAATCGCACCTGTGAGATATTACATTTGAGTCTAAAATTTTGACCTTTATTCATAGCACCCTCACCAGGCCAATTGTTGTAATTTGTAAGGATAGCTAAATGTGTGTCACAAGTTTTGTGTCAATCGATTTAACAGTGTAGGAGTTAGTGCCCTCAGCAGGCCAATTAGTGTAATTTTATAAACACCATCATCCCTCAAAGTGTTGTCACAATTGGACCAGTGGAGTCTGAGACATTGCCTGAGATATAACATTAGATGGACAAAAAGATGGACACAGCCTGAGCTAATGGTAATGCAGGATTACATGACAGTAGTTTCTTCTACCTGCCCATTCCTCGAAGCCCGCTGACTTCATTGAGTTTTTTGCAGGCCTCAGCGACAGAGACGTCATCATCATGATCCCTGAAGACAAGAGGATAAATCAGAGGTTATTACACACTCTAATTTCCTGCAAGAATACTTTTCATTATCTTTGTACAATAATGCGCTGTGAGGCCTTCATGGGTCCATAATATGAGGTCCGCTGAGAACCGTGGCTGCAAGCCTCAAATTGAGGACTCGGGGACAAAAATACAGTCCAGTTCAAAATGGCTCAAGGAGAAAATACTCCAAATAATCCAAAACCTGGTACAGATTTGGTTGCTTATCAAGAAAAGTATTATACCACAGTCAAAAACAACCTATTACGTACATGGAAAACAAACTTGAGTAGGCGCCACAGCTCAGTCAGCTGACTTGTCAGCTGTGTAGGCATAGCCACTGCAATTTGCGTGGTCTATTTAAACCATGAATCTCACTGCTCATTCTCTGCTGCTGTCGCTGCCGCTCTGCACACTGCGTTGCTCTGTTGCTGTTTATGCCGATGCTGATGAAGCTCTCACCCCACGACCACCCCAGCATCCACCTGTGGGCTCTGTTCTTAGCCCCCCTAGGGGATTACTGCTCCCTGCCTCACTCGGCTGGCTAATTGAGTTAAGCGGAGGGCAATGCAACAGGGCCCTGACGCCAAACTAAATCTGCATTTACATTTTATTCTCATATAAAATGTCATAATCAATACATGAGTTGGCAGACAGAAATTAGGTAAATCAGAAACAGCAGAATAATGACTCTTCCAGCCAATCCATCATGCAACATGGCTGTCTGACTGTCCAGAATGACCAGAACAGAGCTGAGAGGTCAAGGTCGAGGTCAAGGGCAATGTCTGCTGTACAATATGATATCCAGACTGAAGGGTTAAAAAGATGGACATAAGGGATACAATACTTCACTATCGCTGAACAATCAGAACAGTTCACTCTACCAAAACACTTCCCCTAGTCTTTTGATATCAAGCTGCTACCATGCACTAATCTTACCATATGTCAAGATGTAAGAGGTCATTGTGGACATCATCTATTTCACTGTGAAAAACAAGGAAAACGATGAATCAAATTGACATCTTCATTAGTAAAAAGTGACAACAAACAGCTCACATCCTTTAGTGCTCCTTCCATAGCAAACACAGATGACAGTGTGCTGTAATGGTCACATAATTATAACAGCATTGGGCGTTAGTGTGAAACAAATGAAACTGTGAATCCATCGCATCACACGCAGCCCTGCTCATGTCCAGTCCTGTTGAAGTGTTCAAGTGCTTTACTTACAAAACAAAGTGTTCATCCCAGACTGGATTGAGAGTCTCCGGCTTAACCTCAGTGACCTGAATACACCTGGCAGCCAGCACCTCCTTGGTGCTGGAGCGCTTCTCTAGCTTCTCCTTCCTCTTCCTGAAGCTGAACTTTCTCTCCTTCTTCTCCTCTGAGTCCCGGGGGCTCTGGCCTAACAGGATCCCCAGCATGCAGTAGGGGTCGCTGTACCCTGGCAGGCCACGGGGTAATAAACACACAAGGTTACTGTGCACAAGAACATGCTTTTATTACACTGATGCTGCACCAAGACAAGGGAAGCGATTGGCCCACTTGTCAGTGTCCTCAAGTGCTGGTTGGCGTAATCAGTGTGACTGGCTGGCAGTGTCATGAAGTGCTATATGATGGGAGTTGATTGGGTCGTGAAACAAATTCAGAATTTACGGAGTAAGTGTCATCATAGGCTTTGAAATGAATATGGGAACATGTTGCCTTAACAGGGCATATTTCAATGTTTTCCATTAGAAGGGAATTAAGTGAATAAGCGTCTCACCATTTGCATCCTTGGCCATCAGATTCTTTGCTTTCAAAACAGAAACTCTCAGGGAGAAACTGGCTCGCTGCAAACAATTAACACAGTCCTGTCAATAAACAACTCTGAATGCAATGTCCCAAGGCTATATCAACATGCACTGCAGAACCAGAATGTACAAAAGAAATTACAAATAATTCCATGGCATTACCTTTGTCAGGTATAATACACATGCTTTGTGTGTTTTCGTCCATGGTAGAAAAGGCTCATTGTGCAACAGAAGGTAAAATCACTGGAGATTTAAAAGGCCCAATATTTATCCCTATGGTACAACCTTTCAAAGCCTTTAGAAAAAGAGCCCAGCATTACACTGACATTTGAAGGGTCCTTGGCAGTCAAGTAAAAAATAAGGCATCATACAAAATGGGGCTTTCAGGTTTTTTATCTTCCAACCCTGAGAAAATCTCTCCAAGGGTTTCAGTGCACTCCAACTGTGACTCTCCAGCTACATGCTTTCAACTTCTTACTTACTTACTGCTTATACTGTAAACATGAGAAAATATCACTAAAGCAAAACACCTCTTGTGGCAGACTCTACTGGCCTCTATACTGTATTTTACATTGTGTGGGAAGTCTGCAGTATTGCTTTATGGCACAAAGAGAGTTTGTTTAATGCTACAAAACAGGAACTGTTTTACTTTGCAGGAAATAGTAATAATAATAATAATAATACATTGGACTTATATAGCGCTTTTCTAAGTACCCAAAGACGCTTTACATGGAGGGGAGAACAAACAAAACAAAAAACACAAAAAAGAGCAAAAAAAAATAGTTCCACTGTTTTAACTGCATAGTTTCAACTTTACGAAGCAATGGGGTTTATGGGAAATGTGGTCTTAATTTTGAGAAACACAAAATGCTACACATAGCACCTTTGAGAGTAGTCACTTTGAATTGAATTGGAGATATAGACAACACACAGGGTACAGACTGTCAACATAAATAGCTCTGAGAAGTTGTCTCAGCTGCTACTGCAGAATGGTGCCACAGTGATAATACATCTGAGGGATACTGCTAGGGTAATATCTTTAAATAGGTACAAAGCTTCTCACCTTGGATTCGTGGACCTTTTGGAGAGTGATGTCATGCTCCTCCTCACCCATATCAAACACCTTGGAAATATGGCCAGACAACAAAAAATGTGTTTGCAACAAAAGTTCCTATCAGGAGTCTGGAAACAGTCTTATTGATTGTATATAAACTTAATATAAGCTTAATCACAACTTGACTTCATAAAGTTAACAAAAATCCACAAAAACACACCTGAATTTCCATTACAGAATGTTGCTCTGAACAAGATGGCAGTGCAAGTTCACTCTCACTATGCTCACATAACAGCACCTTAACGGTTGGGGACACATGCCACCCTTGAAGAGAGCCACAAACCACAGGCAACATGGCTGGAAATGTTAGGGTGACAGGAGCCCAATGGATGTTATATCACAGCTGAATATAAATACACTGTGTGTTTGGGCTTTGATGTTTAATCAGGTTTGAGCCAAGAGCATCTGCTCAGACTCACAGAGGCGTCTCACAGCACACATGCCTCTCTGCAAGACTAACATCAATATTATGAGCAGACTTAGAGAGGCTTTGGCACTGGAAATGAAGACAGATTTTTTTCTGATGTGTTGCTGGATCAATTCAAATTCCAAATTCACTCCTCTTGTCATTTAATTTGTCGGAAAGTAGAGGATTGGATTTGAAAATGTGCATGTGTGTTATAATAATCTTATAATAATACAGTATGCAATAGGAACTTAGGACAGGCCCTGATTCAGTTGACCAAAAATGTGTGTACCTTCAGAAAATAAGAGAACAGCTCTTCTTCGCTTGTCACATATTCTGGCGAAGCCACTCCCACCCGGTTGACCACCGTGTACACAGCCTCCTCGTAAAGCAGGTCCAGCTACATGAAAACACACTCCAATTAATTACAATGAATAGAAATGAATAGCCATGTTCTTTTTCTTCCATAGCGTTCTGCTCTGAGGCACATATAAAAAGCAAGGCATTTCTCATGATTTAAAATTCAATCTCTACTGAATTACAGTGAAAATAGAAAAGCTGAGCAGACGAACCTCCCTCCTGTTGATTCTGTCTGGGATTAAGGCCTGGTCGACATGCTCTAGGGGTGGCAGCACTGTGCTGACGCCTCTTTCGCACTGTGGAGAGAGAGAGAGAGAGAGAGAGTTGAGTATTTCAAGGCTGTGCTGACTGGGAACTGGACAGAGACTACGCTTAGGTCAGAGTGAAGTATTATTGATGGCAAATCCTTTGGTCTCAATCAAAGCACACATTCACTTGAAAGCAGTGACCGCATTATTGATTTTCTTTAGATTGCCTTCATGATCAGATTTATCAGTGGAGCACTATAAAAAAACATGCAGTGTCATTCCAAAGTGAGATATCCACAACTGGAAAAAAACGTCACATGCTTAAAAAGTTTAAAATGACACAATTCAAACAAAACACAGTGTTTTTTAAAGAATAATAGGTCATTTAAGTCCTTGGATGACAATATGGTGAATTGTAAATGATGTACAGTCTGGATCCTGGATCCTGGATTTTTGAATGATGAAATACAGGTAACTTTTTTATACACAGCATTTTGGAAATGACCTCCTCAAGTGCTTTCTGAAAAACATCTCAATGAGGATTCATTGCTTTCATTGCATGGGTAGCAGGAGGACTGAGGATGGACATCGAGTGCAGCTTGTGACAGCTGAGCTTCCGGTCTTTTGAGCATTCTACTCAACCCTTTCCTTCTGTCTACGCACGTCATACTGGGTGCAGTAGTGGGTTGACTGACAAGCCTGCGCACACCCCATGCTTTGGCCATAGTGGAGGAGGTGGTACGCCGGCAGGCCACAGGTTACATCTATCTAAAGAGTGAATCTAGTGTAACAGAAGGAAAGGTGAAAGGAGGGTGTGGGTTACCTCTGCCTGAGCAGCCCGCAGCATGTTGTCCTGTTTCTGCAGGACGGCGTTCATACGCTCAAAGAACTCAATGCTCTCCTCGGAAACCCTGCCAAGCAGAGGAAACAGATTGACGAACAGAATTCATCTCTAAAAATATCTAATCAAATTAGAGCTTCAGCTTTGACAGCATGCACATTTGGGAGCGGAAGGATGACCTAATGGTTAGTGAGTTCGTCCCCCAACCAGACGGCCAGGTTTGATCCCCCTGTATCCTTGAGCAAGATGTTGTACCTAATCCCTTATTTGGGTAGAGTGTGAATGATCAATAAAGTATATAAAAAAATATTTAGCACCGTACACGTTGGTGTAGCACGGTCAAACATTAGATCTCTAGTTACATTATAACATTAAGACATTAAAAGTGAAACATATTACAATAAAGATACTTTATCCACAGTCTGCCATAAAAATGTGTTCATGAAACTTTGTGAAAACACTCAGTGGGATTTAATGACACTGGTGGGATCACACCGCATCCTGTCTCCTGTCTGCACTGAGGGGGTCCTGAGTCTGTCATGTCAATAAAGATGGTCAGTTTCCTGCCTGTTTTTGCCAAACCTACTGTACTAAAGGACCTGCTCAGTTCAAGTCTTTGTTAGGTATCGATGAAACCAATCTTCTGTTGCCTCGTTCTTTTCCCATGGAGTAATACACCGAACAATAGATATGAACAGACGCTCTCAGTGATCTAGCGTGTCTGCATGAACCATGTTAATTTACTATCATGAGAAGGGATCTGTGAAAAATGCAAATTATATTTTCTGTTTCCTCCGGGTGGAAGTGAATCCCTGGACTCCTGCCATTTCATGATTTCACAGCCCCTGTTGTCATGGTGATAGAGGCAAATTCGTGGAGGGAGTAGTTGGCTTAACACCTTGGGAATCCCCCATTTCCCCCCACCGCCCCGCCACCCCCCCCACCCACACTAGCTTACTCCTTCCTCCTGGCCTTTTGCAGAAAGCATCAGGGTAGGATGTTTTGGAATGAGCTGCAGCAGAACCAACAGGATCAGCGGTACTGTCTGCCTGACTCCTCCACCGCCCATCCTCTGGCTCACCTCCTCCCCAGCCCCTTTCTCCTTGCCCAACCCTGTCACATTATGCAGGCGAGCTGTCCACATAGGCCCCGTCACGCTCCTTTATTAGCGCCGTCGCATCACAGCAGGCGTGTGGCAGCCCATCCCAGCACCCACTGACTCTCCCCGTGGCGGGAGAGCGGATGGCAAACCCCCGAGGTATTGATGAAGACTAATGGCAGCCATGCTGGGAGGGCTGGTCAGGCTTCCACTGAGTCAAACACAATAAAGCTTGAGAGGTGGATGCATTCAGTTAAAATAATGTCCAGTGTGACAGTTGAAATGTCTTCCTTTATCAGTGCCAGACTCAAAGCAAAAGTGCCAAGTGTATTCTACAATGGTAACTAAAAATCACATCACACCCAAGGTCTTTATAAGTCATGCTTAATGTAAAAAAACACGCTCTTCACCTTTAACCTTCATGGATGCATTTGTTTGTGTCGGTTGTTGAAATTGTAACCACTTTAAATTGAATATCCCCTCTAAACCTGAATTCACATTTATCACTCTTATCTTAAACTAGAAACCACAGAACCAAAGCTTCAGTCTGTGATTGGTTCAGGACAAGGGGTTGGAGACTGCTTTTGTGGGCTTATAGGGCATTTGTTTACATTTTTACATACAGTACAAATGAGATTTATTACATTGTAGTACAAATAATACTGAAACAATATATTCTGCCCATATCCCACTGCATTCATCTTGGGCACGCTCACTGTGTCCACCAATCTGTCTCCCATCTCCTGTCAATCGAACAGCTTGAGGATTTGTCCAGATAGTCTGGGCTTTGTTTCTAGCTTCGGGAGAGACCTGTTTATCTGCAGAAATACGGACTGAATGATTCAAATCCACTTAATTCTGATTTGATGAAACAAATGTTCTCTCTCTCTCTCTCTCTCCCTCTCCTCTCTCTCTCTCTCTCTCTCTCTCTCTCTCTCTCTCTCTCCCTCTCTCTCTCACACACACTCAAACCACACAACCAGAATAACAATCTCATTTTATGTTGCTAGGAAACAGGTTATTTTTTTTTTTTTTTACAGCCTTTTATTTTATTCTAATTCATTTGGGTTATTCATTCAAATGCTTCACTTATGTTTTCCTGTCTGGAGTGGAAATTAGTAGCGCAACATGAATAAAAACACGAATGCTCTGTAATTCTTGTCTGTGGAAGAAATGTGTTTAAACATAACTAATTGGCAGTGTGAAGGTCACAACGACCCCTCACCTCAAACTTGCGCTGGTTAAAGAGATAAATATAGTTTGTCAGTGTATACATAGTAATTAACAGTCCAGACGTCATTGATGACTACTGCATGAAACATAATGTGACAATTGTACGCATTCTAATAAAGCATTTTCTAATTTGATTTAACATGGCTGACACTGCATACTACAGCCTTGGAGCTCGTATTATCAGCAGGGATCACCCCAATACTATTTATGTGATTATGCAATTTAATAGAATTGCACAATTGATTAACGAATGTTACACTGTGGAGGTTATGACCACAACACTTGAAATAACTTTTGACAGAAAGCCTCCCCACTAGGACTACTGACACGGGGCCTTGGTGTAAAGTCACTCCTACGTTGAAATGTTCTTGCTTCCCCACTTCAGATTGATCCTGTTCAACAATTTTCACTTCCTCATGGTGCAGGTCAGTGGTTGCTTTGTGATTTAGGCCATTTAAGCCAGGCCGCGGGCGCCTACTATTTGAAGCTCTTACCATTCGCCACAGTGGGTGAGTGAAAGATTATGCGTTAGCAGTTAACTCCTGAGTTGTGCTCCTCATAACTTTTGAACATTAGTATAATGCTACAGCTGTAGCGCTACAACCTCCCAGATTGACTGTGGGGATTCCACTATTTCCTGGCCTGCAAGAAAATCTTTTTTGACAAAATTAGACAAAGGTTTGACAAAATTAGATCATGATTGAAAGATATACTAGCATAGTATTCAGTGCCACGAGCAGACAAATCCATTAATGGCGCTGTGGTGATACACAACACAATGGACTGAAGTGTGAAAACTGTGTGAAGACTGCTATTTTAGAAAGAGACACCACTTTGAAAAGAGCAAACCATTAACGAAAATAAATATCTTGCTCTGTGGGAATCCTGTGGGGGTCTATTGCGTAATAGTGCCCTGTCCAATGCTTATTTTCACGATTTCCACTTGTGCATTGGTGTAGACTTGATAACCGCCTCGCATAGAGGTAAACGTGGAATTCACTCAACTGAATCAAAAACTTGACAGTCTCTGCTCTGACAGCCATCGGGCTGCCGGCGCTGTGGGGTCAGCAACTGTGGACGGAGCACCCTGAATCTACCCTGCCTCATTTGCACATTGTTAATTAAAGTGAGTGTGCAGCGGGGGCACCGGGGGTCTGGATGGATAATGAGGGAGATCAACAGCCTGCCCCCTAATGATGAGCGCTCAGCGTCTCCTCAGTGTACAGCCGTGGCTAAAGGCTCAGTGGACAGGCTGCAGCACCGGGGGTCTGCTGGCGTGGGAAAGGAAAAGAAGGTGATGTGCTGATCGTTCAATCAATTCTTTAACACATCATTTTCAGAGAAGCCAAATAGGGTCCTTCTCAAGCTGATTCAATATTACATATTGAACAACAATAAATGACATAAAAACAGATCAGATGAAATGAAATGAAATTTTAATGATCCCTGTGGGAAAACTGGCTTGTTGCATCAGCAAACGACAAAGAGAAAAGTAGAATATAGAGAAGATAAGAGTAAATGTGGAGGGGGACAGCATTACATGTAACGCAACTAACAATTAAGGCACTGAATTAAGTACTCTGTAGGTCTAATATCGCTTTTTCAATGCAAAGTTGATCAGTGCCCAACACAGCATCAAAACTGACCACTTTTAAAATAGACACTGTCGTCATTACAAATAAAACTTAACATTTTGGGAGCAGCCGGTGTTTAGGTTGCTATAGAAACCTCAGGTTCATACTATTACTTTTGGCTCTGACATCAAACAAGACTGAAAATCAAATGGCTGAGTTTACCTGTGCCATTACATTTGCCATTACCACTCCTTTTTCATGGCTGATAGGGATAATTTCCAGGAGTATAGCAAAATATCATTAAGATGATTTACTGTGTCCAGAGCTTTATGTTGCAGCAAGATAGGACGTCTATCACTAAAAGTAGTGAACAAAGTAGTGTACTATGGCAAAATGGCACAGTAATACGCTGAAGGAGAGAATGGAGAACAAAACATTGAGGTGTTAACTACTGGTGCTAGTGCTGTGTATGTAGGTATGGATTTTTTTTATCCTTGGGGAAAAGCGGCTTGTTGGCATGTTCACAGGAAGTCCCAACTCTGGAGTAAATGCTAGCCACATAAAAACACAGACAAGAAATGATGGTCCTTGGCTTCAGCAGGACTGCCAATGGAAAAGTTGACAAATAACATACCTCATAAGCATGAATTATTGCTTACAGGGTTGTGTTGTCTATTCAAAAGTCATTATCTTTCTGGGCTACACTGGCTGCACTAAAAAAAAAACAAGACATGTTCCCATTATTGAGGCTATTACTTGTCCTGCATGGTAACAACCATGGAAACATTATCTATAGCACTCCCGAGCAGGGTTGTATGGCAATAGTCACCATTGCCACACAATAATTAAGGTTTTGATCCCTTGTAAGATCCATGCAGCAGTCTAATTTCTTCTTGGAAAAAATGGAAAAATGTTTTGTAGAAACATGAATATTGGAGTAAACAGTAGCTGTCTCTCAAACAGACTCAAGTAATGCCAAAAACAGCCAAAAACAGCCAAAAACAGCCTACAGGCAACCAGATCCACTTTAGTCTACATTGCAGCACACTTCTAATATTCTAGGACTCATTACTCAGGCTACAACCTTCTGCTGGCCAATACGTCCTGGAGGATTTCAATCTTCCAGCATTAATACCTTTTCACCAGGCAGAACCCAGCAATAACTGGCTAAGGCAAACACTGATGTACAGTTAAACACTGGCTGACATGAGACACCGGTAAAATGAATAAAACATAGAAGAACCGTGTACAAACACCCCCGATTCCACCAACGCCACATCTTAGAAACACCTTTAGCTATCTGCAGATGAGTGTATGTGTGCACACCACTAGGTGCCAGGGACTCACCTGAGAGGTAAAGGGTCAGGACAGTGTGTGAGAGGACTGCTGGCAGAGGGTGGCGGCTCCCTCCTGCTCCTCAGTGACTGGCTCCTCTGCACCTGTCTCAGCACACTACTCTTCAGGTCCAGCAGCGACGTCATATTTTGACCTGTACGGACACAAAGAGCAAATAAAAGCCAAGCAACAATGCTGTCACACTGCCGTTGCTGCCGCAACCCATGATTGGTAGCATGTCTGAAAACCTGAAAGAATAATTCACTAGTTTGAAAGACCTCTGTTCTCGTCGAGTTTGGATAGACAAGGGTCTAGTGTTGCACTAAGCCAATAATTAATTTAATTTCAGTTTCAAAGATATATTCAGCTGTTGGCTCTATGAAACCATCTGTTTCTAGAAATATAGGTGGTTTGTGATATTCCCTTGGACTAATCAGGTCCAGTCAGCACATATTAACACTCAAAAATGTGCTGTGAAGGTCCTTCACAGAGTTGAACAAAAAGCAATAGAAATGTTACTGTTATGTTCATTAGAAATGTTCCCTGAATGAGCTGGAGCATCTGCGTCTGTTCAGATCAAAGGCCAGTTTATTTAAAATATAATAACATCATTTTTAAATCAAAGAGAAACTAATATAGAGATAGTAGAAAAGTGGTGTCAGCTTGCATGCAGCAGAATTATGGACTGCAGTCTGCAGAGCATGACTGTAATCCAGTCAACTAAAGAAATGCACGATTGGTTTGCTGTTAGACTCACAAATTGACAAATTGGCTGCACTCTAACCGTGTTCTTGAGATAATAAAAAGCAGACTTAGTTACACATCATGTGCTTACAAAATATCCATCATAATCTATAATTACACCTGGGTTTAGGGTCCACTGTATAATTTATTCTTTTCCAGCTTTAGGACAAATGACAACTGGAGGAAATTGCAAACCAGCCATGCCTCTATCAGCAATTCAGTTAGTCTAGTGTCATCAGGAGACACGGAGATGTGGATGCTGCTCAGCGGTACATAACTGTGGAACTGGATCCTGTGTTTCCTACGATTTAATCTTTATTATGGCTTCCACCGTCTCTGCCTCTGCCCCCCCGACTGCCTCCCCCACTGCCCTGGTCAATTACTATAATGATGCACTCTCCTCCTGTCTTGACGTCCTCGCCCCCAAAAAATCCAAACCTGTCTCCTTCACACACTCCGCCCCCTGGTACACTGACCAACTCCGTCACCTCAAAGTACAGGGCCGTCAACTGGAACGTCTTGCTAAAAAAAACAGACTCACTGTTCACCTGGATGCCCTTAAACTCCACCAACAACAATATAAAGATGCCCTCAACACCGCCCGCTCCTCTCACTATTCCTCCATCATCAAATCTGGCTCCAACAACCCCAAAACGCTTTTCTCCACCATCAACAAACTTCTCAAGCCCATGGACACCATCTCCAACTCCTTCACCACCAGCAAATGCAACTCATTTCTATCCTTCTTCCACGACAAAATCATCGCAATACACAACCAGCTGGCTGCCCCCTCCTCCTCCACTACCACCCCCCCCTAGCCTTCAACATGACCCTCCCCTACTTCCAAGACACTCACTCTCTTCCTTCAGTTCAATCACGGAAACTGACCTCTCCTGCATAGTCTCCAGCATGAAGACCTCCACCTGTGCCCTTGACCCCCTCCCCTCCTCCTTAGTCAAGGCCTGCCTCCCCTCACTCTCCCCACTTATCACCAACATCATCAACTCCTCCCTGTCCTCTGGTCTCGTACCTCCCTCCCTCAAGCTCGCTGCTGTCACCCCCGTACTGAAAAAACCTGGTCTTGACCCCGACATACCCAACAACTACCGGCCCATCTCCAACCTCCCCTACCTGTCCAAAGTCCTTGAGAGAACTGTTGCTTCACAACTCAAGTCCCACCTAGATCTCCATAACCTCTACGAACCCTTCCAATCCGGCTTCCGTTCAAAACACAGCACAGAAACCGCCCTACTGAAAATCACAAATGACATACTTCTCTCTGCTGACTCTGGCTTCCTCACCATCCTCATCCTCCTTGACCTCAGCGCCGCCTTCGACACCATCAACCACTCCATCCTCCTCTCACGTCTCCAGCACTCCCTTGGCATAACTGACACCGCCCTCTCCTGGTTCACCTCATATCTCTCAGACCGACATCAATTCATCGCCATAAACAACTGTAAATCCTCCACCTCCTCAGTCACTCATGGTGTCCCCCAAGGTTCCGTGCTTGGTCCCCTCCTCTTCATCATTTACATCCTTCCCCTTGGACAAATCATTCGTCGACATGGCCTCCATTTTCACTGTTACGCTGATGACACCCAACTCTACCTCTCCTCCAAGACCATCACCTCAGCCACCCACTCCACTCTCACCACCTGTCTCACTGATATAAAATCATGGATGCAACAGAACTTTCTCAAACTCAACTGCAATAAATCAGAAATACTCATCATCGGCCCAAACTCCCTCACCCGCTCAGCTCAGACCTTCTCTCTCACCATCGATGGCTCCAACGTCACGCCCCTCCACCCTAGGTCCGTAACCTCGGAATCATCCTCGACCCCACCCTCTCTTTCCTACCCCACGCCAACCACATCACCAAAACTGCCTTCTTTCACCTCAGGAACATTGCACGCCTCCGGCCCTCCCTGTCCTTTGCCGCCACCGAAATTCTTATCCATGCCCTCATAACCTCCAGACTGGACTACTGCAACAGCATCTTCTACGGCTCACCCAACAAAATCCTCAATAAACTCCAATACGTCCAGAACTCTGCCGCTCGACTGCTCATCTCCACCCGTCGCTGTGACCACATCACCCCGGTCCTCCACAACCTCCACTGGCTCCAGGTCAAATACAGGATTGACTTCAAAATATTACTCACCACCTACAAAGCCCTAAATAACCTGGCCCCTCCCTACCTCTCAGACCTCCTCCCCCGCCACGCCCCAACCCGTTGCCTCAGGTCCGCCGATGCAAACACTCTCAAGACCATCAGGACCAAGCTCCGGACCTGGGGTGACAGGGCCTTTTCAGTTGCTGCACCCTCCCTCTGGAACGCCCTCCCCATCCACATCCGCCAGGCTCCCACCCTACCATCGTTCAAACAAGCCCTCAAAACCCACCTCTTCAAACTCGCTTTCACCTGCTAACCCCTGTTCCCTTTCTCTCCCTTCCCTCCATTCCATGACTTGTTCTGTACAGCTTCTCTAGTTTTCTTTTTTACTAAAATGTTCTGTTTGTTTTGTTTGTTTGCTCTTTTTTGTTTTGTTTGTTCTCCCCTCCATGTAAAGCGTCTTTGGGTACTTATAAAAGCGCTATATAAGTCCAATGTATTATTATTATTATTATTATCCAGGGAAGGTTTGCTGAACGTGAATGTTCAATACTCAGTACAACCACAGTCTTCTGCTGTGAGCAGTTGGCAGTTGCCTTGCTCACAGGACACATCAACAGTGGGTATTAATGCTGTGTATAGATTAAACTGCACCTAAAATAGAGTCAGCTGGAGAGCAGTGGTCACTACATAACAGCCATTGATCAAATCAGTTCATGTGTTAGTCAGTAACACACAATATCTTGAAAACTACAGACCTCATTTTTGAACAAATGATGTGTGGGTGATAGATTTGTCTAGCCAGTGATTACAGAATGAAACAGACTGGTCTGGGGGAAGTGATATAGCAATTCACTAAAACAATTTACCGAGCACATCTTTCATCTTCTTATATCATCATGATATTTTGTACATCATGAAAAAACAGCTTCTAATAGTGACCTTTAAATTATCCAAAATCTTAAACTTATAAATTTTAATTGGCCCATCTGCTTAACAAATAATTTGCAATAGCTAGAACCTGTAATAGTGAATTTAAAACAAATTGAAAAACAAGTGGAGATAGAGGCACAAGTGGTAAAAGGGCATTTTAACAACAGACTTAAGACTGACATTTAATATTATTATTATTATTATTATTATTATTATTATTATTAATAAATAATCTTAACTATTTTAACCATCTTAACATGGCAGCTTCTTTATATTTTGTTGAGAGGTTCATGGGTGATAGGAATTTCAGGCAATCACTTGTAGAGAAAAGTATGCTTGGTTCATCTGTTACTAACCGTAAACCGTTTAAACATTTCTATCTGAATCATGTGGCACGAATTGAGCTCTCATTTTGATTCATGGTGTTGTTAAAGGAAAACTGCATTGCAAGGACTTCATAATAATATTATGAATTGTCGTTGAACCCCAAAGTAGAAGAGTCAAATAACGGAGCAAATCAACAATTCAGTCCAGAGATATTGGATGAAACTGCACATGCCCGAATTTCCCCTGAATTAAGAAGAACTGCAAGTGAACACGAAGTAAAGTCTGCAGTGGCTTTGCATTAGCAACAACAAATGCTCTCATCTTCGCTCACTTCAGCATATTAATTTTAGTCAATGCTGAGGATGAAGAGCAGTGAGCACCACTGTGGGCCCTTCCTGTTGTAGTCTCATCATCATCTGGGTGAGACGGCATCATCCAAATTCTGTGAAAATGAGGGTTTTAATGAGAAAATGTCCCATATGACCCGAGGTCTACTTAATCGGCTAAATGTTGTTTTATAGTGCAACGTCCTTTTATAGACTTTTTTTTGGAGAAAGTCAGACATGGAATTTCATCATGTATCTGCACTTTATCTACCCTTTATTTGGAGTTAATCCTTTTAATCTTTAGAGAAGTTCTGGTACCTATAATACCTGCGGTTTAATATTAAAGTCAGCCACTAAATCCTCACAGGAACAAAAGACAGTTATTAGCTGCCATCTTTTTAAAGCAGAACATTTCATATCACTTCGGCTGCAGCAGGACAGTGTTGTGCCACAGTGTGGTCTGCATTTCACTGTTTATTACAAGTCACAACAGTGAGGAAAACATAAAATATCTGACAGCAAGGTCATCAACAGAGGAAATATCAGTAGTTAAGCCCCTTCTCAGCACCTAGGGATGCTCACACAACTGAGGAAGAGAGCATCGTATCAAAACAAAGAGTGTCCTTACATACATCCCATTCCAATCAGTCAGTCAGTCAGTGTGAAGTGAAGGCAGGGCAGGAGAAAGAGAGAGAACTATAAAGTGACGGGGACACAAGAGAAAGGGTTTGATTGATAGAGGAGTTGTTTCAGAGGAAAGTCAAACAGGCACAGACAGTCGCACACTCTTTTCAGCAGTTGACAGCCAATGTCTATCTTTTGTTACATCTCTATGTGAAAAAGAAGCAATGAACTGTGGGCTGGAAGCTTGTTCTGATTTGTGAAACAGCAAAAGGCACAATAGGCTTGGTTATTAAAGAGAGGAAACAGTTAGCTCAGTGCACTGGTGCAAAGAGATTTTGAGCTTGTACTATGCATGTGACTTCTACTGCTACTACTATCCAAAGTTGATATTGTGTGTGTTTTTTGACGGCACTGTTGAAGGTTCCCTGCTTTGAATTACACAGCCTTGACCAGATGTATGCTGAGCCTGAAGCATATTGGGACAGCTATCATATACAGTCCTCCCAGCCAACTCCACAGTGCAACCCACAACCAGCTTTCAAGCTCAGAATAAGCGGAGTGAACCAGACATTCTTGGTGCAAGTTGGATCATAGGTTGAGGACAGTATGATATCAATCCAGGGGACATCTGTTATCCACATGGTCCATTAAAAGAAAAAATCCGCCCTTGAATACTCTTACACTGCTATACATCAATTTGCGATGGTCGATGTATTCCAGGAGTTATTTTGCGATTAAGTGTTGTAATTTACTTTTCTGGTGTTCCCACTTTCCCTCAAAGTGCCTCGTCTACTTCTACTTCAGTTACTGGTATCCTACATTTCCCAGAATCACTTTCCCAGAATGACTCCCAAAATTTAGTGAATGTGTCACTGATAATTTCCACATATTTGCATCTCATCCATCCTCCGTGTTGCACATTGCTCTGTTTACTTCCGCAGTAGCAAGCAGCGTCGGCTGACATGATGCGTGCGTACGACGTCATTCACTTTCTCTTGGGTCAGAGGTGTTTGACTCATGTAGCGTCCACCCCTCTGCGTAGGAGAGTGACTCAAAGCGCAACATGTCGTGGCTGCATTGCATTCTGGTCTATCATGGCTGCTGTCTCTGAATTGATGTCTCTTCCTCTTCTACGATGGTTCTCTCCCTGTATGGTTGTTGCATGTTGGTGCAAAATGGTGAGTCTAGAAAGAAGACCTTAGTTCTTTGAGTCTGACAGACTGACACCAAAAGCTGATGTTTACCGTTGATGTTCAGAGAGCTGAAAAAATGTCTGGAAATATCTCGACATGACGTCACATTGTTTACATTTGGTCGGTTATCAATGTAGAAATGAAAATGCACCACCAAACAACAAAATGGATCGAGGAATGCCAGGTACATTGCCTATAGCTGTTTTTTAAACAGTATTACAACGTTGTAGGGCGGATTTAAAGTGGGACACTACTGACATCTTTTTTCCTAATGGGCCATCATGTTGAAATACTGAGAGAGAGAGCAAGAGAGAGAGAGAGCAAGAGAGACAGAGGTGGTATTCTTCTTAAGGACATGTTCGCTTGCTATCGAGAAGAGGCGAAGTGTTTTACAACTTTAAATTATGTTACCTGCAAAATACCTGCTTATGCATCACATCATGTCCAATACCTGGAGGCTTGGAAGCACAGACTGTTGACAGCTAACAGGCATCACAGAGCAGCTGTCTCCCAGGTGAGCTCATTTCAATTACACAAGTGGATCTCTCCCAACTGGATTTCACTCTGTCTCAGTCATCAACCCGTAGTGACAAAAACGGGTCGACATGTCACCATCCGTGGGGTGCCGGCTGCCAAGGAAACAGTGTCAAAGCCAAGCAAATGCCTTTCTCTCTCCATGCGTGCCAGAGTCGTGCCAGGGAAAGACTTGCTCACCAGTGTCTCTCGCCTGTGAGAGCCAGTGAGTGCGGCAGCCAAAGGCGCCTTGCTGTTAGGGATGGAGTGTCTCTATGGTAACAGCAGAGGAAAAGGAGCTGGTAAATCCAGGTAAATACAATTCCACAGAGGCTGCATAAAGAAGACCCTTGATGTTACAAAGTCATTCTTTTGTAGACACCTTAATGCAGCACGACAGCGCTAGAGAGCCTTCTATAGGTCCTGATCCTGCCGGACTCACCTGTATCCTGGAGTTAAGGGACTCCTGGTGTGCAACGGTTGGTATTGCCTAGCACAGATGGCTTCATTAGGGAGTATTGTTAGGATTATAGGATTCCCTTATCAATTCCTATTAGATAAATTAGGGGGAAAAGATTACATACAGCTTTAACTGAGTGGACTAATGTCAAAATACGTCATTGTTTGCAATCAATGGCGCATCAAAAGGCCCAAAAGTCTGTTGCGCAGCTGTCGGGAACAAACACCATCCAGCTGAGCAACAGCCTCTTGGCTTCGATAAGAGGAATCGATAGTACAGGACGTTATTGATTCTGAGGAATTGGGCGATTTGGAAGCGGTTCTCAATACCCAACCCTAGTCTTCATTCCCAACACAGTTGTGATACAGAGAGATAGAAGAGGATTTGTGATCCAGGTGCCTGGAGAATACTTCCTCCCCTCTGTAGGATCTTGATCTGCCACTGTCATTGTCACTATTACTGCCACGACTACTAATGTTAACCAGAATGAAGTCGGTCCAGAATGGTGGATATTAGCTGTAACAGTGTGACCCATGAACTCACACGTCTTTCCTTTTCTTCGATGTTCCAAATGTATGCATCGAACAGAAAGAGAGCAACACTGTAGCATGTCAGTGAGCCGGCAAGCTTTACAATGTCTTGTGAAGCAATCAGACACCTCAAGATTAGTCTGTGTCAAGTTTTCAATGATGCAGCTTTCTAAGTCATTAGTCTTTTGTTGTTGAGCACTGCTGTAATTGTCTTGTCTGTTTGAGCGTGAAACCTTCATCCTAAAGGTTTAGTGTGTTGTGATTGTGTGTTTGAGAGTGAGCGTATGTGTGTGTGTGTGTATGTGTGAGTGGGTGGTGGGGGGGTTGTCTTTTTCCACACATCTTTGTCTCACAGTCAATATAATTATGAGCATGCCCTTAATTTACTACTTTCCTCCTGAGGGTCCAAAAAAAGAAATATTACCGGCTTTCTTATTTCTAGTTTTGCATTGACATTATACGTAATTAAATAATAAAAGATGTGCACATTTTGACCCTTGTGTTTCTGAGAACTTAATTTAACCATTATCATATAGTAGTCTCTCCAGTGTTAAAAAGCTGGACCATGTCAAACCTTCAAGAAGCTTTCTAGTGGATCGGCTGTAGAAAGTGGAGACATCACCGTGATCTATGACTATGTGCACATGCAGATAACACATCTAATCTATAATCCAGCAGGCTCTGGCGAAAAGGAACAGAGGACAATCAGCAGTCTATTCCCAAATGCTCCCAGAGCCCATATTGACAAGACCCATGACAGGCACTTTAGCTCTGAAATTGATTGCCAGAGAAAATCCCAAGTATTGAAGGTGTGCGCATTGTGTGAACTGAAGGGCTTCTGCAGCATAGTATAGCCAGAGAGCAGACATCTCTGAAATATAAAAATCAAATATAACAAAATACACAACTTAAACAAATCCTGGGTTATTATACTGTATATAATACATCCTTTGTTATATTGGAAAACACTAGCTCCAACGGAAAGATTGATGCCAAAAATAGCAGCAATTGAGTCTTTCTGCCGAGGCAATGATGCCACCTTTGTAGTTTACGTAAAAAAACATCAATCTGCATCTACAAACTACTGGGCCTTCATATAAATGGTGTCCTGAAGTCATACAACTGCTCACAAGTGTCACAAGTATAGAATAAGTAATTCTAACTATATCTGTACAGCATTTGCTCGACCTTAACCTTTTATGATTGCTTTTTGAATGCCTAACAAGATGAAACTATGCAGCAAGATGGCTTCAGCCCTATTTTTATGGTCCAGTTTTGGACTAATGACTCAAAGTGATAGTCCAGAGCACTGTCTCTCACCTTTACCAGGCAGCTTCCAGAGTCCAGAGGGGAAAAGTCATACAGAACCAGACCAATTTAAACTACACGGTGAGGAAAATGTCCACAGTCGTATTTCACCATAGAAAAAAGGTTAACCATTCTGACAACCACAAGGGTTTCCTACTGCATCTGACAAGCTGGTGCAGGGCTTCTTTAATCTCTATGAGGCTACGTTGTGATATAATTGTCGAAAAAGGAAATTGGCTCCTTCTTTTCAACATGCTTGTAATTAGTTAGGCTAATGGCACCGGTTAATTACAGGTTGGGAATCGCCGTTGCTGTCGAAAAAGGGAAAATAAATTCTGAGACATTTGAGTCTCTTAGCATAAACCATAAACATCTCCAGCTCAAGAATTTTTTACATACTATAAAGCTCAATAAACACATAAACATTAGCCAACTGCAACGTTATCCACATATAGTGCACATCACCCTTCTATATGAGACTGGCCTCACTTTCTTGACAAATATAACTTATCATAGAGAAACTTTCCCACTGTATTGTAAGCCAAAGTAAATCAGCATAGGCACATACAACGTTTTATACCGCCCTGGGTTAATTGGTACCCAGGGCGGTATAAAACGTTTATACAACCCCAACTTCTCCTTTCAGCGTTATGTGATGATGCTCCTGTCTGCTGCTTCTGTTTGTTTTGTGTTTTTTGATTTGTGGTGTGTGTGTGTGTGTGTGTGTGTGTGTGTGTGTGTGTGTGTGTGTGTGTGTGTGTGTGCGTGCGGTGGGGGGGGCTCTGGCTTTAGAAATGTGCAAAGTAATAAGCTGCACAATTGGACAGGGTTAAGAAAGCATCCAATATGGTAAAGGAAATCAATTAAAAAGGTAAGGTGGTGTACCTTAACATACACCTTACAACCTTACCCAACTGTCATAGGATAAACAGATTTTCTAAATGTGGGCCAACCTTGCCTGTCTAAATCTGTTTTTTCACAGCCAACTTAGCAAAACTTCACTCACTACACAGTATGATCTTTATGATTTATATGATGAACAGAAAGGAAACTTTTGGCCATATTGACAGTCAGGGCATAGACAGACTCATAAAAGGTGACATAGGTCTGCATTATTAGTTTCCTGAGCCTGCCATCCCTAAGCATGTAATAAAGACATTATCATATATTGATTTACACATTGGGTATGATAGAACTTTGAATTGAGCCTATTTGTTGGCTCAAATTCTACTACTGGGAATTGATATCAACAGGTGTCAATTAAATAACCTAAAATAATTACAGTACAGGTTGGTGTAGTTATTGAATAATCTGTGCGTAATGTATCCAAGGATAAGCAGACAGTTTTACATGCTTTCAGATGATCAGAAACATGTTGCTCACCTGTGTCTCCTGACAGTTTTGCAATGTGGAATTGTTTATGTTGCTGCGTGCCTCCGAGTTGCTTTGATTCAGTGCCCAAATCAGTACAGCAGGATGCTGGTGTCTCCAAAAAAAATTGCACAGTCAACTTATGTAAAAAAACAAAACGCTAAGGTCTTTTTCTTGTTATAGACGACAGACGAAACCTCTCTTTTTTTTCTTCCTTCGAGATGCTTTCCTGGGCGCGCGCTTCACCGATGCTCACCCATATATGGCCATAGGAAGTGCAGTAACACTTTTGCTGCCCTCAAGTGCTGTCGGAAAAACAACAATTCAGGGTTGGCCGCATATCAACGACCCAAAAAGTGGTAAATACTAACGGGAAAGTGGATATTTATGATGCCCGGGTCGTGACGTTTAGGGGACATGAAAACTGTGTCAGTAGCTGATGGGAAAAGCTATGTGTTTTATGATCATTTGTCATTGTTTGGCATTATATTTAAATAATTTGCATACATAAACATGTGACAACTAAGCATTTAACAAAGAGAAACATACTAATAATAACAATGAGTTGTCCTGTTGGTGTTGAATCAAATATGGAAATATGATTTAATATTGAGTATTTTATTACTACAAAAAAACTTAATAAACCTTGGGCTAATAAATGAATCATACATAACATATCATTAGATAGATAGATAGATAGATAGATAGATAGATAGATAGATAGATAGATCGATACTTTACATGCTTTTACTTTTGAGTGAAGTATTATACTATCTAAATAATAAATAACATCTTGTACACATAACAAAATTTGTAGGCTCTCCATAAGCATTGCATCAGAAACTGGTCAATTGTGAGTAGGCCAGTTGTGGTGCCATTAGCAGTGAACAGTCAGTCAGCAGAGAAGAGAAGAAGTAAAGAAAGGAGTAGAGTAATTTGAGTCTATGATGCTATGTCACAATGTTCTCTTTTGTAAAAACTCACTCAGTTACTCAGTCACAATATACCTTTAAATTAGCTACTTTGACATTCACTCAGGAACATTTTTAACCAGTAATTTTACTTCTAGTTGAGTAGGATATTTTAGTACTTTTTCCATCCCTGGGTTACAGGGTCCATTTGGCTATTGTTTCTGACCACGAGCACTAGAATCAAATCTCAAGCCAGGGTTTACGAGGAGCACCTGAAGGCATCATTTGGCTGCCTCGGGCTGTTGCTGAGGGACGTTGGAGAGAAAAATCCGCTAAATGACGGAGAGTGCAGGTTCATCTGTCAGTCAGGCTACTTTGTTTCGGCTAATTAGCTCATCTAGTGTTTTTATAGGTCATTATCTCAAAACAGCTCTCTAAAACGCTGTAAATCTATTAGCGAACTAGCCAGAAGGGGACCACAATGGATGCAACCCATTATTGGGCTATTCTGTAGGTCTTAATGAATGTAGTAGACCTATCTTGCTTCAGCTTTAACAAAAACGAAAGTGAATTGTGGGCCAACAATATACATGTATTGAGCATTTGGCTCTAGAGTAGGAAGAACATTACCTATGCAATGTCTCTTAACCCCTGAAATATTTGTGCTAACAGTAGTAGAAATGGGACAAATGGTAGACAATGTGAAATTATGCTCCACGTTCCACTTTTACAATGTATGTCCTTACATCAAGCAATCTAACAAGAAATTATATTTGTGTTGAGACTCCTTTTCTGTCCCTGTACATAGGGTGCAACTGGAAATGAGAGTTGTTGTCAATGTGTCCCTTCCTTTAGGTTGTCTTGTAAAGGTGATAGGAGCAATGATGATGATGTGATTTGATGTGATGTGATGTGAACTGATGTGATGTGATGTGAAAAAAAGGACTGCCTTCCCAATCAAATAATTAGCTTTGGAGCTAAATTTTGCAGTGAGCCTTAGATTATGTGTTCAGAAAGTAGGATGCAGCATGATAGGATATAAGGTGGGTATTGTTGGCCAATCCTCAAGGTGGAGCTTGAATGTTTATCGATATAAAACAGAATTGGTTATGTCATTAGAAATGAAAGCTAACATCAGATGTTAAAAGAATGACTGACTGGTGTCATGGTGACTGCAGAGGTGAAACCTGGTGTTCTCTACAGTCACCATAAACATGTCATGAAAGACTGTGAGCTGGTTCAAATATGGAGTTGAAGGCAATTATGAGGGATATTTTGAGGGAATCTATGTTAAGGTTAGAAAAGAATAATCAATAGTTGATAGTTTTAATGGCTATGCCGTTTTTGCACTGCATTGTGTGATGTGTTATAGCAGTGTATCAGTTTGATTATTGATTATTTGTGTTCAGATTTTACCAGAATGCATTTTGTATTACCATTGGAAATTCTTGCAGCATTTCCTTGCAATTTAATCCATACTGAGCCTACAGTTGAGTGTTTTCAACATAAAATATGGAATCATGGCAGTATTTGCATTGCCAAACATCCATTTTTCATCAATCAGATATTTAAATGCCACTAACAGTTGTATGGTGTATACTCAGGGATATTCCCCCTATTAACAATGTGTGAAAAGCCTGAAAACAATAGTGTGGAAAAATGTCCTCTCTCGCCTCACTGTCCGGGCATCATCTGGTGTGGATACATCAGGAGTGTTTGTCTAGACAGTGTGATGTCCACATCAACAGGTTGTGTGTGTGGAACTAAAATGCAAATTATCTATTTTTGATAGCAGATGTTTAAAAACTGATATATCAGTATATGCTTCACCCCATCTTCTGCCTGCCAGTTCCTGCAGAAGCACCCTACAGCATCAATGGATTCTGAGCAATCCTAAAACCTTGGGCTGGGGCGTTTCATTAAAAAAGTGCCTTCTGCCTTTCACTCCATTGTGTCTCCATGAACTTTAATGGTGACACAGTACAAAATGAAAATAGGGATTTCAAAAATGATGTTAGTTCCAACCATGTCACGGTGGCCTGTCTGGAAATGGAGCACAAATGGCGTAAAATCCAACTAAATATTTGATTTGTTAAAATGAGAAACCTCCCCATCATCACATCACTCAATATAGATATGCTACACCCAATTTAAAAATAAAACATTTTCATTTGGGCTAAATTGCTTCCAAAAACCACACTATATTAGAAAAAGTGGGTATTTGCATTTGGATATGCAGTATAAATAATATTGAAATAAATAGCATAGTAAATAATAGTAATAAGTAATGGAAAGGTGTAATTTCCTATTACATATCACAAATTACATATCCTTGGTAACCCTTGAATTGAGTTTATTACAGTTTTTCTCAGTCACTTTAGTACATTTCTCGAATCATCCTTAACATTTGCAAAACAGTAAGCGCATTTCTCGAAACAATTGGTACAAACAGCACCACACAATGGATTACCTGTAAAAGCCCGTAACTTGCTCAAAATCCTTAGTTCATCTCTCAAAAGTAAATCTTTATGTCAATGAACATGTCAGTGCCATCAGAATGACAAGTCCTTGTGTCATTGAGTACAAACAAGATAGTCAGAATGCTTAGCCATGTTGTCAATATAATAGTTACTCTGATGGAAACTATGGCGAAGGGTTTGATGACAATGATTGAAAATGCACAAGGCTGCACTTTTTCTGTATGGCATATATCAATTTCAAAAGACATACACAACTGACATATATAATTGTTAAAATTGTCAGTCATAATTGTCATTTGCCTAAATGTGCTAAAACATTTGCAAATGGTAACAAAGAGAAATGCTCTTTCTATTGTGCTCAGGTAACAAAATGTTGTGAAGAATTTCACATATTGGTTTGACGATTTCAACTGTCATTGGAGAATTGAGCCAAAGGAACTGAGAAAAACTGTAGTGAAAGTCAAGATTCATCAATTCAGAACACATTTACAAAAAAGTCTAATAGAAATGCTTGACATGCTTGATATTCTTGACAGATTATGACAACTGGTTCAACCATTTTGCATGTAATGACTAGTGCCTAGATGTTCTGGGGGGTGAGACTATTCAACAGAGAACCAATATAATACATTTTGATCAGCATGACATAAACTATTGATAATGTAGGAAACAGCAGACAGTTGGACAAAACCATTTGCATGAATGTGCTAAAGCATTTGCAATTTGTTCAAAAGAATGAGAAGCTTATTTTTTGATGTGCACAAGTGACTAGATGATGTGGAGGTTGAACAAGGAGTTTTGAGAATTTTAATTCTGATCTGAGAAAGAGACCAAAGCGACTGAGAAAAACATGTATTACATGAGATCGGAATAATGATATAATACTTTGTGTGATTTATATCAACACTTCATTGAATGAATATCATAACAATTGTCTTTCCATTGAGCAAATCAGCAGGTTGAGCTGAAGAGACACAGCACTGTGAACCCCTTGTTAGATATGACACATCATCGCATGTTCTCACTCTTCTGTTTGCACATCCGGATACATGAAGGGAAGGGCATGTGCACATATGCTTTAAATAGAAACAGGAGCATTAATTATGTGCTTGCAGGGAAGAGGTGCCTCTCTAAGCGTAGAAAATATTCCACACATAGCCATTACAATAAAAGCTCCAGTGAGGCACTATGTAGGCTCCTCACCATCAACACAGCCAGTGTATCGGTGCCCTATGATTAAGGAATGTTCCTTATCGCTGTATACTTACACTAATCTACATATGAAGAAATTCTGAGGAATTCATTATCCCCTGTGAGAGCAATTTTAATCACTTAGTATAAAAAAGATTTGTTGATCATGGTCAGGCAGCATACAATTGCAAGTCTGTTGTGTGGAAATAATGTAGCTTGGCATTGAAAATCCCTATTACATATTTCAAATTGTAGAAATTCAAGCTATTCATTACATTCCCTTGAAGTACAAAACACTTCAGCTAAAGATGATAATAGCTGAAAATTCATCATATTTGTGTTTTTCAACCGAAGCCATTAATAATTGATACTTGATCCTAAATTGATTGTAATTGGACAGTTGCCAATGTTAAGAGCCTCACTCCTTTGTTTTTCCTACTTTGTGAGATGCTTTTCATTGACAATAACCCTCACCAAATCATGTAAGGGAGGGGATTTCAACGGGTTGCTGCTGCAGGGAATTGATCATGAGTGCCTGGCCTCCTGAGCTGCAAATGAGGGGCAATTTATATGGAAACATGAGGTTGACATAGATGTCCTTTCCATTCGCTGCTGGAGTCTGGAGCATTCCAGTTACGTCATCAGCGGCTGAGAAGCCTGATGCCCTAATGACGAAAACAAAAGGGAGACCAATCTCCATTTCTGATATGTGTTGTTTTAACATCTTGACAGAAGGAACAGAAGGCTTCCCTGGGTTCAGCAATAAAATACTGCGTGACCCTTTCGCTTCGTTTCCATGGACACATCATTAGAAGAACTTCCCCAGCTGGCTTGAACTGCTTGAAGTGTCTGTGGCACAGCATCTTTAAAATAACAAGCCCTCAGTTTAGTTAGCCAGGACGAAGAAGAAGAAAAAATGCTTGCGAATTTTTTGCTCTCCTGATAGAGGAATTAAAGCTGACGTATTGGAAATGTTTGTTTATTTATTTATTCATTCATTCCTTTATTAATTCATTCATTATTAATTCTGTTTCTAGAGAATTAACTCATTAAATTCATGAATTCCTAGTAATTCTACAAAAATGGCACTTTTCACAAGAACAGTTACTCTATCAATCTATCAGAACACTAACCAGCCTGTTGTGCACATAAAATTTGAGAATATCAGCCCAATCTGAAGTTAAATGCACACACACACACACACACACACACACACACATACACACACACACACACGATGATCCAAAGTTTCTGAGAGAACACAGACAGTTTGCTGACTTGTACTGGACATTACCTGTCCTGTTGCTGCCACTGTTGGAGACACAAGTCATTCAATTCCTTCTCTCCAGTATATAAGCACAGAGAGGGTCTTGACTTCAGTGTCTTTCTGAAGAGGCATATTGGACACACAAACATCAAATTCTAGCCGCTTGGGCATATTAACTTTGATTTGAAACATTTCCTTAGATTTGTGTTTTTTTGTCCCTAGATACATAGAAACATATGATTTTTTTGATTTTGCAGTACACTAGAGTGTGTTATTTTGCTCCAGCATTGCTGGACTATATTTCTTTGAATGTAATTTGTATGCTCTGGATTTTTTATTACCTTGACTCTATGACCGCATGAATAGATTATTGAAAATTATGGAAATGTCATTGAAGGCACTTCCATTTGCAAATGGAGAGGTGCCTTTCCTAATATGAAATATGAGTTATATTATATTCTTGTTACTCTACCAAGAAAGACATTACTTTTTCAAATGTTTTTTTTCTAATCTACTGAAAGTGCTATCACATTGAGGCTATGAGTGACTCCCTATAATCATCTATTTCAAAACAAATTTGGATAGACTCAATTTTATACACTCACAAATAACAACGATGCAGTTACAAAACAAAAACTCATCCCTGGATGCATGATGGGTAATAGAGTTATGGGGCCAAAATCCAATCAAAAATCTTCAACTGAAAGATTGCAAATGGGTATTACAGTATTAACATGCACATGTGTTAGTTTAACCCCTCATTGTTTAGGAAAACTTCAAATTCTTCCGTCAGTATAAATAACTCAACTGAGACTTAGCCTTCTGTTATGCAGCCACAACATGCTTTATTAGTGTTATGAGTCCAATACTGTATGTCTTTCTTCCAGTATTAAATAGCAGTGAAGTGGAGACAGAAGTGACCAAAAATAAATTGTGCATGCGTGTACTGTGTATTTGTGCTTGTGCCGGATCCTGGATGTTTAGTTCATTTCGGAGCTTTGGATTCCCAACAAGATGTATAGAGAAAAGCAACTACGTATCATATAGCAAATTCATGTTAGCCAGTCTAAAGACATGCTGCCCCCTGCAGCAAATCAGTGTATAGTGCAACAAATATGAACCTATGGCTCAGATAAATCCCAAATCCAGCTGCATGATATTTTATTTTTATATTTCATCTCTTCTCTTGTTTAGTTGTGATGGTCTTTATGCACCTCTAAAACTGATGGACAGAAGGGTACACATTTCATTGTGGGTGTGAGGACTAGGCCTAGCACTAGGTACATGCTTGCCAGCTGTAAACCTCTTGGTAAATTAAAATATAACACCAAAAAATGAAATAAAATCACCAATTATAAGTCACTACTACAACTTAGTACTTAGCACTTAGCAAGCCGTACCACGCTAATGTTACATCCTCAACAAAGGATTAAGCTCATTTACAACAGACTCCAACAACAATATGTGTATATGGGTGTGTACCTATATCCCTGATTTCATTCAAGGTTCAATACAATATTTAAATGTTAGAGGATTTGGTTTGTACCTCATATCACAACCACATTCAACCACTAGACCAAGCTCACACATAACCATCAAACAGGCTTTGAAGCTTCCCATAGGACCCTATGTGCCAGTGTGGAAGCTAGAAACATAGACTGAGTGAGCAAATCAGCAAGGACACAAGCATATATTGTAAGAAATGGGCTTGTAATGGCACACATAATGGCCACCTAGTGGTGAGTACATAATTGTTGTCTGTACCTGCAGCTCCTAATGATCGGTTTTCTATATGACATGTGTGCAGGTGCAGGCAGGAAGGTTTCACACTATACCAGCTTGCAGTAGACCTATACATCCTGGGTGCATTAAAGGACAATTCCGGGATTTTTCAACCTGGCCTCTATATCCACAAAATCGCCTATTATACCGCAAAATAGGTCCAAAAAGTTTCGGAATTGCTCCGGTAGATCGGCTCAGTTGGCAGTCGCGAAACGGGCTCAATGGCGGCAATGTAATCCTGCGGGCATAGAGGCGCGGTCAAAGTACGTCCACTAAAAGTGCTTGTTTTTGTCACTGACAGGCTCAGATTGTTATTCGTGTACTTATCCAAGTGTCTGACAACATTACTGAAAGGATCGCTACAGAAATAGACCTTTTTTTTAACCAGAAAACTATTTTTCTGGTTTTGTGGATATAGAGGCCAGGTTTAAAAATCCCGGAATTGTCCTTTAAGATACTGTGCATATTATTGTGTTCAAACTTTGTCCTTGAATTATGAGGATAAGTTACTGAAAACAATGACACTCTTTTTTCACCTAGTATACCTAGTAGGTGCCATCTGTGATGTATCACTGGATGTAGAATAATTGACTGAATATTATCTACGTTTTACTGAGGGATTTGAAAATGTTTGGAAATGTTTTTGTGTGAAATATGACCATTCCATTCTGCCAGTGTGAAATTTTCACAAATAATGATAATGGCAAAAGAGACCTAGAGTTCATGAATATTTAATTTTCCTAAATATGCCACGGAACATTAGGTGACGGATTTGCATGATGTAAATATCCAATTTTCTGTTACTCACAAATGTAAAAGTGACATACCTATTAACATGAATATAACATGTTTATAGTGCAAATAAATAGACAGCTGCCCACCTCATCACACCTAAGAATATGTCAGTGTTCCCTATACTGTATAATAAAGCTTGAGCTGAGGTTTCGCTCAGGGATATGTGGGAAGTAAGGTTTTTGTGTATTCTATTCATTTTCACCATAGGTTGAAAAAAAGAGATCCGAAAGAGGTCTGTTTTCTCAGCTACACTGATTGAAAGTGGAAATATTGTTTTTGTAGGCTCACTTTGTATGAAAGGTGTAGCAGATACATATGGCCTCTACACTTACAATGAAAAGTTATCTTGCATTTTTGGGATCAACTCCATTTATTAAAACCACTTCCAAAATTGAAATATATAAGTTCCAACCAATGTGACTATGCCGGTGGTAGAAAAGTCCCTGAGTCCCTGCTGGGGGAGCCTCAAGGTGAGTGCCTAACAAAGTAAAAATGTTGTTTTCCAATTATGCAGCCTCCCCCTAGTCCAATCAAAGGTGAGTGCCTAACAAAGTAAAAATGTTGTTTTCCAATTATGCAGCCTCCCTCTAGTCCAATCAGTAACAACTATGTCACCTTGTTTTGATCTGTAATTGTTGGGACCTCCTTGGGCCAATCAGTGTCATTTTGAAATGATGAAATGTATCATTCTCCCAAGTTTATTTCAAAATCTGATTAGTGATGTCTGAGATATCACGTGTGACGGATGAATAAACAAAGGAATGAATCTCACTGAAGCACTTTTATGTTGAAGTCCACAACATTTAAAGGAAGTGAGTTTCACTCTGGATTTTATCCATGCCGTGGAGTCAAGCTAGCCGAAAGTTGCAGCAATTACACTTCTCTGGCTTTCAATATAAAACCTCTAAAACTAACAAATAGTTTATTTCAAAAATAGGATAAAGGAAATAGGAAAAATAGGATATTTCAAAATATCTTAGTTTTACACTGTCACAATCTGAGATGTCTCTCCAGAATAATGCAAATGAACAGTGCCAAATTTGTTTTACTTAGGCCAATGTGTATATTAATGTAATTTAGAAGGAATGCGCTGTTTTGTTTTCAGTTAGCACACATTCTACATAAGGTACAAGAATTCGTGTAGATTCTACACGAATATGATCTCTCTTGTATCTTTGGAACTTTGGTAGCATGTATAATCATTTTGTGATTGCTGATTTTGTGATTTATTTTGAAAAACTCATATCGGAAGTTGGAACGATTCTGCTTCTTGGTAGCCTAGCCAGAATCTGTCTCCAAAGATGTGAGAAATTCAAGGTTAACCAAATCTCAGACAAACCCTCCACTTTCAGTTTTAACCATGGCAGATTTTCTTTTTCTGTCTGAGTGGGACACCTCCACCAAAATAAATTCTCGCCCTCTTTTTGGCTCGTGTTGCTATTGTAGCGTTAGCTAAACTAGCTAAGACCGTAGCTAACGTTAGCTATCTTAGCCCACAATCGTGCCTTCGCTCTCAGCATAGCCAATGTTAATTCATTGCCGCGGGGCGGCACAGCGTTACTCAACAACAACAAGGTAACTTTGGAGCAAGCTAACACGCTGCACGCATAAACAACTAACCTGGCTAATGGTAACATTACATTTCTCGGTTTATTAGGTAGTTATCGTTAGCCAGTATGATAGACAAGGTTTTATTGTAAGTTGTGCGTGTTGACAAGTTGCTACTTGCTACATGTTTTGCGAAGAGCCACCTTGAAAGAAATGTTGTCGGCTAAGGTTAGCTAACGCTAGCCTGCCTGCTGTACACCTGGTTCTGGCAGCAGCAAACCCTTTAACCAGTTGACGCTATCTTAGAGAAGATGGAGCAGCAGACATTAAGCCAGTGAAATGGCTCTTACTACGCACAGAAGATCTTTCTGACATTGTGTGTTTTTCAACTTTGGAAGGAAAATCATGTCTAGTAAAGCTGCAACCAAGGACAAGAAGTCGAGCTTCAGCAAGAAGCTCTTCAGGCGGGGCTCTGTACGGTCTGTGGGCAGTTTTATGAGCAGAGTTCTGAGGACCTTGTCAACGTTGTCCCACTTTGGATCTGAAGTGCAAACAGAGGATGACAAAGATGATGGGGGATTTACCACATTTAAGACTGGAAGTAAAGATTTGCCTGTGGATGATGGCGACATTGGCTTCCTATCTGGAGAGAAAGTTCCTGGAGTTGCAGGTCTCAAAAACCATGGGAATACTTGCTTCATGAATGCAATTCTGCAGTGCCTAAGCAACACTGAACTCTTTGCTGAGTATCTTGTTCTGGAACAGTACAAAGGCGAGGAATTGAATGAGGAGAAACCAAAGACAAATGGTGTACATCTGCAGAAGAAAGGTCCCCCAGTCAAAGGAGAAGTGACAGAACAACTATCTGGACTTGTGCGGGCCTTATGGACTTTTGAGTATACCCCTCAGCATAGCAGGGATTTCAAAGTAAGTATGTAGGAATAATGCAATGCCTTACATGGAGCATGTCTTACATGGGAATTAGGGCCTGATTCATGCACTATTTTGGTTACAGTACATCTAACAATAATTATTTAGTTTTGTTGCATTGGTGTTACTTAACTTAAGTCTTAATTGTAAACCTTTTCTTGACTAATTTCTCAACCAGATATCCAAAACCCATATACTTTGGGATTTTGTTAAGAATTGCTCTTTCTTTCAATCAATGCTGCACTATCACTGGGAAAATGCTATTGCTAATATATTGCTAATATATCTTTGAAAGACCAGCATCAACTGACAATATTGCCTGCTCTACTACAAATTAAACTTTGTGACCTACAAATTTAGGCTAGTCTAAGGATGAACTCTACTGACATTTTCACATTGCAAGCAGTGTAACCTGATTGGACCATGCCATTTGTTACAGAATACTGTATCAAAAAACGCCTTGCAGTATAGAGGGAGTGCACAGCATGATGCGCAAGAGTTCCTGCTCTGGCTGCTGGACAGAGTACATGAAGACCTCAACACAATCAACCCCAGCAGCAAGCCCTCCATAAAGGTGAACTCAGAGAATTTTATGTTATGGGTATAATATCCTGTCCTGTCCCTGACGAAGATGAGGACGTACATCTGGAATTGGTCCCCGGGCACTGGTATTGGCGGCTGCCCACTGCTCCCTGGCTGTCCCTGGAGGAAGGTCGGCGGGGATGGGGAAATGCAGAGAAAGCATTCAATTCGGACACTCTACCCTGCGTGTGTGTGTGTGTGTTGTGTTTGGCGGCCACTTCCCCCCCTGCATGTGTTGTGTGTGTTGGTGCGTGTGAGCACCCCGAATTGCGAATAAAGTAATCTTAATCTTAATCTTAATCTTAGTCTGGTGCAATGTGTTATCATTGTCTGGGTCAGGTCCCAAACATGGTTCCCAAAAAGATTAAAGCTACATTTTATAATAAAATATTGCCTTATTTTCAATCTAAATAATGTGTTGGAGCTCAACAAGGGAAAATCTACTCACCAGTGCTGCATGAGACCCCCTAGTTTCTCCCCTTCCAGTCTCTGTGGTCGGGCACGATCAGTGGCGGGAAATCTTTCAGCACACAGGATGTGATGCGTTATACGTATTAGGTAAACAAGGAAGAACATTATGCCATGATCTGCAGACTATTTTGGATTTTAGTAGGTGCATGGCTGAAGCAGCTCCGCAGGATTGGCTTCACTGCCTTCGCTGTTAGCTGTCTAGAAAAACAAAATTAGATCTTTAGGAAGTCTCCAAGCAAAAAAGGAGAGTGGTCAACAGCACAATAATACAAGAATAAATATTGGTGCTGCCTGTACTCATTGGAAAGATGTCAAGGAGAGGCAACAGAACCAATGCGATGGGTGCGTTAGTAACAGTGACACTACCTACAACATAGGTAGTCCAACACAGTTTTAGAAAGTTAACATGAGTGCAAAGTAAAGACTGGCATATTGCTCCTATTCACCATTGGATTTCACTGGACACACATCCATAACCCCTGACAAGCCGTAATATATTGTACATTTCAAAATTTTGCTTTTTTAATTGGATACTGGACAGTAGAGAAGAAATATTGGGGGCAAGAGGGGGAAGAAACACCACAAAGGTCTCAGGCTGGATTCGAACCCAGGACATTGCAGTTATATGGTACAAGCCTTTAGTGAACTGAGCCACCAGGATGCCGAAGGCAGGTTAGAGATTGTCCCATTAATCTACACAAGAGCTTGTCAAATAATGCTTTACTTGTGGGGGAAAAAATACTTGTATACGTTGTATACAGGCTAATTATTTGTTACAGAAATTTGCATGCTATATACTGTATATACCTTGTCTTCACTAGTTTGATATATAGCAGACCAACTGTGGTTGTCTAGGATTTCTGGCGCAAGTCTTTGCATCATAGGTTGAATGTCAGATTTCTGAAGCCATTTTTATTGCAAAGTGAAGAGCAAGCACCGCTTTTCATTCCTCATTAGGGCAGAAATAAAGGTGCTCTCGTGAGCAAGTCAGTAACAACTGTGTATAAGTATATGTTGCATGGTATCATCACAGTGGCTTATGAATCTCACATCATCATAATAAGCTCATATCTTCTTTGCCTTTGACCACAAAATCTGTTGTATTTGTCTTTCAGCCACCTATTGAAGAAGATGACGAAAGTCTGGAAGGCCCTTCGCCTCCTCTCTCCGCTGGGTCATTTGTGCAAGAACTGTTTCAGGCTCAGTACAGGTAGGCTTTACCTCCTTGATAAGTATTATTTTCTGTCACTATGGCCACATTATATCTCTGCCACCAATGTGAGATTTCACTTTCTTTCCAACAGGTCCTCACTCACCTGCCCACATTGCCAAAAGCAGAGCAATACGTTTGATCCTTTCCTCTGCATCTCCTTACCTATCCCTTTACCACATACACGGTGAGTGCTCACTGTAGCTGTACTCTTGCATTGTCTGATGAGTGAAACATTCTCACTTGACAGGTTTTTACACGTTCATATCATGACTAATTGTAACTGGTTTACCAGGTTGATGTGATTATTTGAGATTTAAAAAAAAGTCAATATTAAAGAATTTCTTTTGAAAGGGTTTACCACACCTTTAATCTAGGGTCTTCTGAGCAGTGAATATGAATGTGTTTACTCTAAAAAAAAAAAGCCAAATATGTTTTTCCAGTTAGTCTAATGGTGAGGTCCAGCCACAGCTTCAGCCAGTATGCTCACCGATTACGTTTGGCAGGGTATTTCTGCATATCAAGCTAGTGTAATTAATTTTAGTATATGCATTCATATTCACTGAATCAAAGTGCAACTTTAACATTAATGATGGTGGGCTGGTATGTTTTTGTTTGGCCTTATCCTTCCCTAAAATCTGAATTCATATTTCCCTAATATATCTCCAAACCAAGGGTATGGCACCCCCTGTCATTGCCCCTGGAAGTAAGTGTGTTTTCCATGCACATGTACATGCATTTATATGTATGGTTCAGTGAATATGAATGCGTATATTATATTTGTTTATTTCCCTTACCATTCTTTAGACCTCCACCAGCACAGGTCAGTTGTTGAGGGGCCAAAGCTTACTTGGAAGAATGCATATAAATCATATTTATTCAAACAAAGATCCATTTAAAGTTACTAATTTATGCACTTCAACAGTAGATTTGTACTTAATGACTAATCCTAACTAGATAATAAACAGAGAGAGGAAGTGACAAGTCTAATGTGTACCATTACTCATGGGAGCTCTGCATTAACCCATGCATGCTCATTCATAGTGAGAACAGTTGATAGTATAGCCCCCTAGCCCAGGGCTAATATTTTCCTGATTGCGTCAGTAAAATTTTGTATTATTGTGGGATGGGAATGACTAAGGCCAGGTTTCCTCAAAACATCATAGGTTAATTGAATTGGACATAAATGCAGGATGCAGAAGACATGGAAAAGGACTTTCGGTCGGCACCAAAGTGTTTCTGGAAAACCATCCGGCACCTGAGGAGAGGGAAACAGGGGAATATCCAGGCTGTTTACAGCAAGGATGGTACACTGTTGACCTCTACTGAGGAGGTCATCGGCCGGTGGAAGGAGCACTTTGAGGAACTCCTGAACCCGACAGTTCCATCCTCTACGATCGAGGCAGGGCTGGAGGATGATGGCGGATCAACATCAATTTCCCTGGAGGAAGTCACTGAGGTAGTTAAACAACTCCGCAGTGGCAAAGCTCCAGGGATGGATGAGATCCGTCCGGAAATGCTGAAGGCCCTGGGGGTTGAGGGACTGTTGTGGCTGACACGTCTCTTCAACATAGCGTGGAAGTCGGGGACAGTGCCAAAGGAGTGACAGACTGGGGTGGTGGTCCCACTCTTCAAAAAGGGGGACCAGAGAGTGTGTGCAAATTATAGAGGCATCACATTACTCAGCCTCCCTGGGAAAGCCTACTCTAAGGTGCTGGAAAGGAGGGTTCGGCCGATAGTCGAACCTCATATCGAGGAGGAACAATGCGGATTTCGTCCCGGTCGTGGAACAACCGATCAGCTCTTCACTCTCGCAAGGATCTTGGAAGGGGCTTGGGAGTTTGCCCAACCAGTGTACATGTGTTTTGTGGACCTGGAGAAGGCTTACGACCGGGTCCCACGGGAGATCCTATGGGAGGTCCTGCGAGAGTATGAGGTGAGGGGGCCACTACTCAGGGCCATCCAATCCATGTACACCCAAAGTGAGAGCTATATTCGGGTGCTCGGTAGTAAGTCGGACTCTTTTCCGGTTGGGGTTGGCCTCCGTCAGGGCTGCGCCTTATCACCAATCCTGTTTGTGATTTTCATGGACAGGATATCGAGGCGTAGCCATGTGGGGAGAGGGTTGCAGTACGGTGGGCTGGGGATCACATCACTGCTTTTTGCAGATGATGTGGTCCTGATGGCACCATCGGTCTGTGACCTCCAGCACTCACTGGGTAGGTTCGCAGCTGAGTGCGAAGCGGCTGGGATGAGGATCAGCACCTCCAAGTCTGAGGCCATGGTTCTCAGCAGGAAACCGGTGGACTGCCCACTCCGGGTAGGGAATGAGTCCTTACCCCAAGTGAAGGAGTTTAAGTATCTGGGGGTCTTGTTCACGAGTGAGGGGACTATAGAGCGGGAGATTGGCCGGAGAATCGGAGCGGCAGGAGCGGTTTTGAGGTCACTCTACCGCACTGTCGTGACGAAGAGAGAGCTGAGCCAGAAGGCGAAGCTCTCGATCTACCGGTCAATCTTTGTCCCGACCCTAACCTATGGTCATGAGGGATGGGTCATGACCGAAAGAACGAGATCCAGGATACAAGCGGCTGAAATGAGTTTCCTCAGGAGGGTGGCTGGCGTCTCCCTTAGAGATAAGGTGAGAAGTTCAGTCATCCGGGAGAGACTCAGAGTAGAGCCGCTGCTCCTTTGCGTTGAAAGGAGTCAGTTGAGGTGGTTCGGGCATCTGGTCAGGATGCCTGCTGGGCGCCTCCCTAGAGAGGTGTTCCAGGCATGTCCAACGGGGAGGAGGCCCCGGGGCAGACCAAGGACCAGGTGGCGTGATTACATTTACGCATTGGCCTTGGAACGTCTTGGGATCCCCAGGGCAGAGCTGGCGGATGTGGCCAGGGAAAGGGAAGTCTGGGGCTCTCTGCTGGAACTGTTGCCTCCGCGACCCGACCCCGGATAAGCGGATGAAGATGAAGATGAAGATGAAGATAAATGCAGGATGCTATACATAAACCTGGCCAGTCGCTCATGGGGCCCAGGATATATAATTGTGGATATATATGTATATATACAGGATATATAATATATATAACTGGCCAATGTATATAATTACCAAAGCCATCGTAAATATCACACCTGTCCAATTAATGTATTGTAATTAATTAATGTGAATTAATGTGTATTTCATAACAATCATATTGAGCAATCAATAAGCACACCATGGAGCAATCAGCAATCCAAGAGCTGCCAAAATTATCCAATAAAAATGATAAATGCATTCTTACCTCATACCTTGTTGGTGCTTGCTCCAAATGCCAAACTTTCCTACTGACAGTCATGTCCTGAAAGACCGGTTTCTAAGCAAGTCAGTGCTCTAATTTGGCCATGAACTCCCTGGCACTAAAATCATCATGTTCCCATTTTGTCTTTCTTTTCTTTGTTTGGTGCCTTACTTTTGATTATTTGAGGCCATCTTAGCACTTTAGTTACTAGCTTGCAAAATGAGTGGGCGTGGCAACACTCTTGGCCTTGAAACAGCATGCTTGCCAGACCAAACCATTTTCACAAAATGGATAAAAAAATAGTTGTTGACCTGTTACCCTATGATGGAAAATAAGAAAATTAAAGTTATCATGGTTCTGCATGTATCACAAATGATATCTAAACCTCCCAGAAAGATTCATTTTTATATATGAAATATTCCAACTTAATGGACCAACGTACTCGGTTGCCCACCCCGTTTGAAAAACTTCCTGGAGAAAATAATCATCATCCATAGCCTAGGTTGTAGACCTTTCCCACCTAATGTAGCAGGGTAAGCTCTGCACAGGGTAGAGAAAGGTTGACATTGGTGGTATTGACCACAGAGAAGAATGTTGTCTTGACTGTGTAATAGTAGTAAAGCTTGGAAGGTCATCTACAAAAATACGTGATACAATATACAATACAGTGCTCTGTGATACAATAAAGTGAATGGCTCAGAGCAGGGAACAAACTGGTAACAGAAATACAGAAATATAACACAAACTTATTTTGATCCGGTCAGTTCTGGAAACACTTGAACCGGGTCCTCAATGGAACCGGGTCTCGGTTCAACCTTAACTGCCAGATCAGAGCTCCTTGCTGAGTGCAAATTCTTTTTTGCTTCATTCATTTTCTTGCACTATTAAATATTGAAATGATGAGGGTAAATTAGGAGATGTGCATTTACAGTGTCCCCCAGCAGTCATTAGTCCCCCAGCAAGTCTGATAAATGACATTTTTCTCCAGCTCTAATTCCTCTTTATCCCAGAAACAGAGTCTTGTTATTCAGATATAAGACCCTTTTAACTAGAACCAAATTATAGATCCTATAACTCTCATTTCAGACACTACACATTGACTGAAGGATTGATTTTTAAAATGATATCTAATAGCTAATTGATTTCTGCCCATACTACTAGTGTATGTTCTTGAGCTTTCGCCTCTTAATAGCAGTTGTAGCCTTAGGTCGATGGAGAAAGCTCTGTTGACTGTGACCTTAGTTAAGATTAAAGACAAATGGTGATGAAGGCTTTGTCATTAGGGGCGCTAGACTCTGGAACAGCTTGCCTGAAGTCATAAAATTGGCAAACCCTGATTTAACTTCCATTAAGAGGTTTGCGCATTCCAGGATGAAAAACATAAACTATGTAAAAAACAAAAAAACAAAACATACAAAAAGGAACTTTGTGCCAGTATGGATAATGGTGTGCAAGAGCTTTGCAGCAAATATCCCAAATGTCCTGATGGCTGCGCTATAATTAAAGTTAAAATATTACAAATTTAATGCTATGGAGTATTCCTGAGAAAGGATGCAAATATGGTTACATTGTAATTTTCACCCAAAAACTTGGGTGAAATTTGGGATGTTGAAGACATGAATAAATGACTACCTCAAAAAACAGTAGCAAAATTAATTTTGTGAATTCATTCAAAAGCACATTTGTTTACATTCTTTTTCAACTTGTTTACTTTCTTTTGAACTGGAAGGAGTATATTCATGTTGTCTGAGTTGAAGTGACTATCAACAGAAAAAATAGTTATTTGGTTCACCAGGCATATCTCCTTACACTGCACCGTAGTTTAATCTACACATATTTAATTTACTGCAAGATTGCCCTGGGCTGCCACATTTCCAACGTGTGTTAATTAATTACTCGACAGAAGACATTTGTCAGTATTGCCACAGGGCCTGCAGAGCGATGCTATTAGATTACTTATTCACTTTGATGGATATTGTCAATATGTCGTATTGGTTTTTGTGGCGTAATTAAGAGAGGTTTGAATTGTTTAAGACATACCCAGCCACAAACAATAGTAGGTTGCTTTACATTGTTTGTTGTTTCTAATACGATGCAAACCATGTTATTTCAATATTTATCCAATTCATCACAAAAAAATGCCACTTTGCTGTTGTTTTTGCAACCACCTTTTCTGGGCCAGGTAAACACCACTTCCACAGTTAACTGTAGGACTGGATCGATGTTGAGACACAATGCTTCTGAATCTTTATTTCTGTTAACTGTTTTTTCCCAGGCCCCTGTATGTGACAGTTGTCTACCAGGGGAAGTACTCTCACTGTATGAGGATTGGAGTAGCTGTGCCCCTCAACAGCACTGTCTACCGGCTCAGAGATGCTGTGTCACGCGAGACCAAAATCCCAATGGACCAGGTGCTGTTTCTGTCCTCTTATCAGTTCAGGATACCTGCCGCAGTAAGACTATGTTACAGGCACATAATGTTAGCTCAGCATTCCTAGCCAGGAAGGCTCTGAATCTCAGTGCTTTCACTTCATAGCATTATCTGTGAACAGCAGCAGCCTATATTTTTTTGTTCTAAACTTGACTTTGTTATACAGTGAACTCCATAGGTAGCTTGAGAGTGCTGACTAGGCAGTGTTTTTTGTAAGATGGAAATTAGAACATTTTGACTAATTTTACAGATATTTAAGCCATTAGGGTTAACATGGAACTATGCACAGGAATGTATGCCCCCAGAATTTTTTTTGCTATTCAATACTGATACTGGTTTTATTTTGACCAAAAATAAATTAGAATTTGAATACATTCTGGCAATGCAGCCATTGTCACTGAACAGCAATGGTCAGTTCATTGCAATAGACCACAAGCCATTGCAGCATGTCTGAAATGGAGGTCTTGCTGAGATGGGAAAAGTATTATTTAGTTTTATTTACTGTTAATAGAAATGGCACCCCTGTGTCAATGTACTTGATAGACACACTTATAATGGTTGTTTAGCTTTGAATAGCAAGTCTTGCCTAGTTGACTCTTTGTGAGAATGTACCATGGCACTGATGTGGCACTGATGAAATTAAATGCACAGATTTGTAAAGGGGGGGGTGTGTGTATAAGTGGTAGTTATTTTGACAAGAACCTGCATGTATGCAACTGAGTTATCTGCTTTACAAAGCAGTAGTTTTAGTCTAATAGCAATGTAATAGCTGATGTTATTGGAGCAAGCTAGCTAATCTCAGCATCATTACCTAATGATGAAAGAAGAAAGAGACAACAGTCTACTGGTTGAACAAAGAAGAAATCCTGAGTGAAATTGAATAACTGAAGTTGGAGAAGTCAAGACATTGAAGTTATCTAATATAAATACCATATAGCCTACATACATAATTAAAGCCCTTTTGTCTGCAGTTAACAATTTGGCTGTTTTGGATATATGATACTTGGATCTGCCAATCCATGGTCTTGATGTTTTCTTTTTTGGATTCAACAGTCTCCTTAAATATATAACTAAACTATCCCTTGCTGAGTTTTGGCTGGAAATAATCATTCTGTCAAAATAAGCTTTGTGGCTCATGGTGGTCCAGACGATCATGTGTTTGCTGCAGTTTCTTTAACAATTTAACAAATCCTGCATAGCTCTGTAGGTCATTAGCTAATAGAAATATGAATGCTTAAAAGCTCTGAAATTACACACTATTAGAGATATAAGTTTAATTCAGTCTTCACATCTTTTTTCTCTTTTAGTTTGTTTTGACTGAAATGTACTATGATGGTTTTCATCGTTCCTTTTGTGATGATGATGACGATCTTGACATTATCCAAGAGAGTGATTCCATCTTCGCCTTTGAGACGCCAGAGACTTTTAGATTGGAGAACATACGCACCAAAAGAGGTAACTCATACATCACACTAATGCTGTATATTAATGTGAAAAGGGAGCTTCATTTTCACATGCATTACTACAAGTAGAAGTATCAAGACAATTGCATTATTTTCTCCCTCAGGAAGTCTACTTGCCAACCTGAATCAGAACAACTTAAAGTATGGGGCTGAGATCAGCAGGACTCCATCGTTTATGCAGGGGGCCATGACTCCTGTTACTGCATCGCCCAATAAGAACTTGGGAGGAGACAAGATGATCCTTTTGGTCTGTAATAGAGCATGTACCGGCCACCAAGGGAGAAGGTACTACATCTCAGTGCGTTCTCTGTTAGGCCAATGCAACTGTAGCAGTGGTTGAGTCAAAATGAATTTGGATGGGGTCAAATCCGCCAGACTCTAAAGAGTCAAGGCCTGTAGACTTGACCATGATATTTACGTTATATGTCTGGTTCGTTTGGCCTCTGTATCACCTCTAGAATATCACTGACAAAAGTGATTTCATGATCCAACTCTATCATTAATTTTAGCTAAATTAAATATTTCTACTTTAGTGGACACATAGATGTCTCACTCTCTCAGTAATGGATCCTGGCTCCATAAAGCCATTACGATGTCTATTTATGCATCACTGCTAGGGATGAGCCCCATTACCTAGGTCTATTTTTGAACCTCCAAATTGCTCTAATATCCTGGACTGTTATGGAATAGAATTTGTATTCCTTTTTATTGATGCTGGCACATCAGAATGACTAAATAACTAAGTTTGCATTCACACAAAGCATGTTTGGAGGGGTTTAATCAAAGCATTCACTTTTAAGTTTGGTTCGTTTGGGCAGGTGAGAAGAATGTCATGAGAAGTGTGAGGAGTGAGAACATAGAATGTTGCTTCTTGCAACATGGTTAAAAAAAACACACCTCTTATACAGCTTTGTTGAATATTCAATTCTGATTGGCTAACTACAAAAATCTTAACATGATAGCAGGCTTCAGCATACCTAGTCAGGGTTGCCTGCCTATATATGCTGCACTCCTCTGTCATGCACCTTCCAAAATATCTGAACACAATCCTAATTTCTTGTGGGTAGTTCCATATCTTAAGGGGAGATGGTGTGACCTTGCTCAAACCCTCCTGGAGATGCTGATGTCAGTTAGCAGTCCCTGCAAACTTATGATTATTATGTTGTTTTAGGTTTGGCTTGCCGTTTGTGCTGTACATGGAGCGCTCTGTGACTTGGGATGCTCTACAGAAAGAAATCCTGGAGAAAATGCGTCATATTTTGAGGCCTGGGGTCTACATTCAGGTAGGGAGAGGATAAAGCAGTGCTCATAAATGTTATGTAGGGTGAAGGAAGCAAAATTATACTATTTTGTTGTTATAGATTTTTTGTTCTGTATCAAACATTCTGACATCTGTAAATGGTCTGCATTCATCTGTTCAAAATGGCTTGTTTTTTGACCTCAGTAGCCTTATACTAGCTTCTGGTGGTTTAAGTAAATATTCATCCTTTGTGGAAGGTTGCATTGTCCATATAATTGCTTATTAATTGAGTGATTCAATTTCATTCTCTGTGGGTTTCCACCTTTTATAAGCATAGTGTTAATGATTGTACATACATTTGTTAAAAACACCAAACTGCACATGCATTTAATGAAGGCAGAACAAGGCAGTTACCACAGTTACATGGTAGGTGGGAAACTCGCTGCATAGACTGTAATGACAATGTATCTCTTATGCTAATACTAAACAGTGGGTAAAGAAAGGAGCAGGACTCGGGACAGTGGACTGTTTGTAGTTTGTGTTCATTGTTTTTACTCCATCTGTTGAAGTAAAATAGGTGTACTATTGCACCCCAGTACAACTGAACAACAGTGGGCAGGCAGTGAACCATTGTCAAGTCTACACAACCGTATGTCAAGGATGAGGTCCCCGTTAGTGGCAGCAGTCAGATATCAGATGTCAGGAATGTGAAATGAAAAACACTCAAAAGAGGAGTCAGCTGTTTAAGCCACTTCTCCTACCAACTGCAGTGGAAAGTGATGGGCTGGAGTGCTGTCCAGTTGTACCACAGTATGGCTGTGCATGTATTTTATTTCAGCAGCTGGAGTAAAATAAAACACAAATCACAACAATAACTGTTAACGCATAGTCTGCTTGCTCTCATTTCCCACGATTAAACATTAAATTTATGATATGATTGTGATTCATTTTTGATAAAGAGACATGACTCGATGAAGAAGAGTTGCCAATAGTTGAGCCTTGTTCAAACTGAAGTGGCCCACAGGACAGGAGTTTAAATCCTATCATGACTTAATTCCTATTACACTGAAAACCTTCTGGATTGATGAAGTCTGTGCATTGATTTCATTATTGTGCATAAAATGAATTCATAGTTGTACACATACACGTTAGTCTGCTACCTTCAGCATGTTTGAGTGTGAAAGCTGGTGGACTGATCTGAATGGCACACTATCCTGATGTGTCCAGTAGAATATATATATTTCTTTCGTCACTATAAAGAAAAAAACTATATTGTTGGCCTGTTTGCAACTAATGCATGGCAGCTATGGCCTGTGCATCATGTACTGATGAAGAACCCCACATATTGATATTTGGAGGGAGGAAAACATTCAAGATTAGCTCCTCTGTTCCTATGTTTAGTCAGCCGATTACATAGTGCAGGTGATTGTGGAATTCAAGTGATCAGCATGGAGTGTGAAATTAGAGGAGGACAAGCCATACTGATGCGGATCCATACAGATCTCGTCCATTTGGAACGTAGTGCGTTAATGTGAATGAGCTTCTAAAAACATCAAAAGTGAAAGTCTGTAAAATTACCTCCACATCGATTTTCAGCCCCCAAAGTACCTCAGTGATGGTCACACTATATACTGTACCATATAATATCATAGGTAATGATAGGCAATTAAATTACCATAGGCAATTAAATCTTCATACTATGTCAATTGATTAGCATCCTTGGCTGTGATTGCATGTCATGTGTTTCCCTGCCATTATGTTTTTCATTACACCATCATAGGCAAATGGCTGTAGCTATCTCACAGAAGCCTTGACATGTTGAATTACTGTTATGGTGTATCTGTAGGTGGGACCTTTCAGTCTCCGGGTGGTTGGTGTTGTTGGAATCACCTACCTCCTTCCCCAAGATGAACAACCACTATGTCACCCAACTGTGGAAAGGTCAATCTTCCTTCTCTATTTTCTGCTATTTCTACTACTATTGTGTGCTATTTTTTATTCTACATCATTGATTTTTCAAGTCCCTTTCTCAGTACTTATGCTCCCTTTATAAGCTGGTCACACATGTCCTTAATCCTCTCTCTACACACATGCCCTATCAGATGGATGTCTCCCTTAGGTCTGGTTAGATGACATGCCTTAACATGATTTTGCCTGTTACCTCAAAATGCCTGTTGAGCAAGCTTGGCTTTATAACCTAGTTCTTGATAATAAAACCTGTCACAACCTTGCAGCTCCATCAAGGTGCATGGATGAAAGTTAACTGAAACTGATTTTTTGTTGTTGTCATTACTGGCACAGAATAGGTCCTGAGGTGGCCATCATGGCATCTTGGATGCCACATACGGATCTGTTATACATTAGGATCATATAGCACACAACATGATGTTATATGCACGGCATTGTTTGATACCACTACCTTTTTTACCACAGCCTACAGTGACTAATAACTGAATGGATATATCTCAGTTAGAAATGTATTTGCTTAACTCCAAGTTCTCCAAACCTTCCTCTGCAGAGCATACAAGTCCTGTGGACAAGGGGGACCAGCGCATGTCAAGATAGTGGTAGAGTGGGACAAAGAGACCAAGGATTAGTGAGTGAAAAATAATAACAATTGCTGCAGTTCTGTGCTATTGTGATGACCTGCATGTCTCTTTTTATCTGAGTTTTGTTTATCTTTTATTTTAGTTATGTTTATGTCTGGCCTGTTCAAAATGCGGGAAAGCAAGCTCATAAATCGTTCATTTGCTATAATCCTTAGTAGGGCTGGAAACAGTACAGTTCAAAAAAGCAAGACCGTTTGTTGCAACATCCTCAGTTTGGAACACGTGTATGCACCAGATAACATTTGATTTAATCATGCCGTTAAATTTGAAAAATAGGCCGAACCACTTGTGGGTTATGTGCTGTCATTTTATTAACTGGTACAATTGTTTTGTAGACAGAGTTGGAGGTGTAATTTACTGTCCAACACCACTAAAAATAATAGTAATAGGCTAATTGTTAACTGGCATTCTAAGAAGGTTTAAATGGACTTAGATGTGTGGTCTAAAAGCGATTCCCTAAATAAAAGAAATCATTACTTTTATGAATGGTAGGCTATGCAACTCTATGTGACAGCACTGTTGTTGTTGTTGCATACATGCCTTGTTCCATGGTTTCAAACCTTGTCTTCAAATTCAAGTTGAATTAAGTATTCAGTGATTTAGTGCCGTTAATATATTTACCACTTGCAGCACAATGGGCCAAACACTTTTAAGAGTGTGCCAAGCTTTCCGCAACACCTATGCACCATCTACTGGTTGAAAAATGCACTTAGGCCAATGAAAGCATATGGAAATCCACAGAATGCATTTTAGTCCACGAAATGCGTGCCGTGTGTTTCATGAAATGGAGTTTGTGCCGCATGATGGGGTAACATCCACGGGGTAACATGTGGCACCCCATACACATTTCGTGGACAAAATCAGACATGGTGTTTTTGTAATTTGTGCACCAAAGTGAATTTCGTGGCACAAACTCAATTTCGTGGACGAAATTCACGGGTAACATTTGGCACCCCATAAACAACAGCATATATATTTCACAGTAGCTATATTTCCCAGACAAGATCACAAGGGGTGTGAAGTTTTCCATCATGACCAACTGAACAGGACGAACCAGCAGTGCTCCATCTCATATCCTTGTCTGCATCTGTATATTTGGATATGAGACTTTCACAGTAATGTTTTTTTTAATGTTTTTGTTTTTCGGTTCCTCATTTTTCCTCTTTGGAACTAAAGGAAAAGGCTTAGGTGACCACCCAAACTTTCCCTATGCATGAAAATCCCCGCCAATAAAGGCATTGAATAAATCCTCTTACACACAACCCCAGTACATAGAAGTTTAAGTACTGCTTGTGAATTATTTATTATCAAGGGCTCTTTATAATCGGTATTGTCCTATTATATCCAAACAAGAAAATATATCAAATAGGAGGAAATTACTATAAAAACATTTACATCAACTGTCTTCACTCATAGCGGGGAAAAATGTAATAATTCTTCTCTCTGCTCATTAAGTTAATGAATTGGTTTTGTTTGATTTAGATTACAGTTTGAGCAAAACCTCAAGGCAGACCTGAGCTTACTGATCATATGATTCTCAAATGAGCGTGTTGTTCAATGAATGGCTGACTGTGCCTTCCTTTCCCACAGTCTGTTTGGACTCACTGAGGAAGAGTACATCCCTGACGCTGAGAGTGTATATCTGCACAGAGAACAACACCATCAGCCCCAGGCCTGCACCCTGGCTCAGTGCTTTCAGCTCTACACGAAGGAGGAGCAGGTAACCTCTTGATCACACACACACACACACACACACACACACACACACACACACACACACACAGAAATCTGCAGTGCAGTAACCTGCATTGTCACTAGATAAACATTAGAATATACATCGTATATTCGCCTTAGAATAGTTGTCAGTATATTTTGAAGTGAGAGACGGTATAACGTTTGTCTCCTCCCCGCTGGTTTGTTTATTATTCTTTTGCTGAATATGAAATAGCCTTTCATTCACTGTGGCTTTACTGCATATTCTGCTCCTAATACTATGTTTGGAATAAAATAAAACATCTGAGCAAAGGCCCACATATACATTGTGGTTAGCTTGCCTGTCAACGAATCATTTTGTTTAAAGAGGCTCTGGTCAGAGAAGTGGGGGGTGGTGTGAAATGTAGAAGCCAGGGCCTTCTCCTATGCGAAGCCCATTTTATAAGCAATGCGGTGGAAGCTTGTCCTTGATGGCTGCTGGGCTGTGTGTTTTCCAGCTGGCCCCAGACGATGCCTGGCGCTGTCCCCACTGCAAGCAATTGCAGCAGGGCCGCATCAAGCTCAGCCTGTGGACGCTGCCGGATGTGCTCATACTGCATCTCAAGAGGTTCAGACAGGTACTGCACCTAAACTCAGTGAGCACTGCGAACCCAAGCCTATTTGTTTTATTTCAAATGATTGTTCATGTTCTGCGCTGTTGTTTTTCCTTGTTTTCTTCATCTTTATTTGCCCTCTCATCCTTGTTATTAAAGGTTGTGTTTTTATCCTTTCCTTTTATCCAATCTTTCAAAATATATTTATTTATTTACACTTTCTAATTTGGACATTGCAGGCATCAGTAAACTTAACCATTTCCTGGTTAAGTCCTAAATAATAGTTGTGTTTCATTTTGTTATGAAACCGATTCTGTCTGAAAATGGAAAGCGTATGACCCGACTCCAGTGTGTTCTGCTTGTAGTAGGCAAGCTGGTATAGTTCTTTGAATGCCAATCTGCATCTGTGACCTGCCCATGTAGGAGGGAGACCGGAGGGTGAAAATGCAGAACATGGTTAGGTTCCCGCTGATGGGCATGGACATGGCACCTCACGTGGTTAAGAGAAGCCAGAGCAGCTGGAGTTTACCTTCCCATTGGTCACCATGGAGACGACCCTACGGCTTGGGACGCAACCCTGATGACTACCTGTATGACCTGTATGCTGTGTGCAACCATCATGGCAACATGCACGGTGGCCATTACACAGGTAATCTTATTACAGCAATGATTGCAGCATTATGAATGTTATATGTGAAAATAATCAGGATATAACAACATTAGGGTACAAATTGTATAGTGTAAATGTTCATGAACCATTTCTAATGTTTTTTCCCCTCTCCCCTTTGCACCCGTAGCTTACTGTAAGAACTCCGTTGATGGACAGTGGTACTGCTTTGATGATAGTGAGGTTCAGCCAATGGCTGATGATGACGTGTGTCAACAGACAGCCTATATTCTGTTCTACCAGCGGAGGACCACTATTCCCTCCTGGTCAGCCAACAGTTCTGTTGCTGGTCAGTATTATTTTCTTTGTCTGATTTGGGTTCAGCCTAATACCTGTTGCATTTTACAAAGATTACCTACCAGAGAGCTAAGTGACCAGTTGGATGTGTAGACGGTCAGCAAAATTGTCGGCCAAGAAAAGCTGAACTTTGATTGTCAACAGATTTCAGATTTCTGCACTTCCTTGTTTCCCTACTGATGTTATTTTGTTCCTGGAACAATAGTTCAAGTGCGAAAGTGTAAAATGGACGAGAAGTTGATTCAGAGCATCCCGATTCTCTACAACTTTTATTTTAAATACTACTGTCTCAAAATACTAAACATCTCGAAAAACTATGCTTGAGGAATGGTTACATCCATTGTTGGGATTGATGGTAAGCTCTGTAGTAATTTTATTGAGTTTTTTCCTGTTTATGTTTGATAAATGCTACCTAATTAGCGCTTGCTAACTAGTTATAGATGCGAGAAAAAGTTTGTAAACTCTTTTGAATTACCTGCATTCCTACATAAATTACTCTTAAAATAGTCAAAAGTAAAAATATATTTTTTGAGTGTTATTTGTTAAATCATATTGTGTTTATCTATTGTTACGACTTAGATAAAGATCAGACCATATTTTAAGAGCCATTTATACAGGAATGCAGGTAATTCAAAAGGGTTCACAAACTTTTTCTCGCAACTTCATATTAACTCATGAAAGGCAATATCAAAGCAGTGAAAAATACACGATTTGCCTGTTCAAAACTTTGTAGTCGCACCACTTTATGGATGCAATCAGAGCGTCTCGCACTGCTTACAATAAAGCAGAATAGAGCGACCCATCAACCAAGTTGCTCATAGTGTGAACACACTTTATTGTCTTTGGCACAGGTTCCACCAGTTCATCTCTGTGTGACCACTGGATCAACAGGTTGCCTGATAGTAGGCCTGCTAGCTTGGCCTCTGGAGCTTCTTCCAGACGCACCTCTCTGGCTTCACTGGCTGAGTCAGTGGAGTTCCCAGGAGAACGTATTGAAGATGATGGTGAGCGACATGTTCATATCCTTCTACCTTTTAAGCTTTGTTTATCCTCTTTCCTCTCCTCTCTGAAAACTGCTCTGCAGTGGGCAAATCTTAGCAGTACTCAAATCGTCAAATTGCAGTTATCTGTGGTGCTGCCACATATATACATATATTCAGTACACACACTCACATCGAGCTACTGTAATGCTAAAACAATGTTACCGATTCATATGTTTTGTAGTTCAAGTGAAAAGTCAGTGCCAACGAAAACAGACTTAGCTTTTGATTGTGGACATTTTTGGACCTCTAAACCATGTTGGAACAATGCCAAGTCATTCATTCATTTCAAGTTAAAGTTATTGTTTGGTAGCAAAACAATTAGAAGTTATACACATAGCAGATCACTTATAGGCCTTTAAATGCTTTTGTGGTGCATTTTTCATGAAATGGTGAGAGGAAACCGTTTCCAGGAAACAAATTCTGCATTTTTTTTGGCCTAGGTATAATGTATTGCAACCTGAAATGAACAAAACAAAGCCTTGCACTGAGAGCCTACTATTCTTACCAGTGAAAATATTTCTATAGGAATCAAAAGGTATCATGTCATGTAATTCCAAATTGAAAAAAGAGGGTGGCTGTGTGAGGGTTTTGTAAATGTAGGCTCTATGTATCCGTCCAGAATACATGGTCATAATTATGCCTAGGAATGTAGGCAAAGCAGTATTTAACTGTGGCTGCCACAGTTCTCAGAGTATGGCAATACCTCAAGATGATAGAATGAATTCAATGCTCCAGTGTTTACTTGAGTGCCAAAACAAAGTGGTCTTTGCACTCCATTGTCACCAACAGTCAAAGCTGCATGGATTTACTTGCATGAATACAACTATAACATGCTAATAGCTATAGATATAACAGTATGAAAATGTGAATTGAAACTATGAAAATTTAGAGATGAAAAGATTAAAAACTAGACCTATGTTTATTTAAAAGAACATTCCACCCTCAGATACTGTCACACTGTTATATATCATCAATTTGTGATGTTCAATGCATTCCAAGAGTAAACTTCATCACAGTTTTCTAATTTACCCTTTTGTTGTACCCACTTTCCCTCAACCTACCATGTCTACTTCAGTCTACTTCAGTTAGTGATTTCCTGCATTTTGCAGAATGCCTTTGACAATCGTCAGAGAATGGGCATGAACTTGTTCCATTTTGCTGAGTAAAATGTTTGAAAAGTTAGCTTGATATTTTACATTGTCTATTCTGTGAATATACACACATATATTCACACATATATTAACAAATATACGTATGTGTGATTACTGGAATAGGAAGAACAATTTACAACCTCATTTTCACAGCAATAGCTGTACTACTACTACTACACCTACTGTGCTGTTGTTGCCAGTGGAGACAAAGAAATTGCCTTGTGCCTTGTCACTGCGCTGCATTGTGGACTATTGTGGCTGTCGTAGGAGAAATTGGTGTAATTTCCAACAATGGCTTTCTTTGCTGTATGATTGTTGATTGATTGTTGATTGTTGATTTATGATTAATCATGGGAATATGAAAAATTGACACCAAACAGCAAAATGGACCCAGAAATACAAGATACATCACTAATAGCTGTCTTAAACAGTGTTACCGTTTTTAGGGTAGATTTTTCCTTTAAACAATAAAAAAACCGAGTAAGCACTCAGTGCTGGTTAACAATGCAAATTATTGGCTTTAAAAAAGCAGTGAATTACACTGAATTAACTAAGCACAGAGAGAGAGAGCTTACTAAGATATTTGCACTCCCTTATTTAAAACATGCTTGGTACATAGACTGTAATTTTGTGTTGTGGTAGTGATCTCCAAGTCTATTTTTCTCTGGTGGCAATGAACTTTGTAAATTATTCATGAGCCAAATTTTTTGTCACTTGACATTTAGATAAAAAAAGAAAGAAGATCCCAAAGTGATTAGCTCCCACTAATGGATAATTGCATGGTTGGAATATTTATGATTGAGCCATCATGCAGGCTCTATGGTAACTTTTATTTTATTTTTGCAGCATGATTTGTGAAAATCAAATTGAAAAGGCATATCCCTGATTTGACTGTTGTCCCTATTTGATTTTTCACATAGGGACACAAAGTCACAAAGTCACATGACTTTATTTTTAGGAAGATATTAAAGTGAGTTTTCACCTGGAGTGATAATTAAATGATAGTTTATGTCTTCAATATTGATTTTCTGACAAGAATTAAAGACCATAGCATCCTAAAATATGATTTCAGCTTGTAGCCAAAATGATTTGAGCCAATGACCTTGCCCAAATAACCAAAATGACTATGCCTAGTTTTACTGAAGTTTTTCTGACCTAGCAACTTTTGTTATGTTGGCAAAATGTAGTTGCTTTTTGTACATGTCACATAATTGGCTAGCTTTCATCATCACTTTCTAGTACTGTTGACAGCCAAACAGTTTGGCCTCATTTCACTTGTGTGCGGGAGATCTAAAATCTACATAAATGGTAATCCAGAGGAGAACAACATTTAGGCCTAGCTGCATTTTTAACTGGAAAACTGTGTCTGACACTAGCCTCACCCAATCCCAAAATACATTAATTCTAAGTGCTTTCATTTAAAAGTTTTCCTAAAGTCTTTGCTTTGTTCCAAGGAGGATTTTCTACCCGGCCTTTTGTGAGAAGTATTCAGCGCCAGAGCTTGTCCTCCAGGTCTTCTATCGCCAGCCCTTTGGCCTCCAGCGACACTGGGATAAAGCCCTCTTGGTCTCTCTCTGCCAAGCTTCACATGAGATCCAACTCCCCCTCGCGTTTCTCCCTTGACTCTCGATGCTCACCTCCCCTGGAGAGGATAGGAGAGGCCTGTGATGACAAAGTTTCCACATCCTGTTTTGGCAGCTACAGTAGACATGAGCGCTACTTTGGCAGCAGGACTCCACCGGCTATGATGGAGAGCAACTGCAGTGATCAGGACAACAATACAAAATTCCTAGACATGGCCTACTGCAAGGCGCCCACTCCAGTGGACAAGAAGATCACCAAAAATGACCCAACTGAAAACAACAACCAGATAACGGCTATAGACCAAAACATACTACCCTCCCAAGCTACTCCCTCCAAAGAGCAGAAGCGCAAGAGCAGTATTGGAGGATTTGCCTCAAAGGCAGAAAGCACAGGCTCCACAAAGAGCTCCAACAAAGCAGAGCAAGAGAGAACCTCCAAAAAACGTCTGTGCTCATCCTCAACCCATAAGACCTCCACTTCTCAGACGTCTTCCAGTACACCTGTGAAAGGCCCAAAGGTGAGCAATACCAAGGAAAAGAGTGCTAGTGCCAAGAAAAGCAACTCTACACCCAGTGGGACTCCCTCCAAAAAGAAGGAGCCATCTCAGGCTCTAGCAGCAACGCCACAACATAAGCAATGCATCCACTCCACACCTCAATCCTCTGCTTCTCCCTCCCCCACTTCAAGGAAAAATTCCACTGTCACTGAGAAAAGCTGCACAAGTAGCCGGAAGAGACTGGTAGAGAAGAGTTGCAGTAAGGATTCTATGCACACTAGTCCCCTGGTTGACAATCCCCGTGGCAGTTCAGTAGCCCGCTTTTCCCTTTCTAAGAGTGGAGAAAGCAGCCGGCCTGAATGGAGATCTGTGAGGAGCTCCAGCAGCAGTTCTTCTATCACTAGCCTGCGCTCACCGAGTGTGTCCTCTAGAGAGCTGCGGCGAAGCAGCAAATCTGAGGACAAGGGGTTATCCTTCTTCAAGAGTGCCCTGCGACAAAGGGAAAGCCGCCGGTCGGCTGATTTGGGAAAGAGCACCATGCTGGCTAAGAAGGCCTCAGAGAGGACAGGCAAGCAATGTGGACAAGCTAAAGACAATGCTGCTGATAATGCAGGCACACCAGATATTGTCTCTTTGCAGGCATCCATAGAGACTCATGGAGGTGAGATAAAATCTGAGACAAAGCAGTCTTCCAAGCCCCCCAGCACTCTTAGTCGCACTCTATTACATGTAGGCAAGTCCAAGTCTTCCATCTCTGAAGTAAGTCTTAAGTCTCCCACAAATGGGAAAAAGCCTCCTGAAAAGGTGGCATCTTCCAGAAAGCTGTCATCCAGCATGCAATCTCCTGCACGTACAACACAGAGGCCTCAATAATATATCAACAGTAGTTCCATTATTTTAGGTAATGCAGCCATTTTCTTTGTGCCTAAGTTACAGTGAGCAACAAATGTATTTAGAAAGGGACACTTTTTTGGTGTTGTGGCCTTGTACACTGACATTAGATTAATATAATGGCTTTGAGGTTTGATTATAGACAGGCAACTTCAGTTTGAATATTTTCACCCATATTGCATGAAAGGTACTGTAATGCATTTGTGCATTGTACCTGTGCAAGTTTTAACACATGAAAACAAGCAATTCACATGCATTTAGGATGCAGGCCTTCAAGATTTCCGCTCATTGCTTTAAAAAGCTGACAAGATTCCCCCTTGCAATCTAGTTACCTGTCCTGTCCAAGGCAGTTGTTAAACCTCTGCCAAACTGCAACATAATGTTGCAGGAATCTGTGTAGTTTGCTTATGAAGCATTATGATGGAAAAAGGACCTTGCAAAGGTTTATGGGGAAATAATCTTTTCAGTTTGTATGTTAGACTCCAACAAAAAATACTTTGGATTCTTGAGTGACCATTTTAACAGATATAGACTTTTCATTTTTCTTCAGATTTAGATGAAAATATACTCAAATTAAAGCTGGCTGTTGGTGCTTAATCGTCACTGCTATTCTATCAGCAGTTCAAAGTCCACAGTGTATAGAACCAAAACATCAAAAAAAAATCACTGTACAAATACTGGAGCTCAGCATGTATAAACACACACATACAAAGAGTTTCATTCCGAAATAAGTGTCTGAGCATTTACAGTAATTTTTACTTTTACCTTATTGAATTGATCAAATTGATCATCGATGGATAAATCCCACAGTCTGTTTTTGGAACATTAGTTTCGTACAAGCTCATGCAATGGTTAATAGGGGCTATATTAGTGAACTCTTGCAAAAAGCTAAGGAGGCTAAACTGCATAGCACAGTAGTGTAGTCAGTATAGTATAGACAGCTGTATGGAATATGTCCACTTCTTTTTCCCGGCCATATAAATGTGCACTCGCCTATCAACCTAATCACCATTAACTACATAAGTGTCACATGTATTTGCCATCATTGTTATTCATAGTCAATAGCTGAGTAGGTCTGTTTGTCATTGGCCCAAAATGTAATCTACAATATACCGATTATAAAATGTAATAAAAATATATATGTATTTTTTCAAGACAAATTTTCTTACAAAAATCAACGTGATGCAAACTGGTATCTAGAATCAAGGAATTTAATAGATAAGAAGAATACGAATTGATCAAATTTAAACCATTCCTGATCTAGTGGTCACACATGAATGGAGATAACTGAATGGTTGTGAGATACAGAGAAAGTGGTTGGCCATGGAGGATTTGAGAAAGAGTTAGAATTGGGTGCAAGTATACAGAAATTGAGAGTTGAAATTTAATTGAAAGTTAATTAAATGATTGGACTACAAACCTAAACAAAATGTCGCAATTGATGGCATGATGGTTCAAGCTTACTAAATATCTGTTAATCATGCCGATACCTTAAAACAAGATATCAGATAATTTGGAAAAAGTGGCGCCTTCCTAATGGAATACTGTTCAAGTTGTGAGCTATAGTAAAACCTTGGCTTACGAAATAGTAGTAGATTTAGGATAGAAGCAATTGTATTTTATTAAATGAGATTAGGTAACTTTTTCTCAAAATGGATATGTAGTGTTTTGGAATGAAACCCTTTAATATATATATATATATACTGGTCATAGACATATATATATATATATATATATATATATATGTATCTGTATAGCTGTAGAAAGTATATAGTATATACCTGTATTTTCCTTTCCATGAGCAAGATGTAAATTATCTTAAGCGCCTTTCAGTACTGTCATGGAAACAAATCATTGCCTTTGGCAACATATTAGTCTACTACTGTATGCATCACTGAGTAGGAATGTTTTATTGTTAGCACTTTGTATATATAAAGTAGATTTTTTTTTTCCCCCAGAGCAATGATATACAGTAACTTAACAATGTATGTGATGATGTAATTTTTAATGTGTTGTCTGTACATGATTTCAAGACATATCTTAAAGTAGTGTCATGGGCCTTAGACTTGACATGTTAAAAGGGTACATTCATCTCAATGTTTCATGGGGGAATTTTTAAAAATTGCCCCATTACCACACCTGGTGCTGTTAAAAGGCCAATGCTCCTCTGGCACTGATATTTCTTAAATTATCATATTTTTTAAATGCTGACATTCAGAACTGTGACCACACTTAAGCAAACTAGAAACATATTGGTAGCATTTATTGTAACCTGTGGTACCTCATTGGAGAAGACAGTAGTTTGCTATTTTTGCTTTTCAGGCTGAAACAGAATACTTATAATGAGCCATTTAAATTCATCATAGAACTACATTTGTACATGTGTTAGTTTTTGAATGGTTATTAGCCGAACATGGACAATATGTAGGCTGAATCTTTACAACTGTTAGACACTGCATGACATTTTTGTTTTGTAGTAGAATGATAAAGGCATAGGTAGAAGAAGGATTTTGTCATTGCAGCCACCATGATGCTTGTTGGCCTAGTTTTGAAGTAGGCTATCTGAACTTTGTCATGATAGAATTACCCCACCTGCAAGTGCAATAATCATACAATGTTAATGGAGAGTAATACGGTGGTGAACATTTGCATTAGATACCAGCATAATATATGTTTTTCCGATCAAGGAATGGATATGGTTATATGGCATTAAAGTCCATCCTACAGCAAATAATTCAGTTATTTTTAGCTTTAGCATCATCTAGTTTGGACGAAAGACCAATTTCCCATAGACTTGTGGAACTTTGTATTTCTCTGTCCAACACCTACAAGGTTCACATTGTTCCTCAGATTGTTTTCCAAGGAAATGCCACTCAATTTAAGGATTTACATATGTTATTCATATGGGGTGGACAAATTGGTAGCCCAAAATGTCAAGGACGTGTATATTTTGTGCCCAATCTACAAGAATACAGCATTTTTCTTTCGTCTAATTCTAAATTGTGCCTTTGCTACAAAAAGCTCCAGTCCATGTTGTTCAAGACAATCATTTTTCACTTTGGTAGCACAGTAAACATCCCCATAAATTCAGTATTTGTTCACCCCTACCTATAACAGCCCAGTTGGTGTTTGTGAACAACTGTTGCCCAAACAAACTGAAAACCAAACCTGACCTTAAAAGGAATCAAAGGTTTTGGGAGATTGACCCGTTGGTCAACTTGCCTGTTAAGTGATGAGAGCATAGACACTCATCTATCATCAATGTTTCCATGATAGATTGTTAGCATGGTCACCTATGATCACTCAACATGTGTTGAGGGACAGTATGTGTCAAAAAGTATGAACGATCTACTGTGGACACATGGATGATTTTGGTCTGTGTAGTGATCACTTAACGGGTAAATTGACCAATGGGCCAATCTTCCAAACACTTGGTGTATTCCTTTAATGCCATACTGTCTCTCTAAGCACCACTGGCAAGGCTTGGGACACTGTGAGTCATAGATTTTGTCTGAACTTTGAATTTGCTCCCTGTGAAGATGTAATTCAGTATGAAATTACAGATCTGGTGGAGGGACAAACTCTTCTGTTTCATTTCTGGTAATGGCTGCAGTGGGTATTCTATTCAAACTGTCCTACACCATCAGAATAACATATTAAACATAAATGTTTAAATTCAGTTGTATTCCTGTAAGCTGCTGTTTTCTACTTGCCATTTTAATGTCACTCCATGTATAAATGCAGGGCATGGTACTTTGAGTCAAAGCAGGAAATATTCTGTAATAGAGGTTTTCACTGTGCAGCAACAGTCTTGACAGCCTGTCACTTCTAATTGTTTGGAATTTTGTTAAGTGTCCTGGTACTAGTAACTGGTGCAAACACTTGTTTTCTACAAGAGATGGATTTTAGAATTACCTTTGTCCAATAATCTTGTTGGATTCCAGTTTTGATGTCAGTTTCCAGACTTTACAACTGTTTTTTGGTCATTCACATGGCCCAATGCATTATAATCTGATGTCACTTCACATTTTACATTGGACATTTTTATCAAGTTTTATTTTTATTGCCATACACAACATGCCATCCAAATGTCAAATGTCCATAATATAAGGAAGTCAAAACATGCCCAGTGAAAGACTGTGTAGATCCCAAAATTATTTTAAAATCGTTGCAAGCTGCAGATTAAAATATATTTCAGCAAAAAGCTAAATTGAGTTGCCTAACATCAGATAGAACACAGACAATGCCATCATCAGCCCTATGTAATTTTTAGTTATGCTTGTCATTCATCTTAAACAATTAAGTTTATATAGAGCTACTACAATGTAGCCATATCTTGTACATAAGAATTGGACTAGAGATTGTTCAGTTTCAATTTGAGATCCACACAGTGGCCAGCTCAGCTGCAGTTTTTTTCCTAGTGTAGTCTAAATTCTTTGAAGAGGCCTTGGATATTACAGGGCTTCCTTGGACTTGGGCTCAGATAATCATTTCACAGTTGGCTGTTAGACTCCTAAATAAGACTTCAGAGGTTGAGGTGTGAATTGTAAAAAAAATAGTGTTACTTGGGAAAGGCTCACTTTTGAGATCTCCACTGGAGACCTGACAAGCAATTCAAATGAGAAATATATCTTTACAATGATACCAAAAGCATACCTGTTGAAGTAGGATTTCAGAAATCATTGTACAATGCAAGACAACATACATTTCTACATAGATTGATTTTCCTCCACCCTTTTCATTTGTTTCACTGCAATTAATATTGCTTGTTTTTTGTCTGTGTTGTCAATGTACAGAATTGAGAATGATTATGGAATGCAGTATTGCATGAAAATGCTAATGCATGTGTCTCCTTAACTATACAAGAGACTGCTGCTGCCTAAACCAAAAGGTAGAGCATGGCCGGTAAATTCCATTGCTTTATTTGCACAGCAAACCAATATTCAGAAATTGTAAATGACAGTGTTTCGTCTTTGCAGTCAAAAGAATTTGTGATGCAAAATCTAGTCTACAAGAACATCTATTTAACACTTCAATGCCATACTTTGTTTTTACTCTTTTTACCATTTAATTTAATTTAATTGTTTTATACATTTTATTATGCTATGTTGCCTCGGTGCTCCTACCGAACTGGTAGGTTACTCAATTTTTGATGACAACTTTCAGTCTTATTCTTCCTCTTGTACACCAGCAGGGACATTAACACTACGGATGCTATAACCTCCTCTGTGTTGTTACCAAATAGTCTCTCAATTATATAAAGCATTGTGGACAGCCTTCCATTGTTTCTCTTCAGTGACGGTAGTTTGTGAACCCCCTGTTGAAATGTCAGATCAAGATTTGTTCATCACGATTCTCTAATATACAGGCTAGTCCTAATATATATTAAGCAAAATGTGGTAAGGAATAATAGAAAATGTATCATTTTGTGTTATGTAAGGAACAAAGACATTACAATGTAAATAGTTCAGTTAATACCTTTTGTACTGTTTATGCCTCATCATCTCTATAAGGACTTAAGTGATGTGATTATTATTTTTATTTTTTTATTCAAAATGGGCCTTGAACAACAAAGAGCAACGGGTTCAAATCTTAACATTACTACAGTGTATAATCTGGTTGACTGATGAAATAGTGAAATAGTTGCAAAAGTCTTAATCACACCAGTCATGTAAGTGCATGAGCTTTCCAGCGGAAGTTAATTTACTTCGATGTAGCTGTGACGCTACAGCCTTGTGTTGTAGATGTTAAAAAATTCTACTTTTGCATTGTGGAACCATTCATCAACTCATTAGAATGTTATTTACACTGTTTCGTGTAAGCTTTTTTGATAGCCTTTTTCCATTTAATCAAAGTTGCAATAACCAGTTACATTAAACACTAAAATCATACATTTGAGCCACAGACTCCTTGGGGAGATAGTGTAAAGCAATACAGATGCCTCGATAGAACCGGTGTTCTTGCACTCTGAAGCTGGATGTTAAGACTAAGACTCCAACTAAAGCCAACTTCAGTCAGTTATGTGGTAAAATTGCTTTTGGAGTTGGTTTCTTACGCACATAAGGGTTCAGACCTTCAGAGGCAAAGATGAGGCTTTTGAACACATTTTCAGGATCCATATGCCAGGAACAGGGGCTATTTTAACTCATTCAGAAGCCTTAAGCAAGGAAAAAACAAATTGGATATTTCATATTTTTCTTCAGGTGACACAAAAACTTAGGGCCTGAGTTTAATCGACAGGGAAAACACTAAATGAATGTCATTTTCAGCCAACTGGAGTTGTATTCTCATTTTAAGATTTTTTTTGTGGCTATCATTTTATTCACTATAAATAACACATAAAGAACACTTGAGACATATAGTGCTAAATAAATAGCACTATCTTTACCTGGCTTTTTACTTTTGTCTTACTTTTTTGATTTATTAATCAGTCATAAAGCATTTGTATGGATCAAAACATTACATTCTTATTGGTTTCATTGATCTACTAGGGCTGGTTTTACTGTTCACCTGCTAGTACCAGGGTTATGATTGTGTACTTGACACTACATTGTCTGAACTGGCCTACTGAGCGTGTTCCTTTGTTCCAGCGTTTGCCTGAACAGTCTTCTGAAAGAGTTGAGGAAAATGTTCTGAAATTGAATAGTTTTGAGCAAGTGCATGAGACTGTGTCAAAGTCTTTAATGTTAATTTATTTGTGTTTTATTAATGTGTATGCACTTTTAATGCATTTTTTAAAATTATTTTTAAAGAATGCACTTCTCCAAAATGACAAATGTTTCTATACATTGTTGGTTTACCCATGCAAGAACAAAATGGAAAATCTAATAAAAAAAAATTCAAATAGTTATTTAGCAATGGTCTCTATTTTTTTTTTGGTATGGTGTATGATTGTCTTCATTTATACACTAGAGGGAGCTTGTCCCCTATAAATTGGCTTTTACCATAGTAACCCTTTGTAATGTATTGACGTTGGACTCCATTGGTTGTTTAAATGAATTGCTTCACTTTCACAACAAAAAAAACTAAGTAATGGAACATTTATGTAACACAGAATTTTGTGTACTAGCATCCACTTCAGCCACAGCTTCTGAATGATTAGTGTCAGAAAAGCATGAGAATCAAATGACTCACTCTGAGCCAGTTGTGGATCTAATTGCTTGATGTTTATGAGTTTAGCTTTCATTCAGATCTGCACGGCTGTCCACAGTCTACCGCCACGAAAGCATTTGCAGTCCCAAAACTGTCACAAATCGTATTATTGCCAGCATCAGACATTTTGAAGGTGTTTTTATGTTCATGTTCAAAGATCTCCCTCCTCATCCAATTTAGATTCAGTTGGTGTTGGGCAAGTTTATACTCACACATAGAATATTGAGCTTCCAGAGCTGGGATCTACACATACAAACATGTCTGATCTCAATTTTCACTTTACTGAAAGTGCGCCTTTGGTTACGTCAGTGACAAATTACACCATTCTATTTTTACAGTTTTTTTCAATTGCTTTGACTCATTTTGCACAGCAGAATTTCAATGTACAAAATGCAAAGGACCAAACTGACTTTCAAAATTCATACTCTTAAGACACTACATCCTATGCTGACATACAAAGTGCAAAACTCTAAATCATCTGCTCCATCCTCAGAGTACAGCCACCTAACATTACAACAATGTTGCAATGCTTATTACTACAAACGCAGATCACTAAATCAATTCAACAGGTGTTTGTAGTCATGTCTCATCACTTCCAGAAACCTTGCCCAGGTGAGTAGCATTGCAACACAATTGATAATCTCTTCACCACTACATAAAAGGCTGCTTAGAAACCTGAATGGCAGTTTCAGACAACATGGAGCAGGCCGATGAGGTTGGCAATGAAGGACAGGGTCGTCGACAGGGTCGCGGTCATGGCCGTGGCCAACGAGTCAGAAGGCATGCAGTTGTGTCAAATGAAATTAGAGCCACTGTGATCGACTATGTTGTAAACAGGTCTAAGAAGAAGATTTTACCAACGCTGCCTTGCAAATGAAGATATCAGATGCGACGTACATGAAATTCTGTGGCCAAATGCAGCAGAGAGGCAAAATGCTGCTTAAGCACTGAAATGCATTTGTTTTTTGTTTTTTTACTGTAAAGTTTTTTGTTACTGTAACTGTTGTTTTTGTTTTTACTGTAAAATACAGTTGAGTTTACTGCATTACTGTATGATTTCTTTCATATACAGTAATCTACTGTAATCTAATATTTTGTTTGTCTTCCATAAAAACACAAGCTATATATATATATATATATATATACACTGCAGTCTATCACAGGGTATGCTTGCTGTACTTCATTTGAAGTACTTATGAGTAAATTACCCTTGCATAGTCTTTTTTGATGACAATTATTTAGTGTTTATTTGATAATGGCCATTGTATTTGAAAATGCACCAATAATTCAACTTCAACGATGAACATATCCAAAGTTCTGGTGCTATGATAAACTTTTGCATATAATATTCTCTCATTTGACACCGGTATTTTTATTTTGCATGCTATATTAGATTTTGAACCCAAAATGAGCAGTATAGCATTCTGTGTTAAGAGTTTTGCACATTGAAAATCTGTTGTGCAAATTGAGTCAAAGCAATCGAAAAAACCTGTAAGTGGATAGTTGACACCATTGGTGATCTTAATTGTATTCAGAGAGGTGGCAATGGTGCATTTAATTTTTCCTCAATACTTTGTTGCAGTTCAGCAACTTATTTTTTACTTGTAAAATAATATTGTTAATCTTTATATAACCAGGCAGGTCAATTAAAAAATGCTATTTAGAGTGGAGACCTGCCTAACAATTATGCCCTAACCCATAAACAGCAGGTTCCTGCACAAATGTGTCTTGCAGTCAGCTTTGTTAAATTTCTACAAACCCCAAACTAAACTTAAATTCAGAGGCCAATATAACTCTGTAGTCCACATTGCACAGATGCCAGGCCTTTTACCTTTCATTCAGTGTAATGATGGTTAATGATGTAAGCCCATAGCCAGACCTATTGAAGATATTGGTGACCATCAGAGAGCCCTGAAGTCCATAGTATCTGTCATCCACTCACCACCCTGCTGCTTTCCACTCAGTGGGTCAGCTTGAAGCAATTGTGTAAACTTAGTTTGCCACTTAATATGCCATCTTAAATGTAAGTGAATGACTCTGCTCATTCACTGTGTCTTCTCCACAGTGTACTTGTACTGACCAACCACCTGATATCACATATGAGTAAGGGGCTACATCTGAAATCACCAACTCTTTCTTTATGCTAAACCAAGATGGCTTCGTCCAAAATTTGAAACATATTGTGGTTGGTTGTATCTACATCTTTGTTTTACTGTTATCATTGTTACCACCAATTAACATATGACTTAGTTTAACAAAACCTGTTTTTCCTCTACTTTGGTACGTCAGGCTGTGCCATAAAAAGCACCGGCTGAGATCCAGAACACAAAACATTTGAAATGTCTTGGTGAGTAGAGGATGCCGTTTACTCTTATTTCCAATGCTTTTAAATGGAATTGAACTAGCATCTGACTCTTTACACTCGATGCTATCAGTCCCCCATGGTACAGTGGAGTTACTTTAGCAATTCACCTGTGGTTTTATCTCCTTTGTCCCCTCTTTTGACTCCACACCAGAGAGTGCAAGAAAATCAATAATTATTGATTTTAGAAGGCAGGGATAGGAGGTTGGAATTCATGGGAAGAACCAGGGGAAGACAGAGACAGAGAGGTAGTAGCAGAGAAGTGCAAGACCCTGAGCATAATATGCATGTGCTGGCACAGCTAAAGGTCACCAACATGAACCTGTCTGTAACAACAGATTATAAAGTGTGTAGGCCTCAGTAACTGAGGTCTCACATATAAGAAGAATAATGGTAACTCTGAACGGTGACACCACCGCTAGACTGCAAGAAGTTGGTCATTTTAAATGTAGGAGTAAAGGTAGTGTACACTTCAGATTGTTTTAAAATCATTTTCTTGAAGACAGTGTTATCCTTATAGCAGGATGTGTTGATGATTACACTGATAAAAAACTATTAGATGGATTTTTTTTACATTCATTTTAAAGTTGGAAGTAACAATACCAAATCTGATGTCAGATCTCCTGCCCCACTGTTCCAGCACTCAAAGTTCCTTTGTGCAGCAGGCAATTAGTTTCCTGTTCTCTGCTATCTGCAACAGAACATTGCTGCTCAGCTTCATCTCACATTCACTTTCACACCACTTGTTTGTTAGCCCCTCTTCCCCAAGACCAGTCAATCAGCCTTCACAGGGTAATGTTCAAAGCAAGACAAGACAGAAACAGACTTTTGCTACAGAGAGCAAGGGCTGTTTGATTTCATTTGTAGGATCCGTCCTGTGCGCTGGGGTCCAGTGGGTCAGCATGGCTGACAGCTTGGAGATTGATAGTTGAGATCCTTCCCACCCGGAAAAGTGTTGGACAACATGAGCAGCGATCCAAGGCGCTGGTGGGGTGGGGTGGGGTGGGGGGGCTGTAGACATTTTATCCCAAGTGGTTTGTGTGTGGTCTCTTGGCTGAAGGCCATGTCCCATACTTCATCTGGATTACTACTACTGGTACTGAATAGTAGTCAGTACTAGCAGACCAGGAGCTAAGCACCTGTGGACCGATCTCATCAGTGGCTGAAGAAGAACGGCATTACGAAGAAAATGGGAATGTGTTTTTTGTTCTTTCTTTTTTCTTTATGTCTTCTTTATTGAATTTTTATTATTCCCTGCTGTCATTTCCTTTTCTTCTTTATCTGGTGTTTTCAGACAAAGCAAATACACAAAGATTAGCACTGAGAGAAATCGGCACTCTTCCTGATTTGGATCAGAGCTATCCGAACGGTGAGTTGATTTTAATAAAGATGCGCAGACACATGAACATCCAATCACAATGATGTTATGGTGTTGCACTCTGGAGAGTTTTCTTCTTTTATGGAAATAACACACTTTGTTCAAATAATTTATTCATTATCGCGTAGTGACCATTTTAAAATTTTATGTTGTCTTGTGGGGTTCTGCACCAGTTTTGGTGTGTATGTTTGTGTGTGTGTGTGTAGACTATTTTCATTATGAGTAACCAGGTTTTTAAATGTCGTCAGTTGGAAGAACATGGTTCTTTGGCTTGTCATTCATACGCTAGGCCTTGAATCTGCCCAACAGAAAAGATCAGCTAGTAGGAGTGGCAGCATTCAATCATGCAATGTACTGAACATTGCAATAGTGTGCAGTATGCAGTAAATATCCCATTCCTCTGTTGTTGTGGTTGTATGGGGCTGGTGTGATCAGACAGGTGTAATCACCGTCACTCAACGGCAACGCAGCTCAACAGATTTCTACTGACAGCTCTTTCAATGTGCTTTCATTTTCCTCTGATGTCATGCATCTCTGTGGTTGGCAGCGTTCCATCAAGTTGGGATAAAAAATGCCTCAGTCTGTCAGTCAGATAAGGCGAGGTCATCACCTGAGTCCTTGATTTGCACATAACAATGGCTAACACTAATGGCATGACAATAAAACACCTGAAGAGTATGTTGGAATACTCTGGTGCTATCTGCAAACTAGTGCGCTGCTGTCCGTCTGTCTGTCCATCCATCCATCCATCCATCCATCCATCCATCCATCTAAATTGTCTCACCACATTATTAGATTAATAGGCGGAGGAAACTCTGCATGACTCAGTGATACACTTTTACCTGATCCGTTTGTCCAGACTGAGACTGCTACCATCCACCATTGTATTCTAAAGGGACAAAAGGGTTGAAGGAACCATATTTTAAAAAGGCTTAGTGCGCTCATGAATCCTCTTTATCATGATACATGGCTTCATGAGCGCAGCAGCTAATACGAATATAAAGCCAGATGCTCTCATAAGCTGTTTCACCATTATTTATTTATGAATGAATATTCTCTCACTGCTAATATATCCCTGGCTTAGGAGAATGGCCTAATGTATTTGTTAAGCTTGGTCTGGGTTTCTTTATTACCTGTCAAGTCTGTACACGTAATACTTAATCATGTGGTTTTATTTCTGTTTCTTTCATTCCTTTATAATACTGAGAAGCCTTTTAAAATATGAAAAGCTGAATTTGACAGCAGGTGGTGGTTGAGCCTGTGGTGGCACTAAGATCCACATGAATGTTTTTTTTTCTTAATACCTACAATTGCTGCATGATTCAAATTGAAATCAAAATGTGGTTATGCTTGTCAAAGCACAGATATGTCATTTAATGTACTTTATATAAGAATAGGTATGTCAAAGTATTTTTTGACAGACTTTCTGACAAATGATACTGTGAATGTCTGAACAACCAAGCTCCTTCAAATGGTAAATGCCTCTAGTCTTCTTAATGACCCAGATGTAATTGCTGCATCCCCCTCACATATTTACTTCATAAACATAACCTAGAACACTCTAGGGGAGTGAATTGGTGCTTTAATAGATTTTGAGATTTCCTGTAGCGTTGTTACTGTAGGTTAGGAAAGGGATAATACACTGCACAAAAGGTAAATCAGAGTGTATTGACCCCATTAGCATCATGTCACTGTGTCACAATATCACTTGGTGGTTTAATGTTCATCCTCGTGGATATGCACAGTATGAATGTGATGTGTTTACATCTACGCAAAGATGTGCTGTGTTTACCATGTCTAGTTAAGAGTTTTCTGTGTGCCCGTTCTTGTGCCGATCTTTGCAGACCCTCAAGATAAAGCAATGAAACAAAACCCCAAATACTCACTGGGGTGTGGGACAGTCCATGACCTTAACCTAGTGGGGGCTTAGGCATTTGAAGCACGCAGGATGTCGCAGTCCTCTGACTGCCTTGTTGCCATTTATTTTTTTACTTTTATGCACCATTACTCTGGCACAAGTGATGACAAATGACACAAAGATTGCATTTTAGTTAAATCACCTGATGGCCTTGTGTCATGTCCATGACAAGTTTAAAAAAAGGTCCATACTCTGCTCTGCTAATTAACAGTAAGACGAGGCCCTATGGCGTCCCCTAGACTCTCCTTTTCTTTAGCTAACACCAATGAGAATAATAATGAACCCGGCATTATGAATTATAGATCATCTTATACTCTGAGGAATAATATGAAAACTTTATTACATACTAGATTCTGGTGACCATTTACTTTTAAGCTGTTTTCAGTGCACAGAAACTGAGTAATGAGTGTACACACAGCACTGTAATGAGTCACCCAACCAGAGCGCCCAAGCCCCTGCTGCTATGTGTTGTGGCTCAGGCTCCCTCCTTCAATCCCCACTACTCTCTAGCTGGCCTTCCAAGCAGCCTTTCCTCAGTGATAAGCACCGCCATTTGCTTTTTAATTTTTGCAATTAAAATGCAAATACAGTGCTAACTTCGACTTTGCAATAATTTTTACTGCTGGAGACTCTCTAGAAGATCTTAGGATATATGGCACATGAAAAAGCATAATTGAATAATGTGTGGGTTCTGCTAAAAACAAACATTTTGTGATTTTCGATGGATAACATAAAACAGCATTTCATATTGGAGAGCTATCATCACTTATTTGACTTAAGACGTGGAACAGTTTTGTCACTGGTGATAAGTAATGTATTGTTTCTCATATATATAATACTGGGATTTCTGACCTCAGTATTGTACCCCTTATCTTCTCTATGCATTTAGAGTGTCCCGAAGAGTTAATTTAGCAGGGCTGCTAGAGATGAGGTGAAGCCCTCAAGAGCTACAGCACATTCACTGCAGCTAGCTCCTCGTACAGTAAGAAATGTCGGCCGTGACTTTGAGGCAAGCTATTTAAGTCCACCCTTATAATTACGGTGAAGTTAAGAAACACATTAATGAATAAAATATCAATTGCGTATGTAAACTTAAAAACCCTGCAGCAACTCACTAGGATCTCAAAACGCTTAATTTTCACACATTTTTAATTGGTAGTAAAAAAAAAAAGGGAAGGCAAGAAAGAAAAAACATACCAAAGTGAACTCCACATGTAATGCAGAGGCAATTTGCAGCACTTTAGTGTGACTAGAATCCAGCAGCCTCCTCATGGCGCCTCTTTTATTTTCATAGAAGATCCAGTGACAGTAATGAATCATAGTTAAGACCATACTGCAGTGTAAGGTTGCAGTTTATTAAACAGTCAGCAGCTCATTGCTTTTGATCCTTGGGAACGTCATTGTAATAGATTACAATGCCCGCCATGTTGATAGCTCTCCAAAACCCATCCTTTTCCTTCCCCTCCACCTCTCAAACCTCATATTTCTTTGCAGAAGGCAGAGAGAAAAACAGCAACAAGCAAGCAGACCTGAGGAGCCATGCTTTGGAGTGTGAATGCAATGACCTTGACTAGTGTTTTCCCCCTGAGTGTTGAGTTTCTGTGGCTGAAGGGAGGAATTTAATCATTGCATTCTTTTGTTTCTGAAACAGGTTCACTGTGACATTCTGGTGAAGGACGGGATATGTAAGGGGAGAGTTATCAGGTGTTATGCAGAGGCAAAACCATTTCAGTTTCCTACGACTGTATCGTTTATCATCACATGATTGATATTTGTATCTGGTTGTAACAATGCCATTCTTCTTAATTCTACACAACATCCACCATAAATGGTGCAGGATAGTCAGGTTAAAGTGTTTTTGACTTGTGTTGTCCCATTGCACCCAGGTAAAGGTGAGGGTTGGGAGCCCCATGCTTGCCTTTGTCTAGGGTCTCCAACTCACTAAGCCCGCTCCTATTTGCACCATCAGCATTGGCAAGTTTTTGTGGCATTGATAGCATCCATCTAGTCCAGGGGTGGGCAATATTAATGATGGTGAAGGCCAAAGAAAACGAAAAATTCTGTTCTCACACTGAGGAGGCCAGAAAGTGTGTGTGTGTATGTATAAGCTGCATTACTCCGCTGGGAGCTGAGAGATACACAACTTCCTCGAAATTCTAATAATAGCAATAACTGCTGCATTTTGGTCTGAGAGAGTATAAGGCATCATAGACGCACATTGAATAATGGCTAATGTAAATTAGTGTCGTTTTCTCAATGAAATTATGATGACTGGACTAGAAAACATTCAACATACACTCAACATACAGTGATGTTTTGGATTACATTATATTTGGCCATGGGTTTTGCAATTAGAGCAGTGGTTCTGAATCGTGGTCCTGGAGGCCCAGCGGCCTGCTGGTCGTCTGTCCTACCAGCCAGCTAATTACATTCACCTGGTGTCCCAGGTGTAACTCAGTCCCTGATTAGACGGCTGGAATGTAAACCAGCAGGGCTCTGGGCCCCGAGGACCAGGATTGAGAACCACTGAATTAGAGAGTATAAATGCATATTTCCTCCCTCTTGCATCTCCCTTGCCTCCATTCATCCCATGTTACTTCTCCCCTCTCACAGCCGATGTGTGTGAGAGGTGGTTTCAGTCCGTGCAGCAGATAGTAAACACCAAAGCTGCATGCAATTGTGTGCAGATGCAACTCGGCATTCACATTTAAAACACTTAAACATTTTAAACACACTGGCATATGCACAGGCCATCAACAGTCACCATTAACGAGCAAAGCATTTTTCAAAATGCCAAGTATTGAACGCGGTGCCTGTTGCTAGGGAAACGTTGTACAAGCCTGTACAAAATAGAAAACGGTTCCAATTTTCACACTAATGTGCAACTGATAATCAATCTCTGTGGAGGGTCTGTAAGCAGATCAAACATCCCTCTAAACTGAAATCTTTAATGGTCGGAGTAGACTGTGCTAGATGCTCCTGATGCTTGTATGTGCACTTACGGTACATGTGGTGTTGAACTCTGAACTGTTTCTTGTTTCTTGTGCTCCCTTGTGAACGCGCCATTAGATTCATACACAAAACGCCGAACACAGAAACAAGAACGGGCGAAAATCAATGAGGTAACGGGGAGAAGTTGACTTCCAAGAACTCCAGTGCCTCTATGTTTATTGTACAGTAAGTTAAACCAGGTTTAGGTGCTGGTGTGTAACATTTAAGGCACCAGTTGAAACAATTCTGCACACATATATACACACAATTACAGACATCATGTTCCACAGTTTGGAAAGCACAACAGACCAACCTGCACAATGAGGTCCTTCCATTATATAACATGCCAGGTGCTGCTTCTTTTCCTGCTCTCCTTCAGCTTTCTCAGCATGAAGTCACCCTCTGGTCATGTTGCACTGCAGGAGATAATGTGGCTGAGCCAGTGTGTGCCCTGCAAGCTGGTCAGGTCTTCCTCAAGTACAGGGAAGGACTACTATACTGTAAGGGCAAAAACAATGCTGCAGTCGCTAGTCACTCCAAGGTGTTAGGGAGCAAAAAAATAAATGGTGTATTCGATATTTTAGAGAACTTGTTTCAGTGCCACTATGTGTGTATGTGTGAGTGTTAACAATGCCGGATTTTGCAGTGATGACAAAAAGCAATTTTATGAGTTGATTCATCATTAAACGGCAGAGAGGCAAGACACCGAATCCCTGCCTGCTGCCTTATAAGGCACTCTGGATAAAGGCATCGGTTAAATGTGTAAAACATAAAATGATTCTTAAGGTCTTGAAAAATGTTCGGCAAATCCCGTTGGGCATTGTGATGCTTGATTAGTAACAGCTATTTCAAAAATTTAAAATGAAAACTTGTAAAATGAGCTGTGAGCACAAGGTCCTCTTGAAGGATGTTTTGAAGCAGTAGAAGAATTTTTTTTTTTTTGAGCCGTCCTTTCATGGGATTTTATTTAGGGAAGCTACCGTATCCCCTGCGAGACTTCCATGAACTGTCTGTATTCACCTGTGAGGATTGTTAGTTGACATGAAAGATAACTAGTGTGTCTTTCCAACAAAAGGAGATTTAGGAGATTTACGGTACTCCCGAAATTGAGAAAGTGATGTGGTGGGCTGTTGGACTGCCAGGTTTCCATCGCAGCACAGGGCAGGACAGGGGTGTGGGGTATTGTCACTGGCATTGTGCATACTTACTGATTAGAAAAATAATAAGAATTCAACCCCATGTGACATGTAATAAAAGTGTCTTTAATGAGTGTCATCATATCGCGAGACCCCTTCTGCCAGGTATTATCAAGCACAGAGTATAGCTGGACAGTCAATCCCCGTCCTGCTGCATCAGGATATGTGAGTGCAATCTAAAAGCTGCTCCACTAACTGAGACGGAGCATCTACAGAATCCTGTTTCTTGGTTCACATCATTTCCCATTGCAGCGTAATTTCCCGTTTTGTGATTTATCTTAATTCAGGGACAGGAACTAGTGGGGAAGTGTGGCATCTGAGGAGGGACGGGCTGAAAATGGTCCGCTGTCGTGTTGGACCTGTGTCGGAAAAAAGGGGGTTGAACACACAGACAATAGGCTCTTATCAAGGAAGCTGTACGTTCATGTAATCATAGGAATGACGTATCTCACTGGACCCCAGTTGTATGGGAAGGACCCCTGTTTAGTCTCATTCTCCATAGTTTATTGTGTCATAAATCATTTCTGTTTTTATTATGTTGTTTCCCAAAAGAATCAGTAATATGTGCAGGGCGGAGGTTTACACCAACTTTCATGATTATCACCACAACAAAAACACCAGTAGCAATATTTTCATCATCATACATTATACATTAACCATGAAGAATGATGCTGAGATGTAACGAATGTGAGTTTCAGGACACATACAAGATAACATTTATCTTCCAGGTTTGTTTCCATAATCTATTCAAGTCTTATTTCCATTAAAAAAAACAAAACAGTTGTTTGTGTCACTTTGAATGAATGACATTCCCTCTTATTATGGCATTTAATAACTCCTGCAAATTCAGATACTTGAGAACAGCTATAAATTGAAATTACCGCCCCGCAATATTTAAGACATGAAATCTGTATTTGGGATGAGACAAAGCACATGGAGCTCAGTGCAAAAGCATCAGCCTGTGGTGTTTCCTCTTCACACAAGAATCAACCGAATGGATGTGGTATGAAATAGAGCTTGGCGCCGGGAGAGTAAAGTCAAACTGGTGTTTACGTGTAATTGCAGAAAGGTATTTTAAATCAGTTAAAGAGCACATGCGCCTGATAGATTTACCGTCAGGAGTTTTAATGACCCACAGCGTAAGCAGTGGAAAAGAATGCTAATAATGGCAAGATGGTAAATACATGGAAATCACCTTGCACTTTTGAAACCATTTTCCATAAATTTAGAAAGACTGCAGGGATCCGGCATTATTTGAGTCGGGGCTCAGTCGTTTTACAGCGCGTCCTCTCGCCGCGCTACACAGAATGATGAATGCACTGTAATATAACAAAGATAATTATGCCGGTCCTTGCAGGAGGCTACAGTTTGTTCTTCTTATACTGTATATACCATATATTATAGCTCTTTTTTTTAAATAAAAGAGCAGTCAGGAAGTTCAGGTGTTAGGGTAAGTGTGCTTATTTCATACCTTACCTCCATGTCCACCAGCAAAGATATCCACATGTTCTCTCTCTCTCTCTTTTCATCTCTCATCTGCAGCGCTTGGCAGATCTGCCACCACTTTTAACGTAGCTCTACATTTGTGAGACTATTCTACACTCAGCCTGCTGTACAGAGGACAGGTGAGTATGTGAGATCTACAGTTGTACACAGGAACTCTCTCTTGGTATATGACAGATTTATAAAATACTACACCCCAACACCGAAGAGCCTCATCAAATAATGAACACAGCCCTTTCTCCTGTCAGCTTGGCCTTTTAGATGAGAAAACTTTGCTTTATGTAACAGGAAAAGGAGGGGACTTTATTTCACCCCTCAGGTGAGTACTCGCCACTATAACTGAGAGACAATAAGTCTTTTTTATTTGTTCAAACAGTGGCAAGGTGGAGGCCCAAACACCGGTACAGATCTGATGCAAGCTGATACAAACAAGATAGGCCCTTTTGTATAATCAGGGTCTTGATTTGTATTGATCTTCACCCCATACTGCAAGGCTAGATGATTTAAACATAGATAACATAGTTTTTTTTCATCATCTCAAAATAAAACAGTTTCTATCCTCTGAGTCAAAGATGATTGCTTTGGTTCAGCAGATGCAGTGTTGTTATTTCCTGTAGGCTAGATGATAAGCTGCGATTTGCCCTCCGAGCAGTTTGTGTGGCGTTCAAGAAGGAATGAGCACAAGTTTACACTGCGGGTTTATTGAGGTGATGAATTAGACGCTGCCTTAAGTCTTTTTTTATCTGCCAAGCTGGAGGGAGTTTTGCTGTACCATCAACGTTTTACAGCAGGCCTGTTGTTTAAAATGTGGAGGGATGCGTCTGTGTTCATGTGTGTGTGGTGGGGGTGGGAGGAGAGAGTTGGTTTAGGTAGGTCCAATGAGTGCACATGTGCCTGGCAACAGTAGCAATGTTGGAAATCTGGATGCATTCATGCTTTTTATTGGAATCACACACATATTATATCCTAGGAATGGGAGGGAGGGCTTATCGTGAGGAGCATGAGAAGCGTGCCTCATGTCCATGGCTTTATACAACGGATGAAACACCATTAACGATTAAAGTTAATGATCATCAACCTACCAATAGCCAAGCTAATTAGTGGTTTGTATCAAATCCTTCTAAAAGCCCTGTCACTTATCACCAGCAATTAAACATGTCGGACAATGTTTGACAACAACTAACCCTCTGCAGGCTCCTGGGAACATCAAACAAGCCCATTTTGTAATAGATGATATATTACGTTATAGTTTTCTCTTGGGCACATCAGTTCAAGAGTCTTCCAGCAATCGAGTACACAGCATTTATCCCTTCATTATACATCAAATAAACGATTCCAAATAAAAATATAGAAAAGTGAAAGAAAAAAAAATAGTTTGCCTCAACTTTGTGATTCCCGATCGTTTTCAGTTTCACTGCAGAATTGACAGGGTTGAGCCGGGGATATGCTTGACTGTTTCTGAGCGCGGTGGCCTTTGCCCTTTCACTCTACGTACTGCCACGAACAGCATGTCAATTGGACATGTTATTTACCAGACTACTGCCAATGCTTAACGCCGCAATAGAGCGAAACTTCCCATGGAACAAAGACGTTTTATTCTCATCATCTGCACTCCTTAAAAAGAGCCATAACAGCAGAGCAGTGGGTGGGGGGGTGGGAGACTGATACGTCCAGCAGATAGTAAGGCAGTATTGCTGTGACCTGTCAAATGATTTGCTGCTGTGCTGTTCCTGCCAGCATAAGGCCAGGCACTAGCAAACACAATGTTAATTCAAGTGCTCATAATTGCTTGAGTTGTCATTGGTCTCATAACCAATGACAAAACAATTCAGGCATTTTGACCCATGTGTCAAATTTAATTCCCTGGGCTTGTTTCCGCCTTTAATCTTGGGCAGTGAGGCGTTATTTTGTCAGCCACTCACAGCACCTGCAGTCAAACCAGCTAATCTGTAATAATGTATTTGGATACCAGAGAAAGAAGTTTAATGCAATCACAATTGCAATAATGGTATTTGTGTTTTCACTGCTGCTGAATAGTGTATGTGGGATGGGTCTGCCCATGCCCGCCCCAAGGAGCAGCGCTCTGTCTGAAAGAATTTCAGTTTCATTGGTTTCAATGAGGGTTTGTGCCGTACGGTGTATTATCGTTTCAGGGGCTTCTGCACCCGGGAAAACAGTGGGAGGAAGGAGGGCGTCAGACTCATCAACATGAGTTTAGATACTCAAAATCCACATAACATATTTCCACTGTATGTCTTGGGTTTTGTTAAACGAAGACAACCAACCAACCCCCCCATGGTGTTGATAATGTTTTACATCTTCTCCTGTAATTGTTCCAGATCTTTTGATTGTAAAGCAGTTTATTCTGTTCTCAGATCAAAATTACAATTTCAGGATTAATCACAATATTTTCTGAAGTGCATATTCTTTGTCCAGGTCCGTATACTGTAATGTCAGTCAGCTATTTCTGACTGAGGCTTACGTGTAAAATTAATCTCGAATGAAGATGAAACAGTTTCAAGGTCCATTTGATTGATGGCAGTTTAAAATAAAGGGAGTGGGAGGCTAATTCGGAATTTAAGTCTCATTTAAAGGTCAGGAATGCTTCAGAGTTGTTCCTTTTGCTGGTCTATAGAGCTCAATCAGTCACAACCATTAGAAACGGATACATTTAGACAAAAGCAGGTTGGTGCACAGAGCAAATCATCATCCATATCAGCAGCAGCAGCAGCTGTCCTCACCCCTGGGTACAGTGTGGAAGCTGACTAACGTGGTGCTGAAGTCTCAACACCTCTATCTGCACTTCTACAGAATCGAGGATAGACGATCAAGGTACACTGAAGAAGATGTTTGTGTGACTTATAAATCCATCCAATTTTCTTGGTATTGTAAAACTAAATTATGAAACCTAATTATTATGAAATTATGAAAATTATGAACCTCAATAATTGAATAATAGTTTATTCATCCAGTCTGTCTTCACTATTGGGACAGAGGAGGTAAGGAAAGACTTTATTTAGCAGCTCAAAGTATTGAGTATTTAATGTACATTAAATTCATTCAATGGTATTCTATAATAGTGTGGTAGTTTATGAGGTCATATTTTCATGCAGAACTTTTATGCTTTTTAATGGCAAAACATGGTTTTATACTTTAGTACATCTTCAGAAACCCCCGTGTTGCATGTTACATATCGCCCTATCAGTGAAATGTGGTGTCAGAGAGGAGAATCTGTCACCCAATGCGACCGATGCTGGACCCAAACACAAAATAATTCCACTCCATCAAGATCCTTGCAGCCGCGGGGCTTACATACTTAGTTTCTAGCCACTGTTGCTGTATGCAAACTGGGATGGCGGGCTGGAGGCGAAGTATCAGGAATTTGTCAGTCAGTATCATCGCCACTCACTGTGCTCTCCAACCCAAGCGGGGCCACATGCTGCATGACAAAGCGCCTCACGTGCTTCGCACCATCCTCGCAGCGCTCTCTCTGTCCTCAACCTCTGGACACCGTCGCGTAGGAATCAGCAATACTCTTCTCAGCAGAAAAGATGCCAGCGCTTTCAGTGAGGGGACACTAGTTACCGGACAGAAAGAAAAAAAAAAATGTAACAAGAAATTCATCACGCTTGCTGCAAGTCACACCACTTGTGCAATCAGAAGTGTGAAGTGAATGCAAATGGGTAGATGTGGCGTGTGGCTGGTGTACAATGCTATCTAATTCCTACAGCAGTGCCCTCTGGTTGTTCCTCGAGGCCTGTTTGTGTGACACATACGTTTTCAATTACCCTCCGATTAACATCATTTTCACCAGATTTGGTTTTGCCATAAATTTACATTAAACCAAGACCCGATCCACTCTTTCATCCACTCTCTGTATTCATGCAGAATGTGTGCTTGTGTGTGTGCATGGGTGTACCTATGCATCTATGTGTGTGTGTGTGTGTGTGTTACTGATTGAGCGAGAGAGGGAGAAGGTGGTGTCCTCTCCCATTCAATAGTCATTTCTTCCAAAGCTGCAAAAGGTTGCTACGGGATTGGGTATCACTTTGACAGGGAAACTTTTTTAATCCGAGCTTTTGAAAGTTGGCTGTGGCACAGTTTATCAGTCAGAGGTATAGGTTAGGCCTGAGATAACAGAAGGGGAGATAAAACGCCATGTCGCGCAGGCATAAGAAAAAGCTGAGAGACAAGACTTTCAAAAGCCTAAATTGCTTTCCAGGAGTCTGCTGAATTGATACTCTGTGCCCATTTACCTTGTTAAACATGAAATCCATGCATCAGACACACCACCTACTGCAGTGATCTCCAAGAATATTTGGACAGAAACGCATTTTTTGAGATTTTGGCTCTTATTAGTTTCGACTATGAGGGAAAAACATACAGAAAGAGAGAATCTTTGAAAGTAAGATATAAATTGTTAGGTGATGTTTACAGGTGGCAGATTTTGAGCAGCAAATTAAAGCATCAAATAGCAGTACAGTGCCAAAGATAAAATGTCCAAACGTAGCAAGGGAATTTAATGCAAGCATTGCAGTAAGCTTTATTGTATCTGCTCCCAAAATGCATTTTGGATCACATACAATAATTCATTTATTTTCCTCTCTGGATGTGGTCTTCTGTTTCCAGACACAATTAAGACATCTTTAAGACATTGGCAATCATTGAGAAAATTAACTGCAATTGTATTTTTATTCATAGAGTTGCTTAATACTGTTGGAACAGCCTCCAGCCGTCCGGTCTTTACTGTTTATAGAAAAGAGAAAGCAAATGCTTCCACAAGCCTGAAACTAAACACATTCAGTATCACAGGCCCGGACAGCAGTCTGAGGTTCGTGGGTTCAATCCCCATGTAGTGTCAACTGTAACTTGTAAGTTGTATTGGATAAAAAAAGCATCTGCTAAATGACTAATGATAGCTTTTATATACAAATAAGACTGAGGCTTTTGTATCCTTTACTGCCTTTTAGTACTTTGTGTATATGCCAACAATATGTGTAAGTTGCCAACATCCAACTCACTACTCAATACTGTCTGGACAATGGGTTGCTATCTGGTAATGCACAGCTAAAGGCTCAATAATTGTTGGAAAACAAACAAATATACAAATGTACAAATCCCAACCGAGAGTATATTACTGGCTCCTTTCCTGACACTGATAATACAATCACATACTTCATGCCAGGTTGTTTGAAATGTTGCTTAGAGAAGCCTGAAGCATAAATATTCTTTGAACACCAAAGATCAATTGTCTCCACTGATCAAAAACTACGGTGCGGGGCTGATTCCCTTTGAAGTTTAAGGCACTTCTGCTGAAGGCTCCTGATTTCAAACACTGCTGATTCAGTCCCATTTTATCACCTGCCCAGTGCACAGTCACTGCCCAATCAATTTTGAATAAAACAAAGAACCATAATATTGTCTTGGGACCACTACACTGTTCATTCCACTATGCATCACGTGGTTACATTTTGATGTCAGAGATAATTATAAATATATATATATATTAATTAAGTAATTCATTAAGTAATTCATTACTTCATTCATTCATTGTCTTTACCTGTTTATTCCTATTCAGGGTCATGGGGGGGCTGGAGGCTATCCCATCATGCATTGGGCGGAAGGCAGGGAAACACTCTGGACAAGTCACCAGTCCATCACACACACATACACATACACAGCGCACACACACACACACACACACACACACACACACACACACACACTGTATATACATATCCATATCTATTTTTAACCATTGTTCAAAAGGGAATATCGCCAGGCAATAGTTAGAGGTGGCAGAGGTGTGCACATCCAACCTATATTTAGATTTGTCTGATGAAGACTGTAGTGCTGAAACGTTCCATCAAATAGAGTCTCAAGAAAGGAGCTCTAATCCAGTGTGCGGATACTCCTTGAAGCACCTGGCCTAAATATAGGCTGGAAAGTAAGAGGAAAATTCAAGCTAAGTTTTGTTTGAATATGAACACATAGCGTAATATGTAGGTTATGATAAAGCTTTTATCAACGAATAACTGAACTGACTTCTCCATATGCTTAATTGTTTAATGACCTTGTCGGTGATCGAGGTCTGGAATCCAATTCATGTTGGAGCTGTGTATTGAAATGACTAATAATGTAACCTTGATAAGAGTTTGAATGATCTAGCCTGAATGATAGATGTACACATTCTTATATAACTAGAAATATAATACATTACATTTCATATTAAATAATATGACATGTCAATATAACAACACAAAATAATTATAGAATGATAATTTAAAAAAACACTCAAGAATAAATATAATGAATTGAACCCCAATTAAAACCCAAATGCCACCCAATAAACCTTTGCCACTATATATATATATATATATTTTATTTTTTTTTATTATTATTGGCGTGGGAACTGTGGGAGCTTTGTATGGATCTTTATTTTAATGTGGCGTTGGACCACCAAATAGGGAAATTACACACACAGTCTAGGAAGAGGTTGGATAAGACAATGCATCACAAAGTGAAATATGGTTTGCTGGAAAATCTGCTCTCGGATTTCAAGACTGAGTAGTGTTTTGTAATAATCGAAACCCTATTAAGACCCCGTGTTAAATTGCGGCTCCTGTTTCCTGCTCTCTCTCTTCGGATGCCCATCAGGCCTTCCATACAGTAATATGTGTGACCTTTTCATGATGAAACATGGAGGGCCAGAGTTCTGACATATCCTTTTGTCTTGGGAGTCTTTGGCAAAGAGGTTCAGCTCTCCTCTGTGCAAGGATGCATGACAGAGTTCGGGGGTATTTGAAAGGCCACTATCTGTTTTCAGAACATTTACCAAGCAACTAAGACACTCTGCAGTTGCTTTGCCCCATGAATCGTATCTCCTCTCTCATATCTTCCTCTTCTATGCCCTCTAATATGCTCTCATCTTGAGGTAGTAAAAGAATCCCTTTTGCCTCTCTGCTTAGCTCCTATTTCTTTTCTTAACATTTCTCTTACCAGGCGCTATGGTCTTGACCTTTGCTCTGCTTACTATCAGTTGCTTGTAATGTTGGTGATCCAAGAATTGAAGCTTATTCCACTGTTGCACTTAGTTACTCTGGGTAGGATGCCTAAAATACAAATGTAAATGTAAGGGGAAAGAGAAAAACAGCTTAATTTTGAAGTGTCATCGAAACATCTCTGGCATCAATATCAAAGATGGTTGTTGGAGAGTCTATTTGTCTGATGCAGCACATCAGTGATTTATTTTGAGTCAGAGAAAAACACAGTCTGAAACCCTCAGTTTTGGCTCCTTGAAGAAGCGCAGAAGAGTAGTGGTGTGTCTAAAAAGAAAAAGACATTCTCTTCAAAGCCAAAGAAAGAGCGCTGTGTCAAAGCACTAGCGCCATTTAGAGAAAGAAAGAAAAAAACATCAACAAACAGAATTTCACATAGCTGTTCTTGGCACTTTGTGGTAAGTCATCACTCAACACTTACAGATAACAGAAAAAGTGGAAATTCGTTTTAAAAAATCCATATAAGTGAGATGGTAACATTTTCAAAATCTCATTTTAGTGTCAGAAAATTCTAGTGCAAAGCCTGTAGAGGATTTGACTTCTGTATGTTGTGCATCTTCCCTGTAACCCATTTATTTACTAAGGGGGGCATACACAAAGGGCTATAATTCTTTACCTGTTAGTTCAGTGTGGCTGAAAATACCCTCAAATTAATGATGATAGTCTGAACTTGGACCACACAGTCATTACAAGAAAGAGTATAGAGCCAACGTGCCACTGTCCAAATCTTACTGCCTTCACTATATACATCATTACATTGGTTTTCTTGCTTTTGTGTTTAAGGTAATGCCATTGAAATTGATTGGGTTCGACTGAATATTGTTGATGGACCTGTTTTAATAACAGCTTTGACACTGCAAAACACGAAGGCTTCTAATTCCACCGTAGCTCTCTGTAAGTCCCAGTTATGTCAACAAACATTAATAATCCACTTATGTCTGAACCCATGTAGTGCAACTTGTCATGTATATCGGATTGATCCTCTTTTTTGCATTCAGAGCGAGTCGTGCGAGAGAGCCTTAGAGACTCAACCACAAGCTATTCTGCTGTGCCCATTTTGCACCCTGACGGAACAGATGAGCCTTGTTACATGCCTTTTACCTTTTTCCTCAGATTTCAAGGGTGCACTTGCATTCAGATGTCAATTATTTTGATGGGGAGAGAATCCTTAGAACTCCGAGGTGAATGTTCAGTGGGTGATTTCTTCTAATTTACGGTGCGGATGATGGGCAGGTAGATTGTTTTCCCTCTCTTCCCCCTTGAAATCCCTTGGATTAAATTGGGTTAGCATGAGGAATGCCACCTCGCTCTGTTTGTGTGTATATGTACAGTGTATGTATTGTGTTTGTCTATACTTTGTTAAGTCAGTGTGTAGCTATACAATATGCCTATATACAAATGCATTGTAGCTGTATATATACTTGCATTTTATCCTGTGTAAGCTAGAGTTTGTTTTCTGCAGACCTGTGATTAAAATCAATAACTACCTATAATAAAAACATGAGGAAGTCAATAGATAGTTTTCTCCCCATTTATTCTAGCCCATATGCTGATGTTGGGACTAGTTGCCATGTGTTTTTATTGACTGTAAACTGTAAAATGGCATAAATGGTCAATAGTAAATGGTATAATGATCTAAATATCCATAATCCATAATATCCATCTACACATCCATCTAGATAATTCATCCAAATTCAGAGCATACTTTGTGCATGTAGGCCATCTTTAGACAGGTCATTTTAGAATACAGTCACTTTAACAAACTATTCACCAACTTGACATTTTGTGCTACAAACATCTTTCAAAATGTATTTTTCCAGTTGCTTGATCCCAATATTTGCTACTATAGCTTAGCAATAGGATATTAGAGTGGAGACTTGATAGTATCTGAGCACAGTGTGGAGTAGATGGTTCACTTATCGATGGCATTCATGTCTTTGTGGTTTCAAAGAAAGAAATTAATCATGAATCATCTTCCCAGTGCACGTGAAATTATAGAGGGGGATTTTATTTTGTTTTGTTCTTTGCTCTGGAAGTCAATAGAGAAACTCACTGAAAAGTGCACTGTCCTTTTTCACATAAAGGAACTGACTTAAATGCCAACCACTAGTGACTCACATATTCCAAACTGCGTCTGCAGAGTCTAATGGAGAGTCTACCCTAAAATGCTATTGAGAGTATTAAAGAAACCTATTATCAGCAGAAGAAAAAGAACTGGAAAGACACAGAATGGAAAATAATCCCTGGCTAGGACCTAAAGAGGAAGTCTAATCACAACAGAACGCTGTGCAGGACAGAGCTGGTTGGAGTTAGCAGCGAATATCTTTAATATATTTATGTCAGGGTGGAGCTTCATGGCTCCTGTAGAATGAGGCTATAAAGAGAAGAGAAGGCATCAGACTGATACCGACTGAATGAATCCATTTTCTTTGAAAGCATGAAATTAATGTCATAATGGAAATGCTTTGATAAGTCACATTACACTAAACCGGTGGCAGTGAGATTGCAAAGAGCTTTCCTGTAATCTATGATAATTTCACTCTGATAATCTATCTCAGGCAGAAGCAATGTCAATGGCTTTACATTTGCTTTGATTATTGTCTCCTGGTCTCTAAAGTAAAACCATTAGTTCCACATTTACAGAGAGTTATATTCCAGAATGATTCACAGTTTTTTCTAAATGCCTACACATTAAGGGTCAATGAGGCATTATATCTTCAGACCACGTCCTATATCCATGTTTATGGCATTGATGGCATTTTATTCACATCTCCAAAACAACCATGACAGATTTATGATTCCATTTCATTAGAAATGCCTTTATAAATCTCCTACCATTACTAATTACATCTGAATAAGCAACACAAATCTGAAAAAACAAACAAAATCTGACAGCATTACTCTTTAGCTGTAGTACATACTAGAGATTTTAATCAAATAAGTCTGCAAACTTTTTGTCATCTTCTCTGTGTCCCATGCTGACTGTTACTCGGGGCAGTCGGGACTCAACAGATTGACTTGTAGAGTGACAGGGATTTCTGGCCTTTCAACCCACGTGATGATATTTGATATTCACACCTCAAATCTGGACAAATCTGCACCGGTTCCAGTAATGTGAGACGGACAAAGAGAGAAATCATACAGCAAAGATAATAGCCAACAGATGCACAGGGAACACCAAAAACATCTATTATGTAGACTATTGTTGTTAGCATGTCATGATGCTAACTTGTTTGTGATTGACCTGTATTTATCTATGAGTGGAGCATGTGAAAAATGCATGACAAATCAATAAATAATAATAACAGTATTGTGTAGCCTATTGCGGCATTCGAACGACCCGTTCAATACACCATCCTTAGTTTAAGATGCACAAGTGTTTTTTTTTTTGCTGCTGATTTCGATAACTCCATCGTAAATAGTTAAAATGGTGACATGTTTACACTGTCATGTAAAGAGACCTTTCACTGTTGTTTAGTGTGAAATGCTATTCCTTTTCACTGTCTCTTTGGATTTGAAAAGTTTTGTGATCTGTGGCTGCTTGAAGTGCTCACAGCTGAGGCTGGCCCTGGGTTTCGGCAAGAACAACAAGTTGGTGAAAGTTTGGGTAAGAAGTGGTGCGATCATTTTCCAAGGAAATGTTTTTGCCCTACGCCATCCTCTTCCAACACTGTCACACAACTGCTAAGTAGCTGAGTCATGGCAGAGCTCTTTATTGTGTTCTGGTCCCCAAAACACAGTGTTAGACATTCAGAGGCAGTCTCCTCTCCGTTGAATAAGGACTTAATTATTTAAGTCACAGACTCAGACTGACTGCATTTATCAGCTATCATGGAGAAGGTGTCTGTTATCTCCTCTAAGGTTCCCCAGGGCTCAGTCGGGTACACTGAATTGACTGCCTGTGTGATGACATTTTTTAAGTGAATACATGAGATAGATAGATAGATAGATAGATAGATAGATATGTGAGCTGCCAAGTGAGCACCTCTTTTGCCTCTTTACCCAGCCCCTGCTTAATAAGCCCAGCCTGGGCCCTTCCATTCTCAGCAATTACAGACCTATTTCTAAACTCCCATTTCTGGCTAAGGTGTAGCACTTAGCCAGAATGTCCATAACCATGTACATAAGCTGTAATGATTTATTTGAGAAATTCCAATCTGGCTTCCGGTCTAAACATAGCACTAGTCTGGACTGCTCAGAGTTTTTAATGATCTTATTCTTACAGCTGATGCCAGTGATTATTCCATTCTGGTTCTACTGGTTCTACTGGAACTTAGTGTCAATAACAAAAATTCATACATTTTTTTGGAATTGGTGTACGCCAAGGATCCATCCTTGGTCCTATTTTGTTCTCTATTTATATGGTCCCTCTTGGCCACATAATTCATAACTCAGCTGTATCTCTTTGTATCTGTATCTCTTTTCTTGTGTGACTCAAGTAACTTTGACACTCTCAGGGAATGCCTAGCTGATATTAAATGTTGGTAGTCTCAAAATGTTTTGCAGCTGAATGATTTCAAGTATGCGGTTGTTGTATTTGGCCCTGCTAATGCCACCACTAAAATATATGATAATCTATCTAGTGTTGTTCAGTCTTGCTTTTATCAGTTAAGAAACATATCCAAGATCAGGTCATTCCTGCCCTTTTCTGACATGGAAAAAGTTATTCATGCTTTTATCTCATCCCGTATTGACTACTGTAACTCCTTGGATTCCGGCCACAATAGGAAGACTCTGTCTCTCCCCTGCTGCAGCTAGTCCACCGCGCAACTGCTACGCTTCTGACTGGATCCAAAAGGAGCGACCATATAACTCCCATCTTAGCAAATCTACACTGGCTACGAGTTGATTTTAGAGTTGATTTTAAGATTTTATTGATTACTATTAAAGCAGTGAATAACTGTTCCCTGGTTCAAGCTCAAGTCAAGAGGCTTTTACTATCAGAGCCCCACGATTATAGAATTATCTCCCTGTTAATATCCAGCTAGCTCCCTCAGTTCATGCTTTTAAATCACTGCTAAAACACACATTTATAAACTTGCATTTTCCTGTTAATTTATTTGTCTTGTTTTTTTTGTGTAAAGCACTTTGTAACATTTGGTTTTGAAAGGTGCTATATAAATAAAATAAATAAAAATAAATAAAGTTTATTATTATTAGATAGATAGATAGATAGATAGATAGATAGATAGATAGATAGATAGATCAATTATTTTTCATTTCTGACATTTCATAAAGTAGTCCTCTTTTAATACCAGTAGTATAAGGTCCTGTTAGATTTTGCTGTATGAGAACAAGCAAATGCAAATCCCTACCATGCTTGCATGTGAAACAATATGGGCGTGACCTCTAGGGGTGGCTACCACTGCAGTATCCCAGGAGCTGGTATCTTCCAACCCCACTGCTTAATTAGTGGGCTGTATGCCTGGAGACCCGTTCTGCACTTGACCTTTCTTGAAGGTAAGGCAAGCAGCACATGTTCAACAGGCCAGAGGAAAACGAGATGAGTTAAAGGGGAAAGGTTTTCAGATTGGTAAATGGTGTGTGTGTGTGTGTGTGTGTGTGTGTGTGTGTGTGTGTGTGTGTGCATATGTGTGCGTCTGTGCCTCTATGCATTTGTGCATGTGGGCTTATGTGTGTGCATTTGTCCTTTATTTCCAAGATGTATGGGATGCATGCGATATGGCAGGATCAAAGGCACTGGCTGTGTTAGTAGCATCTTTAATGGGCAGCTCTTCATTAGTGGGGCATAGAGCTTGTCAGATGGATTACATCAAGCATGAAGCAGCGTTGTAGAAACTTCCCCAGATCCTAAGACAATATCAACCTGTATCACTTCTGCGGTGGAAATACATTCATTGGGTACATCTTTTTTATTTAAATTACCAGCTTGAGGTATGAAACAAAGCTATATAATGTGTTCCTGGATGAACCTTGGGGAATCATGAGATATTTAAAAGGTGTATTGATGCAGGTAGAGGTTATAGCTCACATGCCATTTTAGTATTTAATGAGATATCCTTCTAGAGCAAGTTATGGCTGCCAAGTTTCAAATCATCCAAAAGAAAGGCTGCTTTTCTTATTGTCCAACAGAGAAAGGGAACATCCTCATTATCCTCCATGGCTTTGCCTCGTTAGGAGGGACAAGGTGATGTTCCCCAAATAAATACCGCAAGGCTGTCTACATGAAAGACGTCAACTCGTTGAAACTGTATACTATAGCACTATAGTACTGTAATGTATGTAGTATATGTATTCATTAATGTATTGAAGAAGAATTTTCAAATTAGTGAGTGCCTGTTCCCTCCTGAGATTTCTCTCTTTCATGCTGGTTAAGGTTTCCAATTTCAAATACCAATTGGAGATATTACTGTTCTGTGTGGTACTGTGTGGTTGGTATGTGAATATTGCGTATGCCTTGCACAACATTTGGAAATTGCAAGTGACATCAGAAAAGAGGCTGCAGCTCAACAAATAAACCTTATGTAGAGTTTAGATTGTAAATGCAGAATGCAAAGAGCCAGGTCATTTCCCCAGAGTAAGTACATTACGTCTTAAGTCATAGGCTGACAGGCCAATAAATATGTAAAGATATTCTCGTCTTCAGCCTTTATTCTCTGATTACTTTTGAGAATTTTTTATGTTATTGATGTATCATAACCTATACTGTGCATGCTGGGACTCTGTGCATCCTCAGATGTCTGCCCCAGAATACAGAGATAACAGACACACGCATGTAAGGTTTGTGAAGTTTCAGGGCTGGAGTCTCCATAGAATACCAATAGGTTGTCATGGGGAGATTTTGAAAAAAAAAAACCTTCACAGTAAATTTTTTTAAGAAGGTGATCGCAAAGCACATGTTTGAATGTTGTGTTGCTTTTTGTTTTCATTAAGCCAGCAAATGAATCCGTGGTAATTGTTTTTTATTGTGTACTGTTAGACGTTGCTCGTTAATGGCAGAGGTGTAACTTACTTCAGAGTCTTTTAAAGTTCATGACCTTTACACTAGCCTGTTTGCTTCTTTGGTATTTACTTTGAAGGTTAGACTGCGGCTAAGGCTAAGGCCAATTGGTTTTTAGTCACTATTACCCAATGAAGTACTCAGGGAACCACAGTATAGTGAATGATGTGTTTTCACTGCCACAATTGGATGAGTGACATTCCAGCTCTAGGATGTCTTATTTAAAAAAGCAGTACCCTGAATGTGATGAACATTCACAATATGGGCACCATGTTCTGATCTATAATATGCTTTACATTCTCTTAGGTAGCCAATATGGATATTCCCAAAAATCGCATAATATTCCACAATAGAAGTCATAAGGAAAGCAGCTGTCTACAGGAACACAGTGTTATATTCCTTGAATATCACACCAAGGCAGTGGCGAGGCGCTTTCTTCTTGGTGCTATGTTGTCAACTTCTAAGCAATCTTGGGGAAAAGTTATAATTAACTGAGCTGAGATAAAGTTTATTGCTAAACTGGTGTGAGCATCGGTGTGTGGTGATGGCTCACTAAGTAGCAGGCGGCTGTAGACAGCATTGGCAGGTTAATCAAGAATTAATGGACAATATCGCAAATGACAGTTTAAATACTGCTGTTGGCCCACAGACATGTACTGGAACAATTGGAATTCTACTGTGAATATCTAATTTCCTTAATATAGAGGTTCACACTGTCACATTTGCACATTAGTCTAAGTGTGTCTAGAAGGGGCTGCTCAATTCACAGTCCTACTGCAGGGAATTACAGCATGAAAGGGCTACAGCTAAGAAAGAATTCTAAGAAACAAATCATATCCCACATGGGCGAGTGCTTTCCTGTTTTGCAATGAGTAGCTTTACTTTGTCTTTTACTACCGTGGTATTTTCCTCAGTTAGATGATTATCATATTGTCATCAATGTATACTCTATGATCTGAGAATCTATTATTAATTCAAATTAATGAATGAATCAATTAATTAAAAATATACTTTCTACAACTGTCACTTCTAAAAGCGGTGTTCATCAGTTAACACCTACTGTCTCTACATTCCCATTCTCTCAAGTGTTGAGTTGCAGCACATCATCGCCGTGTATCAAGAAGACAGATGTTTTCAGTTATAATGATGATTACGCATGGCTATCCATTGTCAGGTTTCTCTTTAGTGTTGAAATGTTCTTCTCACTTCTTCAGAGAAGTGAGAAGAACTCTATAGTGTAAAACTCTATAGTGTAAAACACACAAAGATTGCTCATCCTCATTTGGCAGTGAGTGTTTAGGTTCTGACCAGCTGGCCAGGTACAGAACAAATGAAAATTCCCTTCCCTAAATGCAATGTTTCCTGCTGCGGCAAGCCAAATGCACTCAACAATCAGAATCAGAGGCACCCTCAGTTTTACTGAACCTTCCCAAGGGAGGACAATATGTTGTTGTTGATATAAAATTAGGCCTAGAAACAACTGGCCCACAAAGCAACATCCAACACACATGGTTTTAACAACACAGATGAAGCAGTCAACTCACGGGGGCAGTTAAGTCTTGCAGCAGCTGCAAGTCCCCATTTTTACAGCTCAAGTCTGACTCAAATCTCAAGTGTCCAACTCTGTGCTCTAGGTAGGGCAACCCTTGGCAAGTAGCAAATTATTGAGAGTTAACTTTCAGTGTGTCGCATGAAACACTATATATAGAGTATATATATTTCAGTATGTCACATAGACTGTGGAGTGATTAGAGTGTTGGGATTACTGACCACAAAAACAAATGTGCAGCATTTCCCGTTACGCTAGACCAGATACTGATCAACCACAGACGTTACATACAATAAGCTGTTAGCACCCAGTGAGAAACCATATGAAAAACATCACCGCTGCTCACTTCTTGAATGAGACACTGAGACATTCAGAGTATGTATGCAAGAAGAAAAGAGAAAATATTTTGCATGACTCAATAGTTGCATTTATGACTCCTCGCCTTTCCATGTAGGTGCAAGAGTTCTAGTAGAGTTTAACAGATATGGAAAACCCTGATCTGCTTTATTACACCTGTTTTATTATACCTGTTATTTAATGCCAGTCACAGTACATTTAATCGGTAAACCTGCCACTAGCTTATGTAGCTTATGTTAATGCTAAGGACAGTATCTTCAATGCAGACATATTCAGAGGCGGGATTTTTATTTATTTGACATTTTGCATTATTTTATGTTGAGAGCTTATTTGAAGAGTTAAAGTCACTGGTTTTGTTTGGGTGAATACAATGAATAAATAAGCAATTCAAGCAATGGATATTCAAGCAGTGTAATTGATGTAGGTCCGATGCAGTGGACTGAAGTCATTCTGAAGGTCATTAATGCTGGTTTGACTGTTCATGAATTTGTAGGGTGATATTTTTTGGAATGGCGGCATTTCTTTATCTTTACTGAAGTGACAAACCCAGCATAATGTTAAACCAGGTATAACTATAGCAAATATTTGAGTTGTAGATTACTTTTGATTAATCTTCTCAATTTATACATAGCTTAATTGATAAGCTCGCCCTTTAAACACACGTGAAGATACCCTCACTTATATTTTCATGACTAACTTAGTCCTTCGGCATGAGTCCTATACTCTAGCCAATGATGCCATGGAGGTAGCCATTTAAAAACACAACTCTCTGTTAATGTATGGCATTCTTAATCCCACTTGAAGTCTTGTCCCACTGTTTCGTAGAATTTGACATTGAAAGGCCTATAAAACTCCCGCAGCTGCTCAATGACCTCCTGGTCCATCTGCACATGAGTCCTGCCCTTGGACTTGCCGAGGCAACGTGGCTGGCTACTGCTCTCGGGCTTCTTCAGACAGGGGAAGCCTTTGGTTCTATTGAAGTAGAAGTGCTTGTCTGTGATTATTCGTTTCAGTCCTAAAAAGTCCTGCACGCGGCCCAGTTCCCCTGCTGGATCCGTGATCAACCGCTCCCCACTCACAAAGTGCATCTGTGAGAGGCGAAAGTACTGCAGCCAGTTCTCCAGGTGCAGAATGTACATCCCAATGCGAATGGCATTCCAGGAAGTGTCAACAATACCCAAACTTCTGTTCTTAAAGGCCAGCTCCTCAAAAGTAGGGATGTCGGGCTTCTTGGATAGAGTCTGTGTGTAGTCAGAGATGGCTCTTGTGACTGGGTTACGTACCACGATAATCAGCTTGGTCTCGTGGGACATACTGGAGATCCGTCTCGGTGCCTCTCTGGTGACAAAGTAGCTTGGGGTCTTCTCTAACGTGATTTGGCTGTCTAGCGTCCGTGGCATTAGTTCCCTGGGTAGAAAAGTAGAAAAGACAAAAGAAAAACAAATATGGCCAAGTTAAGAGGAGTTATTTTTTTACTGTTCAAGAGCGTTTCCACATGCCTTTTGCATTTTACAGGTGACAGTGATGCTACCACACTGGGTCATTTTAACTGGGTCATTGTTATTAACCAGCTTCCAGTGAAATGCACAAATACTGTTCATTTAAGTCTGTGGCAATTTTGGGGTCCTAGTATGAAGGACAACATAAAGAATAGGACACATGCTGAACAACAGGTTATGTAAGGAGGAATATCACACCTAACTGAATGTTGGTATTACAAGCACAAAGCAAATTAATTGTTTTTATGCTAGTGGAAAGTTTTGAGGTTTGATGTTTCTGTCCTAAATGAACACTATGTCAAAGGTTTCTTTAGGTGACAGTTTACACAGCCAAAACATGCATCATCATCATCATCATCATCATCATCATCATCATCATCATCATCATCATCCTCATCATCATCATCCTCATCATCATCGTCATCATGCCACCATGATATTAGCATTGCATCTTGTAGGCAATGGTCTCTGCAAATTTCTAATGTATGCAAACATAAACAGAATATTTTACTTTCACTTTTAATTACATTGGTTTTAATGTCCAGCAACGTTTGTTCTCAGCTACTAAGAACTACTAAGAGTTACTTCAAAGTTTTAAAGTAGTACATTCATACTATGTTCTATGTACTGTGTTCACTGCTTCTAAATGGAAAAGCTATTCTGCTGAAGAGCCAGCGTATACAGTTTGGCAGCTTGGTAAGAATAATTCCAATATGGTGTCATTAAATTTGTCTTTTACTTTTGTGATTACAGAAGATATAGTACCTGAATTTCTACATTTCACTGCAATTGCGAATCACTTTCCGGGATTTCCAGTACGTTACCACACCAGTTACAATGATTAAATACACTTCCTTTATTATTACTGGTGGAAGTCTTCGACTAAAAACTAACCTTTCTCAAAGCTGTCTTCCTCAAGGTGGGGGTGGTCATAAGTTACTTCTAAAGTCTGGGAAATATTGATCCATTTAGCTTTATTTATGAATCCTGAGTTGTTGGCTTGGGCGCCTCAAGGCCACAGTCAACCATTAATCTTTCATGAGATGGTGCAGCACCTTTACTAACAAACAGCTTTGCTACACAGTAAAAACTTGCTTCCAAATGCCAGGTAGTACAGCGATGCAACACAACCTAAACTTATTGTTGGTTATCAGCAAAACTGCATTTATCCATTTTGTGTCGATGAGAAGATCCTATTTATGGTGTTTCCAAACTGCAATTAGTCATATCATAAAAGCATAACAATAGATGAAAATATATAGCACATTCATAGTATAGGACATCCACAGCTGCCTGGTGAAAGTATACAATCGTGTGAGCAAACTAGAGTATGTCCTGTGCTGCAGTAGACAAAAGCTTCGGCCAGACCAAAACAGAGTATTTCTACTATCATCAAGACGTGTGGTGTACAGAAAATGTAGTCACATTAGTGGAGGGTTGTTTGGACGGCCTCCTAGTGAGCCTGTCCATCAGAGTTTTCACTACTTACTTTGAGCTACTGATTTTTACAGCTATTATCTTTGTTTACTTCAAGCCTTTATGTCTTGAATCTCTGGGTAAATTACAAGCTTTGGAGGGAGTAATATGACTGCAATTTAGGACAGGATGGAAATGATCAATGTTCCCTGAAGCCTAAAGGGGAGCAGGCACTTATCTATTCATGCAAGCCTGCATGAAAACAGAAACAAACATTAACAAAACCTTCTTCTGCCTGGAATGTAAACTTTGAACTAAAACATTATTGGGCAATAATTATTGTGCGTATAGTAAAGGCATATCCAATGTTTATTTTTCTTAGCATATAAGGAGTGGATGAATTGTAATTACAGGTTTTGTTGTAGTCACTACATTGCAGAAGCCTTTTGTGCCTTTTGTGTTATTATAAAGACAGATTGGGTTTGATAGATACATAGAAAATACAATTTACTATGACGTCAAGAAATGTGTCAATTTACTTCCACACTACCTACTGTTTAGCATTTGGCTGCAGCAACTATTCATGGGCAACTTTACCGCTGTGTTGTACCAGTGGAATTACAGAATAATGTTACAATAGGATGTTTATGTGAAAACGTTCACATTGTACTTAGAGTCTATTGTATTGTATTGTATGTATTTTGATGCTTGTCACAATTGAGTCATCCATATATGACGTCATACAGTATGTCCTTATATGTTCTCATTACATTACATTCCAGGCATTTAGCAGATGCTTTTATCCAAAGCGACTTACAATAAGTGCATTTAACGTAGGTAGGCAAGAGAACTACTAGTCACCAGAAATCGTAAGTGCATTTCCTTCCTAAACAAGCATCTAAGAGCAGAACCAGTGCTAAGGTAAAAGTGCAATAAGTTAGCTACCTACTTTTTATTTAAACTAATGAGTGAAGCAAATAAACAAGAGATAAGACAAGTAAGTGAAGCATATAAGCATATAAGCAAGATCAATGTAATAATATATAAATATAGAAGATATGACTGCAATTCAGAAATAATCAATGTTCCTTGAACCCAATAGGGGCAGTGACATTTTAATCACGTCAATCTATTCATCCAAGATTACATGAAAACAGAATTATTACAATTATAGCTAGAAACCTGACATCTGATGACATCAAGTTGACATCATACCTGCCCTTTTTGCTCTGGGCGTTTCACTTGTCGTTGCCTTTGTCCATCCAAAGGGCTGTCCAATCAGCTGAAATGACGGCCAAGAAGAACAAGGTGCAATCCAATGTGCAATCCAATTCACACTTTGAAAATTACATCAGGGCTATTTATTTTTCCACATCAGGGGTGCTTTCATATTCATAGCAGCAGCCTGGACTGATAAGTTCCAGGTCACCTATCTGGAGGTGGTGTTAATGAGGAATGCTGTGGGGTGCGTGTAATATCTATAAAAAACATTTTTGATCTTGCTTCTTATATTTAGGGCCCAGAATAAAATGAGCATCCAAATATGAACCAGTCTGGAACTGCACATTCGATGGCTGCAACAACAACAGAAAACGAAGAATTAACCTTTATTGGGTGTGTGCCTTTTTAAATACAGTTAACAACCAGAATGTGACCCGGTGAGGAGTGTGATTTACAGTGATTACCGGATTCGATGCATTGCTCACTCAGGCAGAAGGCCGCAGTAGCCTCAGTTGTGTATCTAGTTTATAGTGAGATCGTGGGAATCAGGCGTTTATTTTATGCCCCTGCCCCCAAGAAACTATCTGCACTCCATACTGCTTTACTTTACAATGTCTAAATATAAAAGCGAACAATGTGGGTCTTTATTGTTGTAGCTTCCGGTGTGCTCTCACTGAGTTCTCTTTTAGAAATAATTATTCTCTATTGGAAGATCTACAATCTTTTAATTCCAGCGGGATTACTCAAAGGGTAATCCGTGATCTTGCCTGAGCCTCCGTGTCTCTATGTAATTAATATGGACTATGCCTACTCCATACCGGTATCAATGGAAACAAACTTTGAAATGAACTTTAACATGAACACGTTGCTGAGGTCCTCATCAATAACATTTGGACAGACCAGGCACACACACACACATACCACACCTTGATTAACTGTTTTTTAAAATGAAGTACGCTTGTAGAGGATTGATTGATTACCACCTTCTCACTCAGAGCTGAAACTAAATTCATTGGGGTAATTTACAGTGCAGTGCTGAGTCTTCTTCACAGGGTATTGGTGGACCTTAAGCCAGGATGCATTACAGACTTGGCTGTGACATTTTAATCACTCTGGGAAAATGAACTGAGGTGTGGAGGATCTAACCCAATATTGTGAATGTGTCGCGGTCCTGGTAAAATAAAGGGAAAAAGTGGTTACAAGCTAATTACTGATGGACGCTTCAATCTAACACTCAATGCCATTACTGGTAAGTATTGTTAGTAGTAGCTTTATTAGAAAAAAAATAGATTGAAAATGTAATTGAATTCAGGGAGTTTTACAGGTAATAATAATTAATAATGGTAGCAAAATGCTGAATGTGTCAGTTTTGTAGTTGCTGCACCTACAAGTCTGTTTTTACTGAGCATCATACAAAGTGCATTAGGGTTAATTCATTTTAGGCAATTCCTTTTATCATTACTAATGAATTTCCTTTCATATATTGTGCCATTCCCAGAAACACTGAATGGAACAGAAAGTGTATGACAACGCATTTCAAGTACCACTACAACTTAAAGGTCACATATTATTCAGTGTGCATGATTTTGCTTAACAATATACTATGGCTTATGATGATAATTATGTTCTTCATGATGTTTTGCAAGTACATGTTGCTTTGTTAAAAGTTGAACTGAATTGAAGACTAAAGGTTGCGATGACAGCTATAGTTTGTTTTCTTTGATCTGAACCATAGTTGAACAGTTTTCTTTGTTGCATTTTTGTATTTGGTTCGTTTGGGTTCACACTGCCTACTTTACAAGCGAACCAGGGCTTGGAAACAAAGTCACACAGCTTTTTTTATTTGACAGAGTTTTGGTAACTGTCATCCTGCAAGATTGGAAATGTTGGCAGCCGGGGAGCAGGGGGATCAAAACAAACCCATTTCCAGTCCCTGTAAGTAATGGACTTGTCTGTGCTCTTTGCTGCATTGTAACATCTCTGGTCCTCATACCAGGTAAGAAGCTGAAAATGAGCATCAGTCTAGACTGCGACTTGTTCTCTGTTCTTTTTGTTATGCTTAACTTTCCAAAGTAACTGAGTAAGTAACTGCTGGCTATCAGTTGTCAACATCCGTCTCCTTATACCCATAAAACCGTTGCATTACGTTATACGTTAAACGTACGTTCGGATTCATTTCTCACTCCTAATGAACCGCATCACAGTTCGCTTGGATGTGCACAGAGATCCACATTATCAGGCGTCTTCATGCCAGCCAACTTTGAATGGCGTAGGGTTAGGATTTTAGGATTTTAGGACTTCATTAGTGAGGGGCGTTTTACTGGAGTTGGTCTGAAACACGTATAAAAAATGGAGGACTTTTGAAAATGTAATAATTTTGAATTTAACCGCTCAAACAAAATCTAATTCAAAATATATGTTAATTAAATATCTTTAATCATACATGTATATACATAGAGGAAAATAATATAGGATTAATAATATAGGACCATTAATGTTTCTTTCTATTATTAATTCCCAAGTAAGTATTAGTTTCTTTTAGTGACCTGTTTTATACAACCCTTCTGGCACATAATAAAGAAAATAATTGTCATGTTGCTTCAAGGTGTGCATGCACTAATGCAGTTTCTCATAGAAAGCCAAAAGCACATTGTTACGGAAACGTAATAGGGAGAGCCAGAGCCATTTGGTAAAGCTGAGAGGATGCATGAGGCTGCCTTACACTGAAAATAGGTGAAGTGTGGTGTTCCTTTTGTTCCCATTTGGATCCCCTCACTCACTACATTTTGACTCTCATTTTTTGTGGTCATTATGAAACAATATGTTGAAAGGTATATGCCGTTAGAATATGGTGATTATTTTTTTTGATGTGGCTGTGGAAGTGAAATATAAAAATAATGTAAATACCTATTATTTATGCTTTTCAGAGATGCTAGGTGAGCAAACCCTTTGTCTATTTGTTGTCGTATTAAAGTAGCCTATTTCATTTATCACATCACAGATTCTGGTCCATAATTTGATGAAATTCATTGTGCTGTATCACCATCACAACAGGAAATAGAAACAAAAGTAAAATAAAAATGACTCTAGGCTGCACGGCTGTCAGAAGTGGGATGGTGTGGTAAAGGCCGTCCAAGAGGCGCGTCAATGGAAGACACTTAGACTGAAGGATGCAGTAGTTGAGTGTGGGACACACTCTCCCATTCTAGTGGGCTCACTGCACTACCCTCACTGATTTATCTCTGTTGGCGCAATGGTAGTGTTGTTGCCTGAGGAGCATGAGGTCCTGATGTACCACAAACATAAATGTTTTTATTTGAAACTACCGATTCACCTCTGTTCTAATGTACTGTGCATTTCCAGAGGGAATGCATTCTACACTTTTCACAGTATCCAATCAATACAGGTCACCAATGGGCTGTTACTGCTCGGTCAATCAAGAGGACAGCTCAATATAACAACACCAATATTGCTATTTATTTTTCTGAAATTAAAAGTATGTTTAAAGCAACTTATCGGGAGTCAATAAATCAGGAATAAAATAAATTGCCCTGAATGAATTGACAGCATTATGTTTAATTGATAATTATTGTATCATCATGGATCACAACATGGTACCGTCTCCAATGTGCAGCTACCAGGTAATACCTGCCAGTTACCCTGATGTTACTGAGGCCGTGTTGTTAGTTCTATTCTGCTTTTAAAGGCCTGTATGGTCCGAAAGATCATGTTACGTAAACAATGTGTGATGACGCACATCAAATGCACACAAAAAACATCATCAATTGTTGCTTCAATTATAGCATAATTTCTTTCAGCGTGTGGAGAAAATCAGAACTGTGAACTGTTCAGGCCCAAACAAATTTGTCTTGGTGAGCAACTTAAACAGGTTTATCAGGGATGCAGACCATCACAACAAGGAAAGGTCAGCTTTGGATCATCTCCTCGGACACAATCAATGGACTCAGAATTCACTAGTGTCATGTCGTTTGGAGCTAAATGGGAATTTAGCATATTGTCAGTCCAGCACAAATCCTGAGTAAAGAATTACATACAGAAAGGTTTTGGGCTCAAGAGAGCAAAACACATGTGTAGCTCATCATGTGGTCATGTGGACTTTGAGTGGCTGAATATTATTGTACTGTAATAACTAAATGTTATCAAGATTATTTCTGTTTTATCAGCAGTAAAGCACTGTTGAAAGTTTGATTGTGGCTGGCAACTAACCAGTGTTGTATTCTCATCCTCTTTCCTGTCAGCCTTAAAGACACACTATTACTAATAAAGGAATTTTATGAGCATGGATGTCTGGCGAGCACTGATCTGATTGGAAGTTCATTTAGAAAGCATCAATCAGAAAGTGGAGTGTTTCTGCAGGGGCAGGCGGAGAGGTTTAGAGAATGGCCTCTACCTCCCACAGGACAACAAATGTTTGTCATTACAAGGACCAATAATGAACCCTGCCCATTAAACCATACCCAGCCTTACAGGCCGACCAGAGAGCAGGCCCAGATCAAAGTTTCCATTGTAGATTCTGTTTGGCTGGACTCTAGATTCATTTAACAATAAAAGATTTACACACTAAATTAGGAGAATTAGGAGTCTCTTGGGCTCTCATTGACATCATATTATCAGAATAATCCTCACGTAGAGTAAGGATGATCAGAGTCCTGGGTACATGATTTTATTAAAATTATTTTATTAAAAGTACATTCATAATTCCAAAGCATTCCAGGCCTGGGACAGCAGTGACACCCTTAGTCTTTAGCCAAGCTCTGAATAAGTTTCATTTGGCTTTTCAATTCTCAAAATCTCTTTGTCAGGGAATCAATACCTTGAGAAACTAAACTTGGGTAAACTGGGTTTCCTACAGGCCCTTTGCAGATATGTTCTTTTTCTGCAAAGCCACAAGAATGCACAGATTCGCTCCATGCGGTCCAAACCCATTAAAAGGTCGCATTACACAGGTAGACTGTGCAGAGAAAATGTTCTCATGCTCTGTGATTCTCATAATGTATATGTCCCTGCACTTCCTGCACTCCCTGCCACTGCATCGTCTTCTCTGCTGATATGACAGCGGAGATCCAGTCTCCATTGGTAAGTGTGTTGCATTATTAAAATATCACCCACTCAGATTTCTGCTGTGATCACATCCAATCATTAATCACCAGCAACAAGGGCTCGCCTCCTTGAAGGTCTATTAAGAGTTAAGGAAGAGCAGTGCAGGCAAATATAGCAATACTGCGCCCAGGTCAGCTTGGTGGGAAACAGAAGTAAATATCAATTCAGAATCCCAGGATTCAAGCATCTCTTACTGTAATTTAATTCAATATAAATCTCTTGGTTAAATATAACTTCAACAGACTGACTGAGCCACAACTGGCTTGTGGAAAGGTATCTATTTGACATTAGGCCTGTCCTCAGGGACGTATCAGAATCAAAACATATTTTTAGCTGGGCGTTACAGTTCTGCTATGCTGCGAAAAAGCAGAATAAAATGACTGACCTCAAACCGCACAGCCATGTTTCGATGTCATTTAGGCTAGGCTTTTGTTTTCACTGAAATAACACTGATTCATGTTTTGGTCTGCAGAGGGAAATGAGGGACAACGGCTCTTCTCGAGCAATAACACGTTGAATTAACCTGAGCTACACGCTGTCACACCGCCATGTGGCATATCAAAGAATACCAAAATGAAGACACTCAGGAAAGCCTATGAACTCGCCTGGAAAGCTGCACATTCTCAGATGAGGATTTATTAATTGCTTCATTTTTTTTCAGATTAATTAACAGCTGTTGTGTTGCTGGCTGCAACTCAGGAGCACATAAAACCAAAGGCTTTGCCAAAGGCCTTTTTTGCAAGAGGAGAAACACAGACAACGCATAATAAGATACCAATGTGTATCATCCGTGTGGCAGCTGAAATGAAAATGTCTTACAATCTTATAATTCACGTGAAATGGCCTTTTGGATAGAAAGAGTCTTATCTGCGCTGACGTTGTGGATCACTCTCGAGCAGCGATGGGAAGATTGCGTCCAGCCCCTGCGCACCTTAAATCACGTTCCACATCCATTTCCCACCTACACGTGAAGTTGCATACGTGGCAGCGGCTAAACCGATTTTTGGAATCAATCTCGACTTTGGAGTTACAGGAGCCCCCGGAAGTTCTTTCTGGGTTTACAGTGGCCTCTAGGGATGTTACAGCCAAGGATATTCATAAATGCCTTCAGTATTTTTTATTCTTTAGTTAGCCGGGGAACGTTGAGGAGGAGACAGAGTGAGGGGTGACACAGGAGAGGAAGCTCTGGCAGGGTTCAGTCCAGTGGGGGCATGAATGTTTCCATCTCTAAGGAGTTCTACCTGTGGGATCCTTCCAGGGTCACATTGCTTCAAAACAGATATAAGACTTGCAAATAAGACGGATGCCACAAATCCACAGCTGCCACAAATATTTTACTGGACCTACAATTGACTTAACATGAACAAATGTGTTTTGAAGGCATTACAGTTAGCTGTGAGAATTAACTCTTTTGTGTTAATGTGCCACTAAAGTGCCATTGTTACCATTCCAAAATGTATCACGTATTGCTAAAAAATGTAATTTAATTTTCGTTTCATTAAAGCTTTTATTAAAGGTTTCATTAAAACTTTTTTTGTTTAGGTTTTAAGTCTTTAGGTCTTTATGTCTTTGGTGCTGAAATGTTGTATGTCCCTACATTCATTATTATTCTGTTTATTGCAGACTTATTGCACCATATATCAACTGACTGATGATACAGTTATGGATTATATAGAGTTTTTGACCTTCACCACACTCAAAGATGCCAGATTGAATTGGGACTATTGGTTTTTCCATTTCAAATCAAATAGTGCCGTTTTAATATGCAACTGGTACATGATATATGGATGCTTGCATTGCTACAGTATAGCTTGCCCTTTGAATGGCCCACGCAGTCTGCACTGGCCCAAACGCACGACGACTCCAGTCTGCAGGGAAACCACAACACTAGCTCTGGCTCGGTCTGCCAGGTAATCTATTTCCCGACTTACCCTATATTAAAAACACCGTCTCTGCATTTTGGACTAGTCTCTTCTGGGAAATTTCTCAAAAAACAGTTGTTTTGTAATTAATGTTAACCATTACATGTCTCCGCGCTATATTGTAAAGAAGACAGCTCATTAATAATGGAGAATTACGCCTGACCATCTCTCACTGTGTAATGTGCAGTTTTCTGTGTTAAATGAGGACCATCTAACTTTCTGTCCTCATCAACCTTTCTGATGATCGTGTTTCAGAGCTCCCTGCCTCCCTGAGCCAATTAATGGCGGACCTGGAGAATATTCACAGCTGCAGCCTCTCATACAATTTCAACACTTCTCGGGGAATCTACTGGAAGTGCTTCTGACTCCTGTAAAATCAATAAAGCTGAGATGCCCTTTTAAGTCTCGATGGTGTATAGCGACGTGTTTTTGTTTGATCTTTTCGATTCTGTAGGAGAGGGTGCAAGAGAAGTGCAAGGAAATTGGTGGCAGTAAGATGTGTGTTTTATCACATCCCCTATATATTAACGTGAATACCCACACACAGTATAAATGAGCCCTTGTGTTTGTTCTGAGGCACAGTAATGAACGCTGCACCCTTTCTCTCCTTTGTCACACTAGTCTGTCACATGCAAAACGTAATAGGACCGACTCACAGTACAATTACCCATTTAACAAGGCTTGATAAGTGTTCATTTAGTGACAGAGTTTGGATATAGTACGTTTGAATGTGAAGCTTCTAACAGAACAGCTTTGATATCACTGAGAGTGAGTTCAAATAGATGCTCTAAAATGAGCTTTTTGTGAAACATCTGACTTAATTTATCTTTGTCATCATATTTAGAAGAGAAAAGGTTGAGGTTTAACTAATAGATAGATAGATAGATAGATAGATAGATGCATAGATGGATAGATGGATAGTGCAGATACATAATGTTACTTGTATGAAGATAGAATTTGACCGTCATTCAAAATAGATGGAGAAAACCTGCAGCCGATTATCACTGAGCCTATTTCACTCCAATACAATGAATGTCATTCAGCAATTTAAAAATCAATTGCTACAACCTGTAATAAAGCAGTGTTAGGTCATGTTCTGGTCTTCATCGCAAAGATATGAACTGTCAGCCCGTCTTTATTGAAAGTCTGAAAGTGACTTTCAATAAAGACGGGAGGAATCTTCCAACCAAGTCATTTTCCATGAGTGACATCATATCAACGTGGGATCTCCGCTTACCTGTATTTAAATCTGGAGTGACAAGAACATGAAAAAGAAAAATCAAACCTTGTGTGTGCATGTGCTTCCATACATTTCAGAGCACCCTCATCCAATAATCAAGCCTTTTATCAAAGGAATGGAAAATTCCCAGCAATGCTGCTAAGAATATTAAATGCCTCAAGTACCCAGGTGGTATTAAACAGGCTATCCAGCTAACTTTGCTAAGTATTGCAAAGGCAGTTACACTTGACTGCGAATGAAACTAAATCAATTTAATTTGAACAATACACTCAACAGTAAAGACCATCTGTCTCTGAAAAAAAGTAGCCCCTTAAGCATTTTTGCTTCACAATGTTTACAAAAGTAATGGTTGCAAGATTTCTTCCTACATGAAAAATGAAAGGCCATAACAATGTACAGCTTAATAGCAAAGCACAACATATGGGAAACAAAAGCACGATTAATAACACAAATTACAATTGAAATCCACAACAGAGTTAAATAAATATGTATATTAATAGTGTGACTTTGGTGCGTTTGAGCGTTATGGAGAGTTTGTTTCTTAGAATGTATTTTTGGAGCTAAAAAGAACTGATTCTACATCAGCACTGCATCTGCTGTCTCTTCAGTAGCCGGTAGATCTTTTGAGACAGTTCCATTGTACTTATGAACAATCAGTCCTTAAAAAGAGGAGGCTGTGTGTATGTTTGTGCGTGTGTGCGTGTGTGTGTGTGTCTATTCTTGCACTGTAAAATTAATTGTCTCATCATTTGATACAAAAACAAATGTGACAGTATGTGACAGCTAAACATCGATTTAACATACACTATGTTGAGGCTGTCAAATGTGTTTGCACGTGTTGGCAATGTGTAAAAAAAACCCATATGAATATAGCCGAAATATGTTTGTAAGGACTGATTCCAGATCAGCATCGTGGCGCTGTCTTTTCAGCACTATGGCGCTTTTGAGTAAGCTCTATTGTGCTGATCTAAAATCAGTCCTTGTGTGTGTGTGTGTGTGTGTGTGTGCGTGCGTGCAGTGGTTGTCCTAAAACTGTTGGTGCTGTAAGCCAAATCATTAAAAGACACCCCTTGACCATATGCTCCAGTGCATCTGAATTGTGACTAATGATTGCCACAAATTATATATATCAATCAATAATAATTCATGGACTTTGGAGCTGCAGACCACTAATGATCTCTGAACACTCTCATTTACATAACTTAACCGTAACACCAAACAGTGTCTTGGAAACTGACAAATATTTCATTCTGCAAACTCTCACAGAGTGATGCTGCACAAGGTACTAAGGCGCAAACTATTATGTATGAAGAGTAGGCAAGCATGCAGCCTCTGGCGAATTGAAATGTGTATAATAAAGTCATTATTACTAATTAAAAAAGTGAAAACTGAGGCTGCTGAAGCCACAAGACAGTTGCAAGTCAAGGTGAAAGGAAAACACCTCATAGCTCCTGTGCCTGACAGTTTGAGCTGAAGCATGATAGGCAGGTACTCACATACATAAGAACTAGCTGCAGCCTCTGGTGTTCGTTCCTACGGTGCAGCCTGAGGATGAATTTCATCAATACCTCCATCCCTCTGTGGCCTGTTCCTGCCTCACTGACGCCATTGTGGGTATAGGAGTTAAGATGAGTTAAGAGCCTGTAGTGAGCTCCACCAATCAGAACTATTAACACAAGAGTCAATCCCACCTCCGCTGGCCTGGTCCAAGATCATGGTATGGCAGTGAATTATTTAATTGAGACGATGAAATGTAACACCAAAGTTGTTTCTCTTTGGAGAACTTTTGCTTGCAGCCCCAAACAGCATTTTTTTGTGCTTTCAACTTCACAAGGTTGTGCTGAGTGGAACCTGGAAATGCCTGGTTCATGCCTATTTACAGCAACTATATTTGATTTATTACAGAGGGAAATGTAGCTACCTAGGTCGATGTTATGTTTCCAAAGTATTCAATAGGTGATGCTCTAGGCAGCTTTATTCATAGGTAGGTGAACACCTTGTAAGCTCCTTTGCCTTCACCCACCTATGGAAAAAAATATTTCACGCCCAAAGTGCAGCCTGTTTGTAGCTAGTTGGCACCTATATGCCTTATATCGTCTATTGCCCAGGCAACCATGTGGCATGGAGGGCCGAGAGTCTGCAGCTTTTTATTCCAACCAAATACTAAAACAGGCGATTTCACTGTGAGGAGGAGAAACTACTCAGTGAAATCACCTGGTGTAGTGTTGATTGCCTCTCCCTGGTCTGTGCTGTTGGCTGCGTCTGTGTGTGTGAACTTATTCTACATCAGCATCATGGAGCTGTCTTTTCAGCACCATGGAGCTTTTCAGACAGATCTAACAGTCCTTAGAAAAACAATGTGTGTGTGTGTGTGTGTTCGTGTGGTTGGCGTATGGATGTGACCAGAACACAACCCACATTTCCAACTTCTCACGCATTAGTTAAGAACATGAACGTGACTGAGAACTGACTCAGGGTATGACCTTGCAAAAAAACAAAAACAAACGATAAACACAAACTATGAGATGAAAATATCTGCAGCAAGAGCCCACATGCTGACACCAGAACAGTGAAACCACTGCACCGCTGGGTGAGAGGACCGCACCTTACTTATAACAGCTGCAAATGCAACTGTCTCAGAAACATGCCAAACACATCACCGGACCATCAGTGCGGCTCTTTCTGTATCTGTTTTGCTCACCTGTACCAGTCCAGGCCCCGGTCATAGTTTCTGTCGAAGAAGTGCGGCTCCGTCCCAAGTGCGCGCACATCTGGATGTATCCGGATGAACTCCAGCACCGCCCTGGTGCCCCCCTTCTTCACTCCGACAATTAACGCGTTAGGCAGCTTCTTATTCCCATATCTCTGCGCAACACTCACATTTTTCAACTTCGCCTCAGTCGAGTGATTGCCAGATGAGGCAGGATTTTTACTTTGGTCCCGGGAGTCACTTGATCCTCGTAGGACTCCAGCCTCTTGACGAGCGGACCTCACATCCGCCAGTAAAGCGCAATCGTCTAATTTCCCCAGAAGTTTCTTGCCGCCGGCGTTCTTATGCGGCGGGCACCTTCTCCCGTCGTAAGCCTGGTTGGTCATGATTGTGCTGCGACAAAAAATAACATTGTAGCACAAATAGGTGAAAGACAGCGAAACGGTGCATATGAAGGCAAATCTTGCGCTGAATCTATTTGTAGATGGCACGCTTCGACTTGAGAGGAACCTATGTGCCATGTCTCCATGGGTTCAAAGTGCTGCATGGTTTTCCATCAGAGTCTTCCTCCTCTCCTGGTCTGCGGTTGGAGTCTGGCAATATAGATATCCAAGTCAGACAGAGGGGCATATGAGGATTGGTTTCTCAGAGGCATCAACTGCGCGTAAGTCGCATTATTTCCTTTTGCCGGCTACTGAACTAGATAGGGAAACTTGGAACCGAATATCATTATGTCTGAGGGTTGCCTCGGGAGAAAAATGGGTCAGTCCCCTATTACCAAGTTTGTTCAAGTAGTTTGAGTGGTACAAGTGAGTCATTCGGATCAACAGAGCAGCTGATGGTCCGATCTGTTAAACGACCCCAGAAGAAATTTGACGCCCATCTTTTCCCCTCCTTTCCCTTGTGTGACGATTGTCTGGAGACCGGAGAGGGAAAAGTCCACCGTGTCCTCAGCTTCCCTCCAAACTCTTATCAGTCCGATTGTTCTGTTCGCCTCCGGGGGTACTTTCGGTGCTCAGCCCACGTTTCGCTTTTAAAATAAAGTTGTGAAGAAATGCCGTTACGGCAGGAACCGGCCATAAATATTTAATCAACCCTCTGACGTCATTCGTATGATCATAATTCTCCATGCGTTTTACTTTTTAAAGGAACATCCTGGCAACATCATTCTTGGAGATGTAGACATGTAGCAATAATTGAGTTTATTTGTTTGTCACATTAACTTTTATTATGCATTATCAGTATCTCTATCAGTATAATCTGCCAAACCACTCTCCTTTTGACAGCAGCACTGTTTGATCCAGTTTACACTGGTGCTATGAAGTCAATTCTGTAATAAATTTTCATCTGGATCGAACAAGTTTTGCTTTGTTTTACCCCCATAGAATACCAATTCACCAAGGCTCAGCATTTTCAATACCTTATGTATTTTCCTAATGCCTTTCACCTTATTCACAACCACTCTAAACAATCCTTGTGGAAACATAGCCTGTGTGAAGGTGTATGTGTAAGTAACCTGGACATTCAAAATGCCTTTGAAGGCCAAGATCACATTGCATATGCTTCGCGCTGCCATCATGCAAGCCAGTTGCAGACTGGCATGCACTGGTTCAAGCTACTGCAGGGCCAGGTTTGATGCTGTCCTTATGGAAGAGTGAATAATTTGTGCAGTATCTGGATGCAGCCTTGTGGCTTAAAGCTGCAACGTGCAACTTTTCTCACATTAAGATAACAATAAATAAATAAATAGGATATATTATGCATTATCTGTCTGTGACCGTGTGTGTACATACCTAAATCCCTCTGGCTGAAATTGACTTAGGATATACCATTTGCTGTGGGTATGTGTGTGTGTGTGTGTGTGTGTGTGTGTGTGTGTGTGTGTGTGTGTGTGTGTGTGTGTGTGTGTGTGGTGTGTGTGTGTGTTGTATTGGCATGGCCAGCGTGAGCTGGTTGTGGCTATCAAGGCTAGAGGTGAGGCTAGCAGCCACAGCAGTAACAACAATGGTGGAAAGCAGTAAGAAAAGAAACAGCAGTAAAGCTAAATGTGTGTCAGACAAGACCCTTTCAAAAACACGGTGAACATTGACATTGCTAGCTTTTACTGCAGATTGGCTGCATTCCCTGTCTGCTTCGCCTGCGGTGGCTCTACGGATGACACTGACCTCAGCCTCAGGATAGATGCTTTTTTCAAGGTAGACATCTCATCAAGATGAGTGACGGGTGTTGGGGTATGAACCTGACCAACCGCGGGGGAGGAGGGTGGGACCAAGAACACACTTCCTGCCTCAAGGTGGAAAGTTGAGTTGCTCCTAATTAGCCTATTTATGTGCATGACATTAAAACGGGTAATGTAGCCTAATTCTAAAGGATTAAGGATAATAAGGATATGAAAGTAGAGGTAGAAAAAAACAAGAGAGGTGGAAGGGAGCTGTAGTGCAGGTAAAACCATTCTTGCCAAATAGAAAATGCAGATATACAGTATATTCAGTAGCCAGCTTCTCACTCCATCCTTATTATTTCAGTGCACCATGACTTAGAGTAGTCCTAAAAATCACATTGCTTTTAATATTGAAACAACAGCAGTAACAAACTGGGACAAAGGTCGGCATGCATCATTATTCCCATTCTTTTGAAGTCGATCATTCACTTTGCTGTGTTACTAACTGATAAGAAGGGTACATTCATTTTAAGAATCAGGATTCCTTTAAAAGCTAGCCTGGCCAGCTTTAGCACTACCTTCAAGGGGGAAACCTAAAACTTAAAATTTAGAGCTGTTTAGGAGTACTTTTAGCAGCAAGATGAGATGATTTGTGAATATGGTTCCTGAGGCATCAGACCGTTTTTATACAAGCAAAATATCCTCCTAAACAGATGATATTCTCGGTTCCCTGCGGTTTATTGCCACACTGATGTACTCAAGGAAATAAACAAGTGGCTCTTTTTTATACTACAAAAAGCATACACATTTTATGAAGTCATCCATCAAGCCCTTTTAGCTGGGCACCAGATAGCATCATTTCATCTTCAACACATGTTGAATGATGTCATAAAGTGTTACCAGCCTAAAAAGTTTAATGATGTACAGATATTTTGCACAACATTTTCCTTAGGATTCTTTTTTTTCACTCTGTTTTATCACTCTGTTTCAGTTCAAACTAAATAAAAAACAAATTACATCATCAGATACTTGCAAAAATCCCCCCCCCCCCCTCCAAAAAACAAGCAGTGGAATAAAACCGCATGATTTACCCATGTTTTTTGTTCAGACACCCTCTCTGTCAGCCTGCCATGGAGCTGACCCTGTATTAATGAAATGTGATTCGGGGGCAGGGATCACTTGGGTCCATGGTCATCATCAAAATGATGAATATAAAACAAGATGTGGAGTTTCATTAACCTTTTAATTCTTAACAGTCAGAGATGCTGTTTACGATCATTCTTACATTTTGCATTCTACTGTTTTGATGCATCACTCTGAGATTGTGCATGAAAGATTGGCTCTGGACTGCAAGGACACTCGGAATGAATGCCTTTGTGGAGGCAAAGAGAATTTTTAAAATCTCAATGTGTTTTCTAGCATTACAGTAATGCTGTGAATTCCTTAATGATTCTCAATGTGCAACATGAAAAACTTCATGGCCTTTTCCTTTGCTATAATCTGCACAGTGTGTCTGCATACATGGATGAGTGGTTCAATTCTTTGTCATTTCACAGAAGTCCAATTCTCTTTCAAGGATTTACGTTAAGGCAATTCTTAGGCACTACTAATAATTTGCAGTTCTAAAAGTCCTAAAAGTTGGCCATCAGTCATATTAAGTGACTCATTGCTTTTACAAGTCTCTTTAATGCTGTGCCAATGCTAATGCTTGCACCCCCTGCTTCCTACACACACACACACACACACACACACCCAACCCAGAATGAATCTACCACTTAAAGTCTGCTTGCATGGACAGCAGCTACTGTAGTGAGGCTCACCATTACACTAGAATACTTACACTTATGGACAATGTTGCACTCGTCCCCCCTCACATCTTTCACAGGGAATATGAACTCTTGGCCTCAGGGCGGCAATTCAGGTGACTGAGCTGTGAAAGCAACCGATAGGGATCTCTTCTGAAGATGCTAAACCGGGACTGGGCTCAGATCAGATTGTCATTCCACCCCTCACTCGCACATGCGCATACACACACACACACACACACACAAAGACAGACACACACACCTACAGGACAGTGTGTGTAGGTAGATCACAGCCACTTGTCCTATAGGTACGACTTTTGATGATATTGAATTGTGATGATATGAAGTTTTGATGATATTACCCTGAAATTACTTGTATATCACACAACGTGTGTCTTGGTACAGTGTAGTGTTGTGCAACGTGTCAGAAATAGTCCTGGGTATATATAGAATTTAGATTTTGATGAAGTTGAAAATGATTTTTATTCTGCATAACAACCTTGTACAATAAGTGTATCTCAGTGAGTAGAACAGGATGTTACAGTACCTCTACTTGACGTGTGTGGGTATTCCAGAAATTGCTCTGAAACTACAAGCTTCTGCAATATGCAATAGTTTTGTCATGTTTTCAGGCAAGTTTTCAGAAAATGTTGACATTTTTAGGGCATTGTGACTTTCATTCTTGTGCGTGTGCCTTCACCAGACTCAAGCGGGGTTTTTTTTGTACACATAGTTCCCACATCATGTAAGCAAACACGGTTTTCCGCCGCCCCTAATTTGATTTTCTGATTAATAACCAACCTCTTCAAATCAAAGGAATATGATATGCTCCCCCCAAAAAATATAACTCTACACAAACAGCAATTTGTGTGTTGACTTTGCCAACAGTGGTGTCTCACACCATTGTAGAGGTATAGTCACTTTCTTCAATGTGAGCTTCTGTTTCCATCAAAGAACAGAGAAAAGCCTTGCCAAGCTTCTACAAAATAACACGTAGGAGCCGCCTGCAGTAATGAAACATCTTTCTTCTTGTTGTCCTATAGTGATGCCAATACAGAAAACCTTAATCAATTTGTTTTGACATTGGATAATTTGGATGAGGTCTAATACTTTAAACTATACCATCATGCAATCGTACAATATCTTTCCCTGACATTTGCACTTCATTTCTGGGTCTTCTGAAAAGCTACACTTTGATCAGCAGAAGTGATTGAAATTTTTGTTTCCTCTACACAGAACTCAGCTGTCCACTTGAGCCGACCACTTGAGCTGTCCACACACATTTTTCACTTAGTTTCACGCTATTCAGAGATAATGAAATCACAATATTGCCATGACATCAGGACTTCACAGTTAAGTTATTCCACCCATTACAAAGTTTTGCTACCTAAAGTGGAAAACCTGACATTATGCACTGCTGGATATATAACACATTGTGCACATTTGTAGATGTGAAGTTAATAGTAGCCTCTCTATTATCTGACAATGGTGAGTTTCAGAATTCAAGTCACACTCATCTTAAAATGTGCAGGATTTATTTATAGGTGCAGGTGAAGCAAAATGAACACAATCTTTCAAATCCTCAAAACTGACTTTTGCAGACTTGTTTTTATGTAATTGTTTTGTGTTTGCCTGCCTATTTCATTATTTGATGTTGTTCTTGTGTTATTTCTTTAATTGAGTACTGCTACTATTACTACTTCTACTAATTATTGGTATTAGTACTATATTTGGTGCTGATCTGCCAAGAAAAGACAATATGCACAAAAGCCAAGTACTGACTAAAGGCCATTGAACAGCGGGCTACCTCTCTCCCCGCCAACCACAGTGTCGGTTAATTGCTGCTGACATTTTGCCCATGTTGTTCAAATCAAAACAATTTTGATGTATTGATTTCTTTTGTTTCTCACAAAAAGGGGACATGGTTTAGAAATTACACCATCTTGGTCGTCCGCTGAGCATCTCAATGTTCGGTGGAATCTTGTAATTGTCGCACAGTTTGCTTTGACAGCGCTCAGCAGTTTTCTGAATACAGCAAATATTTCTGATCCGCTCCCATTTGTTTGCATGGAGGATCAGGGTCCAATGTCAACACCCACAGATTTGGCAGCCACCGGGAAAAAGATCCTAACCTGCCAAGATGTATCCTAAAAATCGGATTATTTTTACCTTGAGCAAAAACATTAGAAACACAGGAGGCTAGGTACTTTGAACCGTCTTGGAAGTAGTTTTAATCTATGACTCATTTCTAGAGAGGAGTGTTAGCACTATGGCATGATATCACACGTACGTTGGTCTGTTTTGTTGCTATTTGTGCAGAAATCTTCTGCTCCTTTATTTCAGTAAATGGAACTAATACGATCCATAGAATCTGGGCAGTGACTTTGACTTTACAGAGATTACTGGAGTGTAGTTCTTATCTGCATTAGACAATGTTAAGTAATTAACCAAGATCCAGAAAATGGTGAAATGGGCATTGTATAATATAGTTTAATGCATGCAGCATGACGCTAAGACTGTTGCAATCTTTCAAATTTTAGGAAGTTTGTCATCTTCTGTTAATCTTTGTGTCATCCACCTCCCAGTCAAACACTGCTATCACAACCAAAAGCTGCTCCCACAATAATCATCTCCTCTGGTATCAATTAATGTTTACATGAGATGAGAGAATGTTGCACATTTATATTACTTCTGCACCACTTGTGAACTGTCCATATACCTATAGAATACTAGTGTTCTAACATCTCCGTCACTGATTCGTTTACCATCCACTCCATGTTGCAAGCTTTCCAATTTAGAGGCACCAGCGCTTTAGTGGTAGCTGTAGTCATTAGAGGAGAATTGTGTGTTGGTAGGTAACATTCAGCTGTTATCAGGGAAGGACATGAGAGTCATTTAAAATGAGGCCATTTATTAATTTTGAATATTTCTGAAGACTACTTCGTATTGATTTAGACAAACCACATGGCTGATGGATTTTGCGAGTTGTATTTGGATTTCAATGACACAGACAAAGTGCTGCTTCTGTTGCTTATTGATCACAATGTGTATAAGACAACCCCCCCCCCCCCCCGCCCTTTTCTACTGCTTAAATGCAATGAGAGGCAATTGACGGCCATGAAGTCGATTTCAACGTGTTTTCAGTGGCTCTTAGATTCTTTCAGTCTTCCTTAGATTGTATCTCCACATCTTCTTTATTCTGAATGGTGAATACCCTGTGAAAAGCACACAAACAGGGAGTACCTATTCCCTACTGTTATTCTGAGCCACAACAATATTGAATCTAAACAAAATGACTTAGGAATCAGAGCTGTCCCTTAGTGAGACCATCTGATGCAGAACTGGGAAATAGTAAATTATACTGATAATGACACTGAATACAACAAGTCTCTCACTGTGAAAGCAAACTTGTTGCTATTGGTTGGGCTAGGGCAACTATTAGTTTCTGTTACACCGTATATCCAATAGTTAGTTAAAGGGAATACCACTCAATTTGAGAATTCATGTGCTATTCCAATCAAGAGATGTAAACTTGAACAACTCCCTCTTTCTCAAAGCCAGGAACTAGTGATGTCCCAAAGCTTTGACATTTGGTTTGGAGGTTTTTATGTTCATGTAACTCCAGATGTTCGAGTTTTAGTTGTCTCATTTATAGCTTTGGGGGAGAGAGTTAATGATCTGTCCTAGAGCACATGTATAACAGAGATGTAAAATGAACAAGATATTATGTGCTCTTTACATAAAGCAGTTATGCTTGCAAATACATTAATTTCCTTGTTAATTCATGTAACTTAGAAATGATTGATATCAACTGGAAATGGTAGCATGGTTTGCCGAAATTTTGTAAAATAAGCATTATGTCTTATAATGCAAATACGCGCTCTGTGCACGAAAAGTGAGAGAAACTAGAAACAGGCAGTAGTTTGACACTTAAACAGCGTGGTGGAAAGTAAGGAGATGTGGAGGTTGGGGTGGTGGATGGGCGTATACACTTGCCTTCCTGACACATCCCTAGACGTTTTCTACTCTGAGAGAATTATTCATTTAGATAGCAAAGGTTTTTCTTATTTAACCATGACCAAAACCTTACCCTAACCCTAACCTTAACCAACATTTGTCTTACTGGCCTAAACGTAACCATTACCAAGCCTTCTCATGTGACAACCAGGTGAAATATGTCATGTCCAATTTGTGCTATTACCACACAATCCAATTCATGTTATTGTTTTATAATCTAATTTGTGGCGGAACAAATGTAATGTTCATAATTCGTGTGCACGACACTTAACTGCATTGCGTTTCAGAGTTTATGCTCTGAGACTATGGTGAAAATGACATTTATTCTCCAACCACCTCCATTTATTCTTCATCCAAGTACAGTAATTGGTAGGAAACCCGTGCACTACCAAAAAAAATGAGAATGAGATGTTTCTTATGTAAGATTGTTATTTCAAAATGTTCTATGTGCAATGCAGCAACATTTCAGGCAAACAACCAACTTCAGTGGTTGAAAGAACCCAGAAACACTACATATATATGCTGCAGGTCATCTGTTAATCACAGGTCAACGGCACTTGGTTTAAACACGATTCCAAAGTAACAGATCAAAGTAACACTGTGGAATAAAACAGACCTACCACTTATTATATTCATTTAGACATATTCAGAGCTAAAAAGACTAAGCGTGGTGCGATAATGATGATGATGATCAAATGATGCAATATGAGTTTCATTCAACTCATTATTTGTTTTTACTCTCAGAAACGTGTATGTATGAATCCTCACATGGATTGGCAGAGCACTAAACCATATCTATTATTGAAGTGTGAGGGTGAATTCTTAGAACACTCTGCGTTTCTGGAGTATTCATTATTTATGTTTAAATCCTTCTTGGGCCCCTCTACATATTCAGAACTCATTTACTCTCATCCATGCAGACACGGTGCCTTTATCCTGTGGGAATCTAGTCTCAATTAATGTACTTATCAGGATTTGGGAGAGGATTTGCATGGCAGTGACCATAGCAACATGCAGCAGAAACAATCTGGGAGTTCTTGTACAACTACTAGAATAACTTAATTATGTGGTGACAATGTTGCCACTGCTGTTTTACTACATTTGGGCTCACACTTTGTTTACCGAGCTCCCATGCAGAGCTGGGAAGCACCGTCCCGTTTGTCACAGCTTTGGTAGATATGGCTCCACACACATGATCTAGAGAGGACTTTATCAGCAGGCAGCATTAGGATAGGTGCATAAATATTTAATAAAAACAAATTGATTGCAGCAAATACTGATGGCGGTATTCAATTTTCTGCCTAGTTTGTCTTGTCACAGAGGGCTGACTCCATACCCATGCCATTCCAGCAGTGCTGAGGGAAGACACCACACGCAGCCAGTGTCTGTCAGCGGAGATAGCATTGCCACCATATAGTAGGATGAAAAAAATAGGGTATAAAAAAAGCTTCCATCATTCATCACTTCTCCCTGCACCAGTGACACACGGGTGGAGAATCAGAATATAAACAACAAGGTCCAGGGATGCTAAAACTGCAAAAACAGGAGATGATCTTTTTGGTGATTTGTCAGACTTTTTGCATGGTAGACAGAACTGTCTAGTATTACAATGTGGCTGTGGAGAGATCTTTTAGATCACAATATCTAAAGTGTCAGTTTTTTTTTTTTTTCCCACTTGTGTGTTTGTTTTGTAGATGTCCTAACAATGTCTAACAATGGAGACCATAAGCAACGAGACAGAAACTGCAAGCCACAACCACTATAGAGAAAATAATTATTGTGGAAAACATATATTTCCATTGAAAATCTAGGGTGGCCCTAAGGTGCACAACACAATGACATTTGAGAAGCAAACAAAAGCTGACAACATAATAACATTAACCCACAACACAACAGCATTACCAGAAACAAAACATTTCTGAAAGTGCTGCATTTGAAAAAACAATCAAACATGTACAACACTGTGACATTACATGACAACATAACAACATTAATCCACAACACAACAACATTAACCCACAACACAACAACATTAACCCACAGCGCAACAGCATTAACAGAAACAAAACATTTGCCAAAATGCAGCATTTCAAGTTATTCACAACGGAAGTGCTCCGGACCACTAGGGGCAGTGCAACGGGGAATTGGTTGTGATCCCGTTCTCGCTCATTCAGAAATTCGCCAGGTTTAAATCCCTTAGCTAATTAGCTATTTAATCATCTCAACCAACGAAAACTCGTCAATGCAAAAAGCACTCAACTTCACTAATTCGTATACATAGATCACACCGTGAAGCCATTTTTCATTACTATTTCCTTGTTCTCACAGTCGTTGTACTGCAGTTTGTTCCAGCCTCATTGGCAGCATTCTGGGGATACAAGTCCTAAGAGTCTGAAGTCGGCTCTGCCAATTGGAGGAAATGTATTAACACAAGAGTCAATCCTGGTTCCTGTTTAATGGAATGGTCCATAGTGAATGTAGATTGTCCCCTCTCCCCACTCCCCCACTGGCCTGCGCTCACATTGCGCTTAACGTTCCGGCCTGAGCATGCTTACGTCATCACGATGCAACTTTTTGTGTTGAAGAAAACCACTTTCGCACAGCACAATGGAGTTCATGATTGTACTTACTTTGTGGCTTATTTGGAGTTGTTTTGGGCACGGTGACACACGGCCCTCTCACATGCCTTATAGATTTATTGATTATTTATCGACGTTGAGGGAGGAATCTACAGCTTTACTCGCCGACTACAATTCACGTTCATCAATAAATCATCAATTAAATGGGACAGTCGCATCATTGACGTCATGTTCGAGTTCCATGCTCGGGCACCTCTTCCCACCTCTGCCCACCTCTTCAAGTGGTACGCTGAACCGTGCCACAGACAAACAAACTGGACTTTGGGGGTGAAACATGCTCGGGCACGGTACGGATCGCCTAGTGTGAGTAGTCCCTAAGCCAGTGGGGGCAGTGATATCATTATGGTGGTGGTTCAAACAATTGCGCAATAAGTATGCGCCTGTGCTTATTGTGTTTGGATGGTGGGAGGGGCAATGGTTCACAGTACACACTAAAAGGTCTCAGCAATATTCATCATTACAACAACAAGGCTAGTGTTTGTTGAGCTTAATGTTCTGAACACCACCTCATAGCTGTATAATAGCTCTGCTTCTCATGCTCGATCTATGGAAATCACCTGTAATGTGGCTGTAATGTAGATCACCTGAGAGGTGATCTGAGAGGTCATCTGCTCATATTGGAAAAGTTGTAAGGAAATTTGAATCATTTCTTCGTAATAATAGTTTGAGAATATTGGCTTCTGCCCTTATCTTTGAGTACTTTCTCTCGATTACATGATTAATTTTCCATACCCGCCTATTCCTATACAGGGTCACGGGGGGGCTGGAGCCTATTCCAGCATGCATTGGGTGGAAGGCAGGGAGATTCCCTTGACAGCTTCACCAGTCCATCACACGCTGAGTGCATAGACAAATACACTCACGCTCACACCCGCTCACACCCGCCTATTCCTATACAGGGTCACGGGGGGGCTGGAGCCTATTCCAGCATGCATTGGGTGGAACGCAGGGAGATTCCCTTGACAGCTTCACCAGTCCATCACACGCTGAGCGCATAGACAAATACACTCACGCTCACATTCACACTTGGGCAATTTAGATTCTCCGATTCAGCAAAAGGTGTGGATGAAGATTATGAGGATACAGTTATCTCATAGTACAAATCCAATCATTTTCATCATAATTTTACTCTTACTGATTCCACCTGTGGCTTCTCAGGAAGCAGTGCTATTTTCAGTTAGGTCAAGTCTCAGAACCTTTAGGGGGCAGCTTGAATGCACTGCATGAATCCCTTTATAATATCACTAGTCCGGTTGTTGACAGCTTGCCATCATTTTTAAATCTTAGTGTGTTGTTAAAGTGTAGGTGTATAGGAGTATTTTGACATAGATTCTGTGCAGCAACAATGAAAGGTGACCTGTGCAGTGTCCAATTTATTGTGTGTTTAGAATGATATGTAATATATGCATCCTTTTTATTTGAAAAGGATGCATATTACGGTATTTTTCAACATTAATTTGACATCCAACATTAATCCGAGTTCTATATTTTTATATATTTTTATCTCACAATACTACCAAACAACTCTCTCCAATGATTTAAGTTTTTTCTCACTGACTTTTTCAGCGGCACCTTTTTCTTTTCGCTTTTTGCTCTCAATGTCAACGAACTCTCCAACTCAACTCATGGCTTAGGACAGTCCAGTAACTACTTGTGAACATTAATTGTTTTTTCCTAAAAATGGAGATCAAAAACCAACCGCTGTGTGCTGTTGGCATGGAGTTGCTGACAATAAATGGGAGACTGACTTTAGGGACTGATAGTAATAATTGTATTACAGGTATTAGTCTACATCTGAATGTGATTTACATTATAGTTGTGCTCATAGATGGGCAGTATTTAAATTCATTAAATATATATTGAATTACTTTTGAGTACCTTGCTTAAGCCCTTGCTTAATTTAATACTTTTCTTGACACCTGTAATTTGTAATGTATTTTGATTAATTTTATTTTATTTGTAATTTTGTAACAAGATACATTTTGATGTATTTTGCCCATCTGTGGTTGTGCCATCAGTTCTGAAATAGGTAATGTACCCCTAAATGCATCTTTGGTAATTCAATGTACACCATATTCAGTTTCCCCTTTAAAGGGATACCAATGCATGTGTATTAAGTTCTATACATGACCCTCAAATTGAGTGCGATAATGCCTGAATGTACAGAATGAAAATTTGAAGAAGATGACAACTAAGAAGGATCCAGATGATGGAGCTGACACATCTAAGGAAAGCAGGCTGTGATGTTCCTGTACTGAAGCTTGAAATGCTGCTACACTATCAGTGTAAAACTGCTTTTGAAGTGGATTGAAGGAAAACATATTCAATGAAGACAGGGTGGGTGCACAAGGTGGCTCATCTGTGACCAAGCTAAGAGTGTGCGCACACAAAGCTTCAGGATTCTGATGTTTCCCTCCTTCCCCAAACAAGGGATATGAGCAATCCTTCAGAAAGATAATGATTATGTCTTCAGTGTAGTTGTAACAGTTGAATGTTATGGAATGAAAGGAGGTTGAACTCTATGAACTGTATTGAGTACAACTCAACTGCCACTATACTGTACATTGAGTGATACTTTCAAAATATAATTCATTACAAATTATTGATTATTCAAATTCTAATCAGTAACATAATATACTCTATTACACGAACTCAGTGATCTGAAAGTGATCTGATTACTTTTCATTTCAATACTTAAGTACTAACTCCCCCTCCAAAAAATCGATGGAATATGAACTTGCTCAAGGAAAGTGCAAATCACATGGCCAAAATGAACACGCTACCTGATATGGCCATTAAAGGTGTATGATATACCCGTAATGAAGGATAATTAATTCTCATGTTAAGTGGCTTGGACTCCAACAACATTACATCATTAGCACTGAAAAAAAAACTACTTTGGATAAAATGTATTACACCAATAATTTTAAGTAGGTTAAAGCTAATGTAAATGAAAAAGCCACATATTACAGAAGTCTTTCACATTCCTTCCAACAAACTCTAGGTAAATAATTACAGGAGGCAGCAATATTTTTTTCAAGTCTTACAAACACTGACGTTTTAATTAATTAATTAATCAATTAATCTTTAAAGGTTTGACAAAAGGAAAGTTTAATATTTTCACCAATCTGTAGCATCTAAGTAGTCCAGTATCAAGAACCGTTTTCTTTTCATAATTTATCAAAAAATAATAAAACAATTTTACTCAGTTGATACTTCTTACTGATACAAATCAAAGTTTATAGATTTTTCAGAAATGCTCATATGGTACACCATTTGGTTAGGTTTTCTCAAATTCATTTAAAATTATTATTATTAGTTTAATAAGTTTTAATTATTTTAAATTTAATTGTGTGATCATGTTTAAGAAATATTATTTGACTAAAAATTTGCATTTTTTTTGATAAATGGTTAAACAAAAGTTCTTGGTATGAAAGCGCTATATGATTTAAAACAGTGACGTATATTTTGAGTCCTCAGAGCTGAGCATCATACCACATTACTAAGCTTTTGACAGGCTTTTCCAACACTATGTCAATTCACTGTCTAACACTGTCTAATTGCTTCTTCTGTGTAAAATCTTTTCTCCCTTGACAATGGAGATACTCCTAGACTTACTCAGTTTAACTTTTATCCTAGCTCAGTTTAAGTTATCATTTAATTTGTTCAGCAACCTCTTGCTTTAAGGTGTTGTAGTTACCATATAGTCATGTCATCCATATACGCCCTAATGGGTGGGAGGCACAGCCCTCCCTGCAGTTCTTCCCCACCTACTATCCATTTTGATGCCCAGATGATTCCTTCCATTGCCATGGTGAAAGCTAGAGGGGAAATTGTGTATCTTGCCATGATGCCTCTCTCCAGATGCTGCCATGCTGTAGTTAATTCCACTGTTGAGAAGCACATCTGAATATTTTGAAAATATGATCTGACCAGATGTTTAAAAATGGTGGGAACTCTGGAAAAATCAAAAGTCTATCACAGCAACTTATGTGCCACAGAGCCAAAGGCATTAGCAAAGAAATACCATATGGAGATCTCTTTTCTCCTTCTTGGCTGATTGAATTAGTGCCAGGCGGAGAGAAAAGCCTGCTATTCCAGCGTTTTGCACTGCTGTGTCAATTAACCTATTGCTTTCTAGGTATCTTGACAGCCTCTGTGCTACTACACTAAAGAAAATCTTCCCTTCTATGTTAAGGAGGAAAATAGGCTGAAACTGACCAATATACTGAATATTTCTCTTTGGGAATGAAAATCCCACCTGCCCTATACGCCTTGATCTAGGAATAACTTGTTTCTTCTATACTATCTTCATAAGCTTTCACAAGAATCTCAACATGTCTGGTGCTCTTTTATACAGTCAGTAGGGGACTCCATGAGGCCCTGGGGCCGAAGAAGTCCAGGTATTTTATCGCTCCAATTGGTGGGATATCTGGGGGGAGCCCTATCTTCCTATACTTTTCAATATGTACTGTATGTGCGCCTTTTCTAGGCGGTCCTCTTTAACTAATTTAAATGGGTCTTTGTAGGAAGCTATCCTATCTCATTCTTTTTCTTCTTGTTCTTCCTAAGCTGCCTCATTTCTTGGACAAGTCTGTTAATTTCCTGCCTGCTGTCGCCTGGACTTAATTGGTGCTGAGACTACTTTTTATTTTTTTTTATTTTCGCAAACTCCAAACATTTCTATCCCATAATTGTAAATATTATCCCCCATTTTCTGGCATTTTCAAGCACTCTTATCAACTCTGTATTAACAGCTTCCCATTCACTCCTGTCAGTAGCCCTCGGACATTTTACTCCAGCTTTTTTCCCAGCGTGCTTTTCCCTTCTTGACTGGCTGGCCTGGATGCCCTCCTGACTTAGCATTTCACTGCTAGTGCCTGCCTCCTCAGTAACAGGGATACTGATATCCTGCGAGCTATGGTTTGTTTCCTGCCGCTGGACTTCACCCGACTGACTGACTGACAGACATCTCTTACTCTCTTCCCTTGATGTATTTTGAGGCCCTTAAGAGTTGTTATCTGTTCCCAGCCACAGGAGCAGACCTGAAGCTTCTTTCTCTATATATCTGAACTAGTGGATTCTGTTGAAGTGCCCTCCTTACTTAAGTCCATTCCAAGGTTTATAACCGTGCAACCTGCCCGTGAGTCTTCTTCCACCCCTGCTCTCGTAAGGTATTTTCCTTTGTTTGCTCATAGTTAATAAGTGTGTATCCAACTGGCCTGTTTGGCCCATAACACATTTAGTTTAAATCCCAAACAACCTTGGTTCCTTAGAGGTTCAGTAAAAGACGAGCTACAGTATATTGACGAGTGGAGAGGATGAGAGAAGATGGAGGACAGGAGAGTAAAGAAAGAGATGGAAAGGCAGGAGCAGAACCATAGACAACCAGAGTCAGTGGTGCTAATGTGGGGTCTGAGTGTGTAACCTCACACTCCGTGTGCTCTGATTAAAGAATGATTTATAGGCCTGCTGGAGAGCCCTTTCAGCAATCCGTCTCCTCAATGAGATTTTTTCCCCCCTTCAAGGGGGTTGGTAAATCAAGCCATCGTGGTGATGATCTTGGGTGGACAATGTCAATGTGTTACTGAGAGGGAGTTATTAAATGCTATAATCATGGAAGCATGGGCTTTCACAGATGCATACAGATACATATTTGTCACTTACAGTACTTGTCCTGCCTCATTCAGTGGAATAAATCAACATGTTGAGACACTTGGTGATCATTTCCACAGACTGATCAGACTAGTCTGTCTCTCAGCTTTAACACTAATCTGCATGTGAAGACGCCAACACTTTCATTTGAGAACGGAAGTGTTGGAATTTAATAAATGTCGTTCTCATCCAAAGTCATGCTGTAATGCTATTCAGAGTTTATACGCTATACATTGATTGTTCATGTGTTGTAAAAGTTAAATGCATGCCCTATAAAGGGAACACTGTCTCAAGACTATTGTACAGACACAACACCACAGCTTCCTGCAATGTGCTGTGACACATCCATCAATCATTAACACATTATCTGAGGACTGAATTGTATTCATCAGATGCTGCCACGATTCCATTTGTCCATTGGATGCTGCAAGACACTATGGTTTGAATCACAAGTGCAACAGTTATTGCAACAATAAATAACTTTACATGTATTTATTGTCTTCAAATGTTATGTCTGAATTTGGATCAAAAATATGGATTAAAAAATGTCAGGTACCCCTCTTTTGATCAGCTACCAGTAATTAACGCATACTGTACACACGTTTGTATTCTGTGATCATGATCTTTTTATTAATCAAAGCACACAACCATGCCATGTGATCTTTTCCAATTAGGTCTTTCTGTTTTCCCAATTACGGTAATTATAATGCACTGTATTTACATAACCCAGAACAAATAATCCATTGAGCTAAACCTATTATTAAGCTTCTGTGAAAATAATTACTCCACCTACTGTTTCCATTATTATAATGGAGCTATATTCAGGGACAAACTGCCACTGGGAAGCTTTGCTTATTTAAAAAGCAAACAGTCTCAGTGCATTGATGTAATGCTTTTTTTGGTGTAGATGTACACACATAATTAATGTGTAATTTGGCAAAGCCACAAACAAAATGAAACTAATATTTTTCATTGTTAGATAAAGTCTCTAAATCTTTAAAGGTACAATATAATGAGTATATCCATATAAGCTCTTGAAGAGTTTGACTTGTCGATGGCAAATAAGCTCTTGGGGACTTTCACCATAACTCTTTTACTCCAGTGTTTACAAACAGCAAACCTTGAGAGTGTCATAATACATGGTAATAACTGTTAGAAACAAAGCCAGTAATAGGGCAATGGCGTTTCAACAGGTTGCTTCACAGTGTAATTCCAGATTTGGGCCTTTGGGCCACGTACAAAAATAACCTGTTTGGATAACAATAATTAAAACAGGCAGACAGCTTGCTCGTCATTACGACACAAGAGAGGGTAGTCACAGGACACATGAAGGTGCTTAACTTCATATTTTAGAAGAAATCAGCCTTTGTCGCTTTTTACCACTATTCAAGGCATCCTCAACAGTAGGGAACACAATGGGTTTTTTTGTTGATTAGCTCATATGTGTGACAATTGCTCTTCACACAACACAACTTTGAAGATGATTCAGTGTCGAAATGTTTGGTGTTGTGCTGGCTCTAACAAATGTTTGCCAAATGTTTTACAGCTCTACAAACACCTTGTTCTCACATCTTGCTAGACGTGACTGCTAAGTTACCTTTGGGTAGGGTACCAAGGATCTATACCAGGATCAGCATAGATGCAAGCATGGACCAATATACTGGCAAGGTTTTGTTTTTTCAGCCAGAGACACCAGCCGGTCTCCCCAGTGTATATTCCTGTTTTCTTTGATTATTACGCAGAGTAAAGACTAGCCATGGCAAAGACAAAAGGTAGCCCCCAGAATGCTATAATTTACAAAACCGTTAGAATTGCATCTCTTTGTTGCAATAGCTCAATCTCTGAGTCTGGTCAAAGTGTTGTGCCTCTGTGATTAACCAGGTAGCCCATCTTACATAGATATGACAGGGCTGCAGACATTATGTGCTGAATATGTTATAGATTTTTCTGGAACAAGTGGTTAGCTTCTTGCAACGGAGCTGTCTCCCTGGAAAAAATGCCAATTATAATATTAAAGCTGTCTCTACCAGTGACCTTTTTGCATTTACTCTGTATGCTATTACACTCAATCAAGAAAGGTCAGTGGTGGACGTGGGTCCCATGCAAAACCATCTGTTTTCTCTTTTGTGTTGGCTGTTTGTACATTCTGATTTGACCACACTGAATTATACACTTGAGTTTGCATTAGATTTGGTATTTGCATACCATGACATTATGGGCTGAATAATAACTTATGTGCTGGATTTTTGTAGAGCAAGTGCGTCGCTCCTTGTAACAGAGCCGTCTCCTTGGGAAAAGTGACGATTCTAATATTGAAGTGGCCTATAGTGACTACAAAAAAGACCTCCACCTCAGGTAGAAGTCTTGTTAAGTACATTGTTCCAACTAGAGTGACAACTACTTTTGGTGAGGATAGATATTGGTTGATTTTTTTTTTTTAAATTGAAGTCTTAGAAGGTACATTCTAATTTTGGTATTTTGCACATGCAGTTTGACTGAATCCATAAGTAATGAATACATTGCTTTGATTAAAATCTTAGACTTGGATTTGGTTATTTAAGAGAGCTCTTATTGTGCCTCTAATAGATACGGTGGTAGTAAAACACACATTGTCTGAGCCATGTATGTATGGTATCATTTTTGAAAATAAACCTCAAAAACAGAATTTCTATTATAGATCTATAATCGTATGCATATTTGAAACATGCATTTACTTAGTCATTATATTACACCATTCTTTCCCTATGTGAATGTTATGTCAGTACAGCTATTCTCAGGTGTATTTCTGCCAGAACTGCCTATGATACACACATGAGCAAACAGCAGAATGTGTGGATTTCACCTGCTTTGCATAGTCACATCAGTGCTTGAAAAGGGAGCCCCTTGGTGGGGAAACTCTGAATTTCTCCCTGTTCAAATGCAGGATAATAAATTGCATTAGAAATGGGCATTACTTGATATCCTCACTTTCCTTGGTAATGATTTACCGACCATATAAACATCCAGCATAACTGCCAACATATAATTGATTTACTAATTGACAAATAACTGTTATGGATTCAAATATTTCCAAACATGCCGATGATATTCCAGGAAAGAATTGCACCATATTCAGATGTTCTCACCTCACAGTGCCAGGTGATTCCATTGTTTAAGACAATTAAAACTAGGTAGGATTCAACACAACACAAATGAATGAGACTGGACCTCCCGCAGACCTGGGGCCAAATGGATAAACAATGTGTACACCACTTTCCAGAATTTAGAACAACCAAATGGGCAGTGAGAATGTGTGTACCTGTGCACATATTTCACATTATACGTCTTTACTCTGATTACTGTGTTATTGCGAGTTGGCAAAAAAGGTGAGTGACATTTTATTTAGAGATTTTTTCTGTGTGTTAGGATGTAGTAAAAACCTATAATTATATAGTGATGCATGAGTGGTTAACAAACTTTTTTCGACAAGCCTTAATTTCGTTCTATCTTGAGTAAATAGGTGTGTCACTAAAATTGCACACGCCTACACCTTCATGTGTTACCAATTAATAGGTTGTTAAAACTCATAGAGCATAGAGGCACCGGGTGTTCCTAGTCAGAATCTGTTAATAAAAGTAGGCTACATTGTAATAAAGCGCAAACAAGTCTGTTTTATGGCAAATCCGATTACATTTAATGAGGTCCCCTCTCCTCGTCCTCCTCTCCTAATATTGACTTTTTGTGCTTTCAAGGGTTCCTCTATTATGCATTTATTTTTGTTGAGGTGGATCTGGTTGAAAGTTCCACCACCTGTATAACTTACAAAAAAGTCATCTTGAACATGCTGCAGTTGAAGATGCTAAGCTGCTGAGAAAAAAGGCCATTCCAGGATTTTACTAAGATTTACTCTTTACCTCTACGCTTCAGAGAGCCCTCAGCTTGTTTGAGACAGAGTGGCAGCTTTTCCATTGTTATAAGGATATGTCTTTTGTAACAACTAGCCATCACTTTAAATGCTTAATCACTTATATCTGCTGTTTTCTTGAACTGGCAAAGCTACAAGTTGCTGCTAGCTGCATATGTACTTTTAACCTATTAACTTAGCCAAAAAGTAGACTAGAGCTTACAGAATTATTATTCATCAGTGGAAGTAAATTCACTCTCAGTACCAAATCTACAAGACAATTTGACCAGTAAATAAAGGTTGGTGCAGGTGGGTTAACTTTACGCCTGTTTTCAATTAACCAGCTATGACTGCATCAAATGTAATTTGTTCGCTTGTGCATCCCAATCTAATAGTGACATACCGAAAAAGTACCAGCATCAACCAGCTGGGTAGCTTACAATAAAGAGAACTTAACTTGACTCTCTTAATCAGAATCAACTCTAATGAAACCAAAAAATCAACTCTAAAAAACAGCCCTCTGAAAAGGCCAAACTGGATTAGTTTTACTCGGGGAGGTTGAGTTTGAATTGACTTTTCCGTAATGTAATAATGGGTTAGATTTTTGGCTGCTGGCAGATTGTCATAACACATCTAGGCTATCAGCTCAAATATCCTAATGGAGGCTGTGGTGCACAAGATTTTTGACCTCGGTGCAAATGCATCAATCACCAAAACCACGTAATGTAGATATATGAAGGAGGAATAAATTGAAATCCCTCAGAGATCAGAATTTGTAAGTGTCTCTTGCATGATAGTATTACGTTTTCCAGCACACAAGCGATGTGCACCATGATGTCTTACATGAGCAGTAATTTGAGGGAAATCACAAAAATCCATTATCCTGTACAAATGGTCCTCTGGAATTGGACGTAATTACGTTTTAGGGCCCACAGTGACACTAAAGTTTGGATAGTGTTTAATACCTGACATGTATATAGTCTGTTGTTGTATTACATAATAAACTCAATAACAACACATAGGCCCTTTTTATACTCTATGCAGTATATCCCAGATATAAACTCATTCCATCAAATCATTATAGTGATTGTACTGTTGGTTTGGACAGAGTTTGCCTGGCCCACGTTAGAGGGAGATGCTGTAGCTTTGTATCTGGCTAGTCATTGAGAACCTCCCCCAAAGGTTGTGTGGTCCAACCATACAACTGAGACAATAGAGTAGCCCATTTCATTTATTTTCTTTTGAAAATAAATTGCAAACAAAAAACCCCACGTCAAACCGCTCTGGACCAAAATTGGAGGTGTTAAAGTTCACATCTCAGACCAATTTAAAAGCAGTCTATTAATATCAAATAGTTAAAACTACACTAGTGGTGTTGGCAGTTTTAAATGAAAGTGAGATGTAAACGTTTGAAAAATGGGAACATCACTACCCATTAATCCTGTGACATCAGGCAACTTCACACAGCATGGTCATGTTTACCAACCCGGTTAGTCAGTGATCACGTTATACCAAAGGATACCAAAGGGACGACAGAGACAAAAGATCTAACATTGGCGAGTCCAGCTTTCTTTGGACGGAGCGTTCACTTGCTGCTGTTTAGGAGACAGTTTGTATTTCACTCTTAAGCTTTGATTTGTCTCTTCCTGTGGGGGGAGAAGGGACCATACCCAACACCAAAATTTAATTTGGCCAAATAGAGCAAATCTACATGGTCTCAATTACAGAGGATGGGACGCTCTTCTGTTGCAGCTCCACTTTGTGATTTTAGGCTGATAGGACAGGTGTCATTTTACATAACAGTCTTGCCTAGTGTTGCTGTGTCAAATGAAGAATATTTTGTACTCTACACAGGTGACATTATTGAAAGTCTTGATAAAAGCCACTTAACATAGGTGTCATATATATAGTCTGACACAGAAATGGAGTACTAAGTGTCAAAATAAATGAAACAAATTGTTGATATGGGGCTGGATGATTACTTCTCACTGGACTAAAGGTTTCTGCTGAGTGATGAATGATTTGGCAAACATTTAGGTTTTCACCTCTCTCTCCCTCTGTGCCTCGAGAGGAGAAGGAGAGACAGACAGGGCAATGGGAAAGAGGAAGATTAATATCTTTGCGATATGCATGTATAATCTCCTTATGTTGTGGGCGGGTGTTCATTTGAATAGATGCTAAACAAGCTCAGTAGAAGCTGCAGAAGCTCCACTAGTAACACTTGGGACTTGTACATTACAGGCATTTAGGCATGTCAGCTAAAATTGATCTTTATTGGTGTGCTTACACAAACCCACTGACAACAAGCCATTAGAAACAGGACAATTGGAAATACCACACATAATAACACACATTATGAACAGTTTTATTCTTTTCAGCACACCAGTGCCCAGAGTCAATATGCAACAATTTATTCTCTCACTGATTTTTTCTAGTTCTCTCTGGAACACATGTGTTTTTTATATCTGTCTTTTTTGACAGATATATATCAGATATATCTGTGTTTTGACACCCTGATACTGTATCAATGTTTTTTTGGACTCCTGATTGGAAAGTTTTCGTTGCCTCAGGGCAGTAATGTGTTTTGAGTATTCATTTTTTCAATGGGATGAACCACAAATATATATTTTACAGTGGGTCTGAAGTGCAAAACAAATGAACAAGTCAGAAAGCAAAAGAAGCAAATCAGAAAAAGGAAGACATTAATGTGAATCAAACCATGAAGGGTATGGGTACCTATTGAATGAGTCCTCATCGCTGATTGGACACACTGTCTGTCTGTCTGTCTGTATGTCTGGGAGGAATGGCCAGGGGTGTAAAAAGTATGGAGTCAGTTAACTCTCAATAGTCACAAATGAATACAACACGATTCACAAATGTATTTTGTGATTTATATATAAATGTCTCTGTTCACAAATATATTTTTCAATGCACACACAAATATGTATCGTTTCGTATAAATGTAAAAATATATATATATATAAATGACAGAAGGTTCACAAATAAATTAGTGTTCACAAATGTCTGTTTCCGATGCACACACAAATACGTCTCGTTTTATATAAATGTAAAACAAATCCACAAATATACTTAGTTAAAAACAGCTGCAGTGTTCATCTAAAACATATTTAAATGTTGTTACATTTATTTACAGACTGTCGAATCTGCATTTAGAAACCTCCAGACGAGTTGTGAACCTCGTTACATTTGTGTGTGGATTTTTGAGAGTTTCCTGACGTGGTTAGATTCACAAATGCATTTTTTTCTAAAGGGCCTTTCTCTGTAGCCTATCAGACGTCTCTTTCAAGTTCAGCCAATCACACTAGCGTGTGATTTCAATGCTGCGTTCAATGTCCCTAATCCCGACGAGTTTGGCGTCCGGTAGCAGTACTCCAAGTGTAAATTAAACATAACATGTTTAGCCAATAATCCCCTTGTTGTTCGTGATTGAATACATTTGAATTATGATCGTCTGATTTTGCTAACGATGTGTTATTTACACAGCTAGAAAAATTAGCTTTTTTATTTGAACCATGTTAGGCCATTTCGCACTAGCACCCCAAAACAATCTCAATCCGAAACACAGAGCAGTAGTCTATTTGAGTGGCATCAGGATTGTCCACTATTGCCTGCTATTTGAAGAGCAAGAGGATGAGGAGAGAGGAGATGAAGAGATCAAACCGAAGACTAAATGTAGAAGAGACTTTAGCATTGTTTCATGAACTGGGTGAAGGGGAATCTGTTGGTGGACGTTGCAGTACGTGTTTCCCAGTGGGACCTTTGAGGGAGTAACACGGGGCGGAGTCCAGTCAAAGACTGTCGCGTGAGTGATACAGTTGTACTGCCCGAGATATGTTTGATATCAGTCAGGTGTTTGAAGATACGTCGTTGTTTGTACTTATTGTTATAATTAAACACTTATTGAAACAGTGGAGAAGTCTCAGACTTGAGCGATGTGGACTGGAGCGAGGAGGAGTGTTCGTCTGATTCCGGCTATGAGCCAGAGGGACCGTAGTCCCCGTTATACCGGGTAGGCATAGGTTATTATTTTTTCACGTAGGCCTAATTTATGTTATTTCGGGTTTAGGGATGGGTTGAATTAGTTTGCCGTCAATCGGATCGCGCCTCTGTATAGATTACATTAGATTTATTGTAATATAGGTCCTATACATTCATGGAAACACAGCTGCTTCAAAGTGCAACGTTGTGCAAAGTTTAAAAAATAAGTCGTAAAAAGCTGTAAAATCAATAAGGAATAATAATGAATAACAATGTTATACACGTCAATAGTGGGACAGCAGGTAGCTGTGTAAAATGTGCCATCCACACCCGTGCCAGAGAGCGCACGCACCGCTTCTCCAGATGCAAGTAGGCCTATTGCAAATGCTGTGGCTATTCTCTCTCATTTTTTATTGAATTTCATTAAATTTTTTACAACCAACAACAACAATTATGACAGCTTGCGTTAATTTCGATCTCCGGTCGGTGTTATTCCTTATTGATTTTTCCGCTTTTTACGACTTCTTTTTTCTCAAAATAATGAGTTAGTATCTCAAAATAATGACTTACTTATCTCAAAATAATGAGAAACTTTCTCAAAATAATGAGTTAGTATCTCAAAATAATGAGTTAGTATCTCAATATTTTGACTTAGGCCTACCATCACAAAGTCGCATGCACTAGCTAGCTTTCTGTCAATGCTATCGGAAAAGAGGTAGGCAAGCATGGTTTTGGAGCACTGATGTAGAGCAAGCTACTTGTAGATATTGTTGTGCTCTCAACACCTTGTATGTGTGTATTCAATAGGCCTATATGTACAAAAAAAAGAATGCAGGCTGTATCTAAAGCCTTTAAAATGTTCATAAAATTAAGACAAACTGCCTCAGCACATGGTTTCAGATCTTAAGAACTTTTGGCTTCTTGTTTTAATTTTGTGCATATTGGAAAGAGGCTGCCAAATACTCAGTGGAGTCTATTGTTATAAACCGGTTTGTGATAACAGTACTTTGTACTGCAGTTATCTATTGCAAACTGCATAAACAAATAGCGTAGCATGATCAAATACCTTATCTGAATAAATATCACCTTTGCAACATTGAAGGCCCACTGAAATAAATACAATCCATTTTTTTTTCCATCTTTCATGAGTTTGTAAAACACTCATTGCATGTTATTACCACTACCTTGGGCTAGCATAGCAGCGATTGACACAGAGGAAAGCTGGTCTGCCAGCCTTGAGCAGCATAAATCACTGCATTATTCATAGTAGGATAAAATCGTTCTCATTGCAACACAACTTCACCATGTTTTGATCGAAATAATAATAATGTGACAATAATAATGTGTAATGTGTTTCAACATTTAATCAGTAACGGTAATAGCAATTGTAAATATCAACAATTGCTTTTTGACTGTAATTTCAGATATCTAGAATACAATTGTAACTAGTGAAAATTATATTCATACTAGTAACAATTATGTTTGAGGTATCTACAATTCCTTTTATAACTAGTCAGAATTGAATTTTAGATATCAAAAAAGGAATTTCCACTAGTCAAAATGTCATTGTAGATATCTTCAATGACGTACGTACATATCCAAAAAGAATATGGTAATAGGGCGACTTGCCCCCTTCCACAGTGAGGAGTGCAGCGTCAGCGACAGATCAGCATCCCTGGAGCTGGCAGGGATTCAGTGTCTTGCTCAATGACACTTCAGCAGAACGAACGCTTGACAACATTAGGGCCTTGAACATGGGTAAGGACAGTCTCCTCCCTCACTACACCATCCTGCTGCCCAGAGAAGTTCTTAATTACACATTTTTTGTACATTGTACTACAACCAAGAGCATGCTTTGAGACATTAGAAATTTGGCAGTGCAGGGTGCAAAGTAGCTTACATGCTGTAGTCCACATGCTCAGGTTTTAATAAACTAGCCTGGACCTTTACATTTTGATGAGGAATGTTAACACACTATTTGATAGAAGTGCCAAAACAGAAACTTGGTAAAGGAAAATAACACAGTCAAATTCAGATTGTGACTATATTATTTTATACCATTATACCCAAGGTATTACAAATAATGGCAAATACACTGTTTTATAAAACATATAAAAAATCAGGTGCACCATTACACAGGTCACAGACATGTTGGTAAACATTGTAATGTGCAAGAATAAAAAAAGTAAAATAAAAAATAATAAAAAATAAATAAAAAATAATAAGGATGTGTAAGAGGCCAAAATGTATTGTTTTGCCTGAGGCAGCCATATGTGGTAAAGGGTTACTTTCAATTTCATTTTTCCAGAATGTTGATGTAGTGCCACCCATAGACGGGTCAATATATTACATCTTCAACTTCAGTACTTTTGAGAGGAGATGGTAGATAGATATCAGAATGAAGGATTAGTAGTAGCATTGTATCTGCAAACAGTTTTTTATTTTTTTTACAATAGATTCAACACAGGTGACTGCATTTGTCATGATGAGTGCAACAGTTATACCAGAACATAACAAATCAACTGCATTTAAGGGCTGTGAGGCAGTGGTGTTGGTCTGTCTCTATGTGTGTATTCTATTTTCAATAGAAGTTTATTTAGCCCCAGGGACAAAAATAAAAACAGAACCAAATATTTTACAGCTTAATTATTTATCTATTTAATGTCTGCAACTGTATGATTTGTTTTATGTTGAGAATTCTATACTTTTGTTTATGGATCAAGGACTGGGCCTTTAAACTGTGAAGATGATGGATGAACATCTTAATCAGCAGAATTATGACAATTACACTAGCACTTTATGGGAAGGTATCCATCAGAGGCGAGTCTTGGGTTTGAACTTTAGTGGAGCTCATCCCCTTGACCCATGATGTGCTTGTGTGTTGTCGCTAACTACTGGTTTTGTGCCATCTTAGAGCGATGTGAGGCACAACGCGAAGCAGAGCGGCTTATCGTTTTATAAAATGGTGACACACCGTTGTAATAAAAAGAACAGTTTGTCCTACAAAGCAATTTAGTTCTAGTACCTTTTGATTGGTGATTTTCAGTTACCACATTAATATTAACAATTCGATTTATGCGGTCACAGGTGTGAGTTTATTACATATTATTGCTTTGAATGTGCGCCAAACAAAACTAAGGGCCAGAGCTATCATCTTTTTAATTGTAAAAATGGCATCAGTTCTGCCTTTTAAATATATTCTTACTATTTCTAGCTACCGCCAGGAGAAGCATGTTCTAGTTTATAGTAGGCTGTTTAGCCCAAGAGTAACAATGTCAAACACAACATACCCAAACAAATGTCCACCAGGCAGTACTTGACATACAAACTATATCTTTAAAGTAAGTCTGCACTTGTTACATAGCATCCATGGATTGATCTGTTCCAGGGGTAATAGTGAGCGCATGCACTGTCAGCCCTCAACTTGTCTATGGGTTCCACCACATTGGTTTTGCTTGATGGTAGATGTCAGCGAAACCATAGAACAAAATAGTTTGGAATGAATGCTGGCAAGCTGAATTCCTTCTCCGTTCACCGACTGCCCTTGTAAATGGATGCTTATTGACATCTGTACTGCGGAGCCCCAAATGACCAAACCTCAACATAACAGATCAATAATACCAATTGTGATGCCCCTACAACTCGTCTACATGAATTAACAACGGGAGACGCCAAACTAATTTGGCAGAAAAAAAGCATATGGGTTCTGAGATGACTCACTCATTTCCAGACAATACAGGATGATTCTTTAAGATGTTCCATATGGATTTCCAGTGAGCATTAGTGGTTTTGGCACACTGTTTAATAAGTCACATTACTTCACCCATTCATCTTTGTCATTTCAACGACATTGCCCATCGATCAATAACCATGGAGCAAAGTAGTCAACATGAATAATGTCCTAAATTAGGATCCTTAGCAGTTATTGATTATGAATTTGCCCTTGTCCTTGAACTCACTTACTACACTTAAATGCTTCATATGCAAGGAGCACATTTTTAAATGTGTAGAAACATAGTATAGGTCCAGAGCTACAGTATTCCACCATTCATTTTTTTTCAGTATTCCATGTTACAGGTTGCTTGCATGTCTTCATGTATGACGTGAGACATCTTTGAGCACTGCCCTTTAGTAATAAGGCACGTAAAGCTGCAGTCATTATCTGCATCCTTTACCTTGGTGGTGAATGTGATACAGAGTGCCAAAGAGAAAGGCCTGACAGCTGTGAAAATCAGCCTAGAATATTTTCTAGAAAACCAGCTTTGCACCAATCATGGCATGAAGCCTTGGCAAGGTCTGGGCCAGAAACATGGAGTCAGAAATTACGTCTCTGTCTCCCCGGGTAAACAAGCCAGCACACATTCATTAAAGAGCTCTTGACTGGGTCTCAAATGTGTATTGACCAGCTGGGGACAAATGGGAACCATTTCCCTCTATGAATTGAACACATTTGTTACAGTTTAGGATTGATTCTTTGTCATGGCAACCATCAGTGTGCAGGCATGAAATAAGAAATTGCATTATCTCAACTGAAATTGATTTCAGGAAAAAAAAGTTATCTTTTGACAGACTGAATGGCCTTATCAAGCCGTAACCCAGAATACATGAAGGTATATGTCTGTGCTTCAAAAACTGAGCAAATGTTTACATTGTGCCCCAATGCATTTTAAAGGTTTCTTTTCGTGCATTGCCAGGACCCCCACTGGCCTGCTGGAGGCCCGCTCTAAGCAAAATGTGATTTGGGCCCTCTCATTTGACTCCACCAGTGGTAATCAATCCAGCCAGCAGTTGGTGACCCATTATGAGCTGTTTTGCTGTATAAATGCTCCGTGGGAATGATGTAGTTTAAAGTTACAAATTGGTATAAGCCACCATTGAAAACAGCTATTCTTTCAAAAGGTGACACCACCCACAGTTTACCATTTTGAAAGATGCAGCATTGCAGCTTGGCTTGGTCTCATTTGTTCACAAAACTTAAACTAAACTATCAAAATCAATGTAAGAAGCCTAGATTGGTGTAAAAAGTGCTACACATCAACTTTAAAAGCAAAATACAGTATTAAGACTTGGGCTTATTAAAGGGATCATTTGACATTTAGGATTGTCATTTGATTATAGTTATTATTCCCCACCAGACATTCATCCCATTATGCTGAAATATTTATACTTTTGATGGTTTCCCCAAAATGGCTTGTTAGCATTTTTAAGAATCCTCATTAAAACCAAAGGGCACAATTAGCTCAAGCTTGCACCTAGCTTGTGTAGATCTGTATTCAGGTGTCAGACATTTGGTATTAAGCTCTACTGGGGCAGCTTGGGGGTGCAGAGTGAGGTTTCTCCAAAATGTTTTAACTACAGCATTCATAATTTAGACTTTAGCTCTTTTCCAATGCATTATATTTGTAAAAGGGGATTAAATGTTACTAATCTTGTAGTTGAAGACACAGACAATCAATACTATTTTTCTGTGTTATTAGAAGCTAAATGAGTTCCCTACTGTTGCCTATGGGCAGGAATACCTAAGCCTATCTGATGGGTTAATGATTTAATGATAATAATGAGTGATTTTCAAATGAGACACCCCCCCCCCCCCCCCCCACAATACACACACATAAACACGCACACACACAATTACAGAAGCTGTTTACCTTAAGCCATGAATTTTTCTTATCCACACATTACATTTAACTCTGATCTACTTTTATAAAAACGTAACTCAGATTTCTTCCATTAATTTCTTCCATTATCATCATATGTCATTGATGGAACCACAGGCTATCAAAAATATACAAGCCAGAGGCAGATCACAGACAGTAGAATCTAATGCTAAGAACACACACACACACACAAAATATAACTATAGTTCTGGTTAACCATTATTATTCTATACACGTGCGGTGTATTTGGCTATCCCAAATAGCCTATAGTGTCAGGTAATTTTCTTTTTGGTAGGCAACATAGAAAACACATTAAACCAAATTGCTCTTGAAAAGATGCCTATTTCAAGGTGAAACAGACGGCAGTGATAAATTCAAATATTTCTATCATAACACAGCATTCATACATGAATGCATGATTGGAAGCCTGTTGCAAATGGGCAAATATGCCTATGAGTAGTTTGTTTTCATGAAAGTTTAAATGAATGAATGAAAAATGATCTCAATCTCGTTGTTATCTTATTTGAAATATTAGAATTAAGGGCAAGGGCTTTTATTAGAGGGGATGCATAGGATGCAGCAAACACCCCATTCCCCCCTGAATTTCCACAGACAAAAACCTGGCAACCCAGGGAATAGAATAGAGAGGCTATTTTTATATTTCTGACGAGCTGCCAAAGTTCTGAGTTTGTCTGAGTCTGAATACAAACAACCTTTCCTGCGTTTGTTTTGTTGTATCCGAAATTACATCTGGTGTTAATGTGACTTAAATCAGCAGCAATAGGGTCTAAAATATTTTGGTGAAATAGATATATTTTTGTGAAGTATCCCTTTACATATTGTAGAATCCCAGTGTCTCATGACCATGCTGGAACCCAGCCAAATGAGAGCACTGGGTACAAACAGGCTAAAGATAGCAAGACTATTTTTAGAAAATATATATGAGTGTTTGTATGCTTGAATTTCACGTGGCTCACTATAAGTCAAAGGCAAAAATTTGAGATTTCTGAAAGGGTAGGCTACATCCCCCCCATTCCCTCACTTTTTTTCAGCATCTACTGAATGCCAGCATGTCTGAAATGTTGAGATACGGCATGGAACATGTCTCTTTTTAACAATATAGTCATAATCCCTATAGTAAAAATGTCCTGACCATCTCCCTTTCATAGGCTATGCTATACTGTATTCTTGTCAGCTGCTGGTGTGGTGCACAACTGCAAGTGAGAGAGAGATTTTGGGGGCCCCCGTGGACGCAGAATTGAGACGGTCTCAGATGGAGCCGTACATGCAGTGCGTGCTCTGTGCAGGCACTGTGCATTGGCAATAGTCTTCTCCCTCAATACCCTAGAGAGAGCTATCCAACAAAGCAACCCTGACATGGAATCAGTATTATGTTTAACTCTGGTTTGAGAAGCCATTACCTTGGCACCGACTAGACAGCTTTATTTAATCTACAAGCTGCCAGCTCTGTCCCCGTCCCAAACTGGCACAGCCGGTGCTTGTTCATTCAATCTGTAGGGGCTGGCATGAGTCAGGTGATTTGATTATATCTGGGGGCCTGAAAAATCTGGCAAGGAGCAAAGTTCAAAATGATGCCTTTCTGTAAAAATATAATCAGCATTAATATTAGGATTTATTTTGAAAATGCACTGTATAAGGTTATATATGTTTTGCAGTTGTCTGTGCACCACAACCACACACACATTTTTGGCAGACCTTATATGTCGGTAATATTTGTTACCGCCATATTCCCCTATCATGGTGTGTAGATGATAGGTAGATGTAGTTTTTCCAGTGTTGACAGACCTCCACAGCCAATGAATAACATAGATTTTATCTTTGCAATATGCCATTCACAGCTGACCATCAACCTCTCTCAAACAAGTGCCATTTTTTTCCAGATACAGTGGCAGCAGGTATAGAATGTTCAGATGTCAGAGGGAGATCAGAGCTTTGTGTGTCTCTGGGATGGGAGAATGAGAGCATATCCAGGCCACAGGGTGTAAGTCCCAACAAAAGGAGGTGCCAGAAATGCCATGTTGATGTCAGCCAGCCAGCCGTACTAGAGATTTGTCACAGTCTTTGATGAGATCCACTTTGACCTGCTTGCTGCATGCAGACCTTACACACAGGGGCTCACATAGTGCAATTTCAAATTCTGTGTTTGTAGTGGAATCAAAAAATGATTGGTATCAATTAGATATTTCATGGCCCTGACAAAATCATATTCTGAAAAGGGTATAGTCGCCTTTTTAACTGATTACATTAATATTCTCAGGCATACTATCATATTAACAATATCAAGCTAAGGCATCGAGCTCACTAAAGAGTTGGCATTTTAAATGGGTGATTTCACAATTATGATTATCAAGTTAATAAGCACAGAATCTGTTCATCATTAGGCATTCCATTTACAGGCACAATAAATGACATTTTCAGACACTTTTGGTTTTTATAGAGCACAGTTATTCTGATTCATGTATCCCCACAGTATTGCTGTGCCACTCTAGTCCTATTTCTGTGATAGACAGAATATAAATTGAAAATTTATATTGTCTTCTCCTTTAGACCCTGATTTGTGAAAAGAGTCATTTTTTGTGACTCGTGAAAAAGTGGATGTGCTGCGGTGTCATTTGCTATATGGGTTTTTGAATTTTTCCTAGAATAAACATGTTTTGTCCCCATTGCTTACCATTTGTTGTGGGTTTTTTTTCAGGTGTAAAGCAATATCTCTGCACTATCCCCAGAGAAGGCCATGCCCCAATGAATCGTCTTTCTTATACCATTACAGGGCATGTCTCTTCTCATTCTGTTTCACACTAACACATTACATTGGCCCGGCACAGTAAATGGACATAATAAGGGCTGTTTGTTTTTTAGCGTCCTCTTCCAGCCGAAGTCCTGGTTGCTACACGTTTGTTGAAGCTAAGCTATTGCTCTGTACACTATGCCTGAGGTCTAGTTTGTTCTGTAATTACAGTGTTTTATATTTCATGCTTGTTGGTTCTGCATACAATAGGTACTGATCACTGAGCCGCTGCACATTTCCTGGAGCTGTAATTGAGTAGTGAAAGGAAAAGAAAGCTGTCTGTGACTGAAAAGTACAGCAGGTGGCAGTAGTTGAACAGGAATATACGGGTCAATTGGGTACACCTTTTTGTCTCATATTTACTCCTCCACAGGTGACAGATGAGAACATAGAACCACCCCAACACTGTAGTGGTACTTCATCTAGTTCAGATTTATGATGTCGACAGAGGGAAAATTCTCCCTGCCTCATGTTTGAGATGAAATGGAATGTGTGTGCAGACATTAAATAAAGAGGAGGGTGTTTTGGTAGGTGATAGAAAAAGGCCTTTTCCTCATACGAATGCCCCTTTGAGTCATCCCACAACCTTTTAGAAGTCTGAGTGAGAAAAGGCATGAGATGAACTGATAACCAAGCGCCACATCAGACTGGAATGAATTGAAAGACAAAGTGTAAATTGTAGCAACTCCAGGAGAGATGAAAGGCAGAAGCGAAGAAAGTTGAAATTGGAACTTAAAACTGGGGAAGAAAAAAAAGATGATGAATAGCAAATATAGATTGACTCCATCTAGTGCCTCATTCAACATGTACACCCTGTGGCAGGGTTCCTTATTTCCATAAAAGTCTAGGCCTTCATCTGACAAGAGGAAAAAACACTTGCTGCTGCTTCAAGAGAACACCAAGCATGAAGAATATTGCATCATAACCTTATACTGCCTATGCTGACACTCCTCTGCTGTGTATGGTTACACATGACATATCCATTCACTCAGTTTCCAAATAGCATTCTGTATAAGAACAGTTTCATAAAGCCTCCAACCGCATGCAGTGTTGAATGATGGTGAGGCTGCAGTGCAGAGCAAAACTAAAGCCAATTAAGTGCCTATTTCTAAGGGTTCATTAAATGAGCCATTCACCCAAGTCAACACTGACCACAAATGAGGGGTCAACCAAAGAAAATGACAGATTCTTAAAGGAGTCAGACAAGCCAGAGCGTGAACGATTTATACAAAGGACAAAGCTGACGATTTACACTCCTGCCCGGGATGAAACTTTATCTGACCTGTCAAATGCTGCCCAGCCGAATCCGTCACAAAGAAGCAGCAAAACCATACTGCCAAGACGAATTGTTTGTTGCGTCTCGAAGATCAGAGCATGACCTTAATGATCTGCGCAACGCCGAGTGTTGGATTACCGGGTTACTTGAGCAGCCACTGAAAGGTATGCTGCATGTTATATTTTGATTGTGTGGCAGGAGCTGATACCCCCTCCGCCCTCCCCTCGTGGAACCGGACACCAGAAGCAGGACACTCTGGGGAGGCTTCAGCAGGACGAGGCGTTCAGCCAAATGGCACCGCCACACGGCTCTGCAATTTGTCTTCCTCCTCTGGACACACCTCATGAAAACAAATGAACTCTCACCTTTGTTGCTATAGTGAGGAAGTGCACAACATTGTTAGAGGCAACGATTCATTATAGGATGCTAGGGTTGTTATGTGTTTGTGAACACCACTCCCTTAGGGGTGGATCTGGCTCGCTCTACGCCTGTGATTGGATTCCAGTAAAATTGGATGGGGTGAAAAAATAAAAGTGAATGATACTTAGTGACCTCTGTTGTCCAGTGATGTTTGGCTTAAAGCGTTTGTGGACTACATAAAAGACAATAACGGAGAGCAAGTGTCGGAAATTCACTCAAGGGTCAGAGGCCAGATGCTGCATAAGCATTCCTGCTGCACAAAGATCATAAAACATTGGGTGGCCTATTGATTTTCACGTCTTTATCAGTGTTTCCATGTGGCCAGAAGCTGAAACACTGTGGAATAGACATGTCTGTCATCTTTATGTGTACATTTACAGTGCCCAAGAGAAACCATGACTATTAAAACCTCATCTATCAATATTTCTGTACACCAAGTAAAAATGTGTCTTCTTTATGTTTGTGTTTTCCTTCTTTTAGAAGATTGATTTGGATGAGCATGTTCTACAGCAACACAATGCAGCTGAATCAATAAAGTTGAACGTCAACTTTACACATGTTTAATGTATGACATATTTTACACAACACTAAGTAGGGTATTCATCAGTTTTACGATGTCAAATCAGAGTAAAGTAAAAAATCATAACTCACCGTGTGGTATGGTAAAAGTCGCTGATGTACAGCACATGAGAGCTAAGCAGGAGTATTTTATGTTATGAAGATATAAAAAGTTTGTTTTCATGTTACATTTGCAATTCAATTTCCATGTTGACCTATGATGAGCTAAGACCTATCCTGAATTAGGCATGACGTCACTGGAAGGTCAACATGGGATTCAACGTATAAACACAGTTTTTTGTGGATGTTGGTGAAAATGAGTTTGTTTTTCAATCCCCAATTGGGATTATGATGGATGTAGCGAATCAGCTAACTGGGATGCCTACGCTTGTTTTAGTGTTGCCTGGAGCAGAATGAGTTCACCAAGCCAAGTTCATATTCAGGTCAATTACATTAATAATAAATAAATGCTGGTACTGGTCTTTGGAACCTGGATCTGTTGCAACTACTGGCTGGGATTGACTTCCTCTACAGGCTTTCGGGATTAGGTTGACCTGGTGGAGGAGTAGATCAGCTTTTTCCTCTGTGTGCTTTAATAATGTAATTAAGGGGTAACATCACGGCTAAATTCATTGAATACCTCAATGCTGTCATCATTTTGCACAGCTATTAAATTGCATGACTTCTTTTTTCTCCCTACAGCCTAACAATCAAATCCTGTTTTGTACTCCCAAATTACATTGTCATCGCCATTTTCAACCCACCAAGTGTACTCTTTTCATTTATTTTCATTATCAAAGGGTGTCATTAGAAGGGTGTCATCATAATGGTCCCGTGTATGAATACAGTATGTAATGTTGACAGCAAGGTTGAGACATCTTAGGCACACCTCCTCTCCTTTGAACGGTCATGAATACAGTAGTTAAGGATATCTCTCTACATGTGTGATCATAATATCCTTCCTTTCATCACTATTTAAAGGGGTATTAAGGAATCAAGATTCTCTATAGGACCGGTACGAATTGCAGCAACACTGACAGAAGGGTGATTTTCTTTTTTGTCACATGTTTTAATTGCTTTTAGTGACGTCCCGGTTGTTGCTGGTGTTATTCGTTATGCTGTATGCTGTCCTTATGTGTGTCCGTCCAGCTTATGCCTTATGATAGTGAGTTCTGTTGCCTTCTTGTCTTGTCTCAGAGTTTTTTTCCCCTTTAACATCAAGTTTGCTTCTTGCCAGGCCGTCATTGTAAATTACAATTTGTTCTTAATTGTCTTGCCTGGTTAAATAAAATACAAATCTTTGGCAGAGCTCCCAAATTAATTTTATGATGCAAAATACCGTAATATTACTACTGCCTTGTCAATTGCTTTTTTGGAGTGAGACCTTTTAGCCTCCTTAGCTGAATTTTCTTGAGATGCCGGTTGCTCAATCATAGCACCATCCTCCATCATTGAGAAGTTGAAAATGTGTGAGAAGTAGGTGGCGGTGGTGAGATGGTCCAAGCAGAGTATGGACCGGAAAGTGAGTTTTCAAAGCCAGCAATCTCAGCAGCTGGCAAAGTAAACGTGGAGTTGAGTTGGTATTGAGCAAAAACGTATTATGGTAATTTATATACCATGCAGTTGTTAGTAGAATCAAGTTAGTAGCATCATCTGGTAATCAACACACAGATCTTTAACCCTCAGTTTACCTATGCTGACTGAGAAGATTTTGACATTCTCAAACATAAAGAATGATCTTGGTTGAGAGGAGGATTAAAATCTGGCTCTGTGCTTGCGACGTTATATGTGAAGAGAGCACCATTCATTTCCTGTGGCACCTAGAAAGACATTACATTCAAATATTTTGCTTTGGTCTATCTAGTTCTCCTGCTGCAAGTCTGAACGAATGGGATTGAATGCAGAGGAGTGGAAGGTCAGTGGCAGTGAGTGTGCAGGTGTGCATGTGTCAGAAGTTAATGGAGGCATGGCGGCTCTGTAACAGATAGCAGCAGCTCTGTCAAAGGAAGAGAGGAGGCAAGGCCTGCAGCCCATTCATCACCAGCCCTGTCTTCTCCTCAGCCTTAGTCTCCTTAAGCCATGTGATAAAGGTGCATGTCAGCTCCTCTCTGCTGCTCAACTGCATCCAGTCCCTGCAGAATCCACAAACAGAGGTTCAGGTGCCTTCGCAGCTTGATGCTGTAGCCACAGCAATACCAGTAGCAGCCCGCTAATGTACAGTATATGCAGAGATGGGGACTGCTTCATATACAGAGGATTTCAGCTACTGCTGCTTTGAATACCACAGAGTTTCTGCAAATCTGCACATGCTTCTTCTTCTATCGACTGTTAGCTCTCTGTTTTACCACAGGCAATTATATAGGCCTGAGCTTATAGTGTAGAAAATCCCCAATCAGTTTGACTGCTCAGGGGACTCTAGAATTAATCCTGTTGGGAAGAGACAGACTGTCTTTTTCTGTGTTCTTCGCATGACATTAACATTAGAACAATATGAGATAACTTTGTTCAGGCTAACAACCACTTGGAAGTCATTTCTGTTTGCCCTAGATTACAACATCATGAGATATTTTACCCCATTAGTGACACAAGCTTATGTTCCCTTTCAGCTGCATGTGTAGGTGGCTGTTAGGTTGAGTCATTATATGAAGATAAGTCACTGTATCTCACCATATTTCAATATAAGAGTTGCATTTAGCAGACCAGTCCAATGGGAACTACTGCTACAGCATGTTTGCTCTGCAAGAAGATACTTCATGGGATTGGTGATATAATACATTAATTCTTCAAAAGAGTTGCCTTGTAGACACTGATTTAATTTGCTCCTATTTCTCCACATCATTAAATCAAACAGAAGCTTTATAGAGGGAAATTTCACCTCAGTTCTGTTTGCACTGCACAAGGTCTTTCCTTGCTATTTCCACGCGAGACACATGGCCTCCTTATGATCACTTTCCACAAAGGAGATGCACATCTGCCAGTAGCAATCAAACAGATCTTATCGTTAGAAAACGTTCAAAACTAAACACAAGATGTCTGTTGTGTTTCCTTTGAAATCGATGACTCAGATGTTCAGTGCAGCCATAATTAAGATGACAACTGCCGGAGCAGAAGGTTAGGTGCTGTACAAACAGGTCAGTCAGAGAGTTCAGGGTGTCCAATGCTTTGCAGTGATGATACTGAGGGAAGCAAGAAAACCTTGTTGAATAACTGTGCTTGCAACAATGTTCTCATTCCATGGTTTTATCATTTGTAAAGCTCCTGACGTTATTCAGAGAGTTCAAGGTGTTTAATGCTTTGGAGTGGTAATACTGGCGGCAGGATGAAAACCTTGTACAATGACTGCTTGGTTATACAGATATTCCATGACCATCATTTGCGAAGCTCCTGACATTCATTTCATTGTACAATAATACAGTTAATTCACATGCTTATGTTAGTAAACAATACGAGAGCCTGTTTTACTGAAGTGTTAATGTGTCCAAAGTGGTTTCATTTCTGTGAGTGTTTGACGTCTGTATTTGTGTTCATGTGGTTGGTGTTGTCTTTCTTATTGCACCATTCCATTGTGAGATATTTATGAATAACACAATGTATGCGTGCATTTTGATGACTATGGTTTTTAATGTAGCTTCATTAATAATGATAATGTTTAGTTGTTTACCATAGTCAATGTAGGATAAAGCAGAGGTATACTACAGCCACAAGAATATTAACAGCCATCCAGCTCTCTACTTTCCTGACTTCCTTAAAGACTCGTAATTCACAAATATGAGACACACTACAATTATACATGTCCCCCTTCCATTGTGCTTTGATTAAATGTGCAGGACACCAATCAATATTATCATGCGTCGCTGTCTAAACAGTTCACACACAATTTCCTGTGTGGTATAGAAGTGAATTATAGAAGCAGGCCTTAAAATAATGCGAGATGACCAATATGCTACAAACCCTATTCAGATTGCTTTTTTTAAATACACCAATTTCTTTTAATCTCCTATACCTTCCTATAATGCCTTTCCATTAAGCCATTCCATTAAGCCTGACAGAGACCGACAGATAGCGGACACATTGCAGTAGTGGCAGCTCTAAATAGACATCTGTGTGCCACTGTGTGCCACAGTAATGCCTGCAGAACAACAAGTCCATAAATTCATGGTACTGAATTTATTAACATGAAATCTATTTTTCTCATTGGATATAGCGATTGATGCTCTTATAACAGGCATAGGGAGTATCATGGAATATTGCAATGGAACAACAGTATCTGACATAAAGGAAGGCAGCGATATGATGCTCACACCTCCTAATGAAACTTTACTTTTCATGCTACAGTCCATTTCATCTTCACCCTTCTACTGTGTCACGGGTCCTCGAGGTGCGCCAGGCGAAATGTTCCCCGAGAGTGAATAAGTGTTCTGGAGAAAACCTGGTTAGACTTGCGTTCATTTTGCAGTCAGTTCCCTTCTGTGCTCCTGTCACCGGGTGGAGTGACTGTGTAAAACCACACTTTTTCCTTTCTGTTGGGGAGCAGCTACACTGAACAACACGACCAGACAAGAATTAAATATATAAAATACTTCTTTATTACAATAGTTCTAAAATCAATGGATAAAGGGATACTCCGGAGGATCAATCTAAAAGAGTCCAACAGTCTGGTTTCCAAATGGTAAGAACAGGTAAGTCCTTGGACAGCAGGTCCCAGTTCAGCTGGCTGCCAGTCGCTTGAGAAGACACAAGATATCCGTCAGGGTAACCTACCTAGCAGTCTTTAGTTGTAATAACTTATTTTAGAACAAAAACAACAATAAGTTTTGGATGAAAAAGAAATCAAAAATATAATATAAATCAAAGTATAAACACAGCAAACTAAAAGTCCAACACAGGGAACACCAAATTAATTCAAATGAATCCACTTCCAAATGAATCCACTTCAACTCAAATGAAATAATAAAGCCCAGTCCAACATTACTGAAGTTTGTCCATATAGAATGACTGCTGGCGGGATGCCAACGTTATAATTATTTAACAGGATAATTGTATAAAAATCATTCAACAGCAGCATTAACAACGCCAACTAGGTGACGCCTTCTCCAGTGTATTTTTTATGAGAATCGGCTATCGATCAGGAGGGGTACTTATCTAGAGGAAGGGTGGAACGCGTCCCCACCCCTCCACTTTCATCAAAGACTTCCCCCTCACGCACCGTGCGTATCTGTAGCCTCCTCGGGCGTGATGACGACCCGGTCCTCTGCGTAGCAGCAGCTCCTTCGGTCCCGGCAGTGGCTCTGACAGTGGCTGTGCACGTCCCCGGTCAGGAACACTTCTCTCGCGCTGCTCCCGGGAACTTTGGACAAGATGCCCTCTCGACTGTGACAGCCGTCCGACCAGTGCTCCTCCAACAGCGTTTCCCGATCGTTGCTTGCTCACCGTTCGTTCCAGCCTGCCCCTCTGCTGCTGCTTAAATAAAAGGGCAGGGAAAACCCAAACCACCAACACCTGTGACCTAATTACCCACACGCTGAAATTACGGAGGGAGGTGTGTCCGTCAATCAGCTCAACAGGCAGGCAGGCACACACACACACACACACACACGTCACCCTGTGACACCCCCCCAAACCAAAAGGTTCTAGTCCCGAGAACCATTCACCCATCACCTATATCTAAGAGGGGGGTTACCCAGGTTGGACCGCTGGGAGCGTCTTGGTACTGGGCCGGGTTCTGCCTCCACCACTGGCCCACCTTGACCCGTCTGAAACATCAGTCCCCAAGTTGGCAAGGGGGCCCGATGGGCTCCTTGAACCGCAGGTCGGGACGGCTCCGGCGTGGAATACAGTAGGCAGGGGCGGAGATGGTTGCGGTGGAGGATGCGCTCTGGGCCATCCTTCCCCTCTGGTCTAATCTTGTAGACTGGGAGGTTTGCATGATGGCGTCCAACTACCACATAAGCTTGGTTCTCCCACCTGTCACTCAGCTTCCCTTTGCCTCGTCTCCTGTGATCCACCACGAGGACCCGTTCACCTGGCAGCAGTGGGGAATCTCGAGCCGTTTTATCATACAGTCTCTTATTTTTCTCTGCTGCCTGTCGGAGGTTCTCTGCTGTCTTGCTATACGCATAAGATAGCTGCTCTGCATGCCTCACAACCCACTCAGCAGTACTAACTGCTGCTTGTGCCCCTGTTGTGCCAGTCACCATCTCAATGGGCAGCCTGGTATGGCGGCCGAACATTAGGTACGTTGGTGCATACCCAGTGGAACTATGAATACTGTTGTTATACGCATGGACCAATCCAGGTAAGTATTCAGGCCATCTGTTCTGCTTCTCTGTCTCCAGGGTGCCAAGTAAATTTAATAGGGTCTGGTTAAATCTTTCACACCCCCCGTTCCCCTGGGGATGGTAAGGGGTGGTATGACTTTTCCGACAGCCATAAAGGTTACACAATTCCAAAATCAATTTCGACTCAAAATTGGGGCCTTGATCTGAGTGTAGAGTCTCTGGGCAGCCGAAAGGTTGTATCACACGGTTCCATAGGGCACAGGCAGTGGTGGTGGCTGTTTGGTCAACAGTGGGAATAGCCCAGGCAAATTTGGTGAATAAGTCTGTTATGACTAGAATGTTCTGGTAACGATCTGTAGGACGGCTCAGGGTCAGGAAATCCATGGAAACAATATTTAAGGGAGCTTTGGGCACAATAGGGACTAATGGGGCCCTATTCTCTAACTTAGCCTTTCGCAATACACACCGGGGGCAAGTTTGAGTCCAGGAATTAATGGTCTCTTCCATACCTGACCAGAAAAAGCCTCTTCGTAAGAGCGACATCGTCCTTTCCACACCTTGGTGTCCCGTTTCAGAGTGGTAGGCCTCCCACAGGGCCTTTATCTGGTCTGTAGGCACAACCACCTGTTGGAGGAGCTCATGCGTTAAAGAGTCTTTTACATTACGGCATACCACACCATCTCTCAGGCTCAGCCGTCTCCAATGATTCGATAGTTTCTTTACCGTTTCAGGGAGTTTGGCACGTTCAGAGCCTCTAGGTAACCAACCTCTGTGCAGGTACTCCCTCACTGTTCGGAGTGTGGCGTCCTCCCCTTGCAGCTCCTTCCAACGACTCGGGTCCCACCCCCAGCCTGTGGGTGCAACCTCTGCCTGGGCCCCGGGAGCCACCACTACACCGACCAGCAAGTCTTCCTCTAGCACTGGTTCTGCCAAAGCCTGTTCTGGATGTGAAACAGGCAGCCTAGACAGTACATCTGCATTAGTGTGCTCCCTCCCTGGTCTGTATTTTATGGTGTAATCAAAATTTGCCAATTGGGCAGCCCACCTCTGTTCAACAGCCCCCAGTTTTGCAGTCTGCAAATGTACAAGTGGGTTATTGTCAGTTATCACAGTCACTTTTGCACCCCACAGATAGTCCTTAAACTTCTCCACAAGAGCCCATTTCATTGCAAGAAATTCAAGCTTAAATGAACTATAATTAGAGTCATTACGTTCTGCAGGACGAAGGCTGCGGCTTGCATAGGCTATGACTTTCTCTTGACCATCCTGTTCTTGTGCCAAGACCGCCCCCAAACCTAGATTGCTGGCATCGGTGTACAGGGCAAAAGGGAGTGTGAAGTCAGCATAGGCTAATATTGGGGCTCTAAGCAGTTCCTGTTTTAGCAACTGGAAGGCTGTCTCACACTCATTAGTCCAGTTAATGGGCGGCGACCCACCCCTTTGTCTGCGCCCCTTACCCACCAACAGTCCATGAAGAGGCTTAGCAATCTTTGAAAAGTCTTTAATAAAGCGCCGATAATACCCCACAAATCCTAAAAAGGAGTGCACCTGCTTTACCGTTGTTGGGGGGCGCCATTCTTGGACTGCGGACACTTTCTCAGGGTCAGGTGAAACCCCTTGTCCACTCACCAGGTGCCCCAGGAACTTCACTTCTTTCTGAAAAAATTGACACTTTTCTGTTCTGAGCTTCAGGCCATAGCGCGCCAGGGACTGGAATATTGTCTCTAGATGGTGCAGATGTGTTGTAAAATCAGGGGAGAAAATTACTACATCATCAATATAAACCAAAGCAGATTCAATTAATTGGTTACCCAGACACCTTTGCATCAGTCTCTGGAATGTCGCTGGTGCGTTACATAGTCCGAACGGCATTCGTTCAAACTGGAAAAGGCCAAGTGGAGTAGTAAAGGCTGTCTTCTCTTTGTCGCTTTCCTCCAGCTCCACCTGCCAGTAGCCACTGGCAAGATCTAAAGTGGTGTACCACTCCGCTTTATTCAGGCTGGTGAGGGAGTCTTCAATGCGTGGGAGGGGAAAAGCATCCTTGTGTGTCACACTATTAAGCTTACGGTAATCCACACAAAACCGCCAAGCACCACTTTTCTTTTGGACAAGAACAATCGGTGCGGCCCAGGGGCTGCAGCTCTCCTTGATAACACCTTTGTCTAACATACCTTGTAACAGGGTGCGCATCTCCTTATAGAGGGTAGGGGGCAGTGGTCTAAACCTCTCTCTGATAGGGGCAGCATCACCTGTGGGAATGTGATGTTTAGCAATGTCAGTCCGGCCATAATCTTCCTCATGAGCAGAGAATACATGTTGCCACTTAGCCAAAAGTTGATGGAACTGATGTTGGTGTTCCTGACTCAGATGGTCACTCTGGGGTAGAGGGATGGTCCGCTTGTCCACCTCCACTGGGTCCTGCCCCTGACCAGCCTGGACGACCCCCACCTCTACCACCCCAGGGCTCACTTCCATGAGGGAGACGTCCGTGCCCTCCCTCACACTCAGAGGATCAACAACGGAGACTGTTGCCAGCTTTTGGAGTCTATACAGGGAGACTGGATAAGGGTTAACATTACGCACCCTCACAGGAACCCTCCCCCCTTTCACAGTTACTAGGGCCCTCGATACCTCGACTCCTATGTCTCCTCCAAAGGGTTCCACTAGGGCACAGAAGTTCTTAAGGTCCGGCGGGGTTGATACTCTGGCCCACAGCAGGGCCTCACTCTGGGCTGGAACAGTTACTGCATAGCGGCAGGGCACCCGGGCGGTGCCTTCCCACTGCTCCTTAGCCGCAGCAGCTTGGATCCTCCTACAATCTGTGAACACATTATCCCACTCCTTCCCAAAGTTTTGTACCTGGGGGTTAGGGCAGAGTCTATCACGGTTCTTGAACAGTTGGTCCCAACAGTCCAAGATCACATTCATCCCCAGAAGGGCTCTATGCTCCCCCAAACAGTGATCCCTCACAATCACAATTCCGCGTGATGGCACCGTTACCCCCCCAACATTGAAATCTGCAACCATATATCCAACATAAGGGATTTGGAGTCCATTGGCAGCCCGTAAGGTCAACCACGGGAGGTCTTGGTTATCTTTCTGTTTACCTTCAAAGAGCTCTTTACATAGATTTTCGCTAAATAACGTGACCTGGGAACCAGTGTCTACCAAACATTTAACGTCTACGTTATCGACTTTAACCTCTGCTACAGGGCAAGCTCTAGCAATGGTGGCTTCTGCCAGTTGGTGGATAGGGTCGCATTTGGGGGGTCCGGCCACTTGACCCACAGTGGCCGGCGCAACTAAAAACCCTGTGGCGCTTCTCTGTGGGGACAGTGACGCCTAATATGTCCTGGTTCCCCACACTGATTACAAATGGGGCGGCCACGTGAATCCCACTGAAACTCTTGGCTATTTGCTGGGGCTCTAAACCTCTGCCTTGCCCTACCAGAATCCTCCGAATAAGCCCTAGGCCGGGGTGTAGATACAGGAGGACATGGGGGACTATTAATCTCTGCTCGCAACTCATTTACAAGTGCCTTTGCTGTTTCTGTTAATTGTTCCTTAACCTCTTTGAGTATCTCCCTACGAAATTCTTGCTTCCAGTCATTAACATTACTTTGTAGAGAGGGGTTAGGCCTATTTACAGCTAGACATAAAGGTTCTGCTGACCATTTATCTTCCTGCTCTTCTTCTAATGCAAGGGCTTCTAATTTTACCTCGTCAAATGACAGGGCTTGACGTTTCCTTACTTGACGTCTCAGCTCTTGCCTGATGGGCCCCTCCCGTAGTCCCATAATGAACTGGTCACGCAGGAGGATGTCACTATATTCCAAACCTGTACCATCTTTGCGCTTCAACCTACAAAATAACTCTCGGAGACGAAGGGAGAAGGATCTAAGGGACTGGTTAGGTTCCTGTCTGCAGTTAAAGAATTTGGCTCTCAAAACAGATACATGAGTGGTGTCACCATACAGCTCAGACAATACAGCAAATATTTTGGGTGGAGTATTTCTACCAGCTTTCTCTAATGTCAAAATTTCTCTTTTTGCATCACCGTCCAAAAAACCCATTACCAGGTCTGCTTTTTGAGCATCACTGATTGGCTGAAAGCTTAACATGGTCTCCATTTGCGCCTGCCATTCTCTCAATTTAACCTCTGACCCCAACCCACCAAACCTCTGCACCCATGGCATTCCCATAACAAAAGGCATCATTGTAGCTTGCTGACCTGCAGCCCGTTCGGTGGCTGACTCTTCCTCCCCTGGCATGTTGTAAGGTGAAGTCGCTCAAACCCAACAGAAAATCCTGCCGACTACGCCAAAATGTCACCGGGTGGAGTGACTGTGTAAAACCACACTTTTTCCTTTCTGTTGGGGAGCAGCTACACTGAACAACACGACCAGACAAGAATTAAATATATAAAATACTTCTTTATTACAATAGTTCTAAAATCAATGGATAAAGGGATACTCCGGAGGATCAATCTAAAAGAGTCCAACAGTCTGGTTTCCAAATGGTAAGAACAGGTAAGTCCTTGGACAGCAGGTCCCAGTTCAGCTGGCTGCCAGTCGCTTGAGAAGACACAAGATATCCGTCAGGGTAACCTACCTAGCAGTCTTTAGTTGTAATAACTTATTTTAGAACAAAAACAACAATAAGTTTTGGATGAAAAAGAAATCAAAAATATAATATAAATCAAAGTATAAACACAGCAAACTAAAAGTCCAACACAGGGAACACCAAATTAATTCAAATGAATCCACTTCCAAATGAATCCACTTCAACTCAAATGAAATAATAAAGCCCAGTCCAACATTACTGAAGTTTGTCCATATAGAATGACTGCTGGCGGGATGCCAACGTTATAATTATTTAACAGGATAATTGTATAAAAATCATTCAACAGCAGCATTAACAACGCCAACTAGGTGACGCCTTCTCCAGTGTATTTTTTATGAGAATCGGCTATCGATCAGGAGGGGTACTTATCTAGAGGAAGGGTGGAACGCGTCCCCACCCCTCCACTTTCATCAAAGACTTCCCCCTCACGCACCGTGCGTATCTGTAGCCTCCTCGGGCGTGATGACGACCCGGTCCTCTGCGTAGCAGCAGCTCCTTCGGTCCCGGCAGTGGCTCTGACAGTGGCTGTGCACGTCCCCGGTCAGGAACACTTCTCTCGCGCTGCTCCCGGGAACTTTGGACAAGATGCCCTCTCGACTGTGACAGCCGTCCGACCAGTGCTCCTCCAACAGCGTTTCCCGATCGTTGCTTGCTCACCGTTCGTTCCAGCCTGCCCCTCTGCTGCTGCTTAAATAAAAGGGCAGGGAAAACCCAAACCACCAACACCTGTGACCTAATTACCCACACGCTGAAATTACGGAGGGAGGTGTGTCCGTCAATCAGCTCAACAGGCAGGCAGGCACACACACACACACACACACACGTCACCCTGTGACACCCCCAACACATAGAGGCTACTTCTGTTAACAACTCTGCCAGCTGAAATCTAATCCAGCTCCTTGAAGTCTGCACTCACAATTGAAATGATATTCCCCCCCTCCACCTGACAACGCATGGCCTAAGAAATCCACCACATATCGAAGTGGTGAGAGCGTCAGAAACATTACAGGATAGGCGAGGTGCACTGTCTTCGAGAGACAGCAATTTTTGGACCGAAGGGGATAAAGCTGGAGGACACTATTTCTATGATGGGGATCAAATAGAGCATATGAATTATTAATCATGAGCGTTTTGTCCCTGATACCCTGAGGGAAAAGAGGCTACTGCTAACACAATCCACATCTCATTTATTTTATGGAAAGTTATTAAAGTGTATATACTTGAAATCAAATGGTTGGAGCCAGAGGAAAACATGAAAATAATGAATGTCATAGCCCTGGCATAAATGTTTGTGGCTTTTAACAAGCAATCAGACATTTACTGCTAACCTTTGGCCAAAAGAAAAGAAAAAATCAAAACCTACTTTACTCAGAACTCTTTCGCAAAATAAAATAAAATAAAACATACACCCCACTATCAAGTGTGGCTGGTCCACTTTGTGAAACCTGTATATTTCTGCTCAGCCTAATCTAAAGATAACGTAGCTGCGGCACGTTCTTGAAATGTAGCATTGGAATAAATGCCACAGAGATAAAAGGTACACTGACATGGGTTTAAACTGCTGTGTGAAAACATGAAAATGAATTTGAATGTGTTACCTATTCTCACAGAACATTTCAAGGCAGAGTTATTCGGTTGCTGCATAACACATTGATAACTTATTGTTTCCATTTGAGAGTCAGTTGATGTCAGTATGATGACGAAGCAGGTCGTTTCACACTCGTTCACTCAAAGCAGCATGAGGTTCTGGTGATGCAGGCACTCAGAAAACCTATATATCTTCAGAATGTGTGCTGTTTTCAATATTTTTACTGTTGCTGTTATTATTGTACATTCTCCATGTACTCACCATTAAATCAAATGGACGCTCTTGTGCTGAATTATCAACCTGATTTAACCATGTGGAACTACATACAGTCAGATTTTTGCCTCCATAATCATTAATATAATAGCCCTAAGTGAAATATAAACATGAACAGACATCAGAGTAGCCCAGCTTTGCTTATGTTAAAAGCCTGGGCCACATTAGAGTGTGATGCAAACTTGCTGCAACCAAATCATTTTTCTTACCTCTATGCTGTGGGCACTACAGCCTAAAGTGTGCTAAGGAAACATCACTAAAAATTCAAGGCTACGCTCCAGTGTGTAACACTGTTTTCTGTCAGCCGGGGAGTTCGGTGCTCCCCGGTAGTAAGGATGTGGACGATGCCCTCAGCACTCCTTAGTGATGGGGAGAGCTGATGAAGAAGTACAATGCCATGGCCAGCGGTCAGCAGTGTTTATGAGGAGTGTCATCACAGCTGACAGCCTTCCCGCTCTATGATTTATACACTTCCAATAGCAACAGGCACCTGCCGAGAGGAAACAATTCGCCTGTGGAGGAGTGCAGAATTGTTTCAGAAAAAGGTGTTCTTGATGCCTGAAGACATAATGATACTGGTTGATATCTAAAACTCAACACCTGGAATGGCAGAATGCTTTCCAGGAGTGTTTCAGTTACATCTATTATCTGATAATGAAGCTGTCTTATTTGCAACCTTGTATTCGTTCATGCTCTGCAGCTGTACACCAGATCTAACTGTCCATCCACTGCCAATTACAGTGGCACACCAAATGTAGCACCCGACTCACCAAAACATTCGCCACATGTTGACTATTACATCGAAGCAGGGCAGAATGTTTGTGGCAGTTCAGAGCTATGATGGCATGTACAATATTCTGCCAAGACAGTGCGGTTGTATCCCTGACTTTCTTGATAGCTTACCACATGCCATCACCATGATGCAGTGCAAAACAAAAAATAATCCTTGCAATTCCTCTGTAAATGTTGTGCTGCTCATTGCAGGCTTGATTCATCTCAGCGTTCCACTCATATGACATTTTCCCCCTGCAGTTTGATGCTCCAGTCAATCATTAAGCATTAACTAACACACCTACTGGCTGTGTAACACTGAGTCTATATGACAGAGCAGGATCATTTTCATTTATGAAAGCCATCTTTAATTGAAATCTTCGTTTGTCATTTTGGATACAATCACCCATGGTAACCCATAAAACAGACACTGACATAAGCAGTGCATTGAAATTATTATATAATTAGGTATTAAATAGGTGATATATTCTGTTCTTGGTTCTTTGGACAGTTACATTCACACATTTCTATCACATTTCTCTATTAAATGACACATTTTTGTTCTTGCAAAGCACAGATAAGACTAATTGGACAGTTGAGGGCCTCATGAATTGATGGTATGGCTTGTGTTGCTTTTCATTCAAAACGTGGCATGAATTGATAAAGGTCCCTCTGCAGCTTCTCTGAGTTCTTTGACCTTCAGTATGCTTCAGAATAATGTTTTTGTTTTGCTTCTTTTAGTTCCTTTTAATTTTGTCATTCAGAGACTTTTGGGACACTCCACTCAGACATGCAAATTAAAACATGTGGAGCTATGGTTCTAACAGTGTAGGCTTTCATTTTCTATGTAACCATACTAATGTGTAGGTGTGTGTGCTGCCTCAATACACAATGATTGCGGCTGATTTTGTAAAAAAAAAAGATAGTGTAATCTTGTGAATGTCCTAGCAAGGGTTTTTTTGTTTCAAAAGAAAAGGAGAAGTCGGGGTGATCATAGTGGAATCATAAGTAATATGATCTGTTTACTGTAATCACGACTACATTTCCTTAAGACTAGTATTTGACGACTTTAGTAAATGTTCTGTCTTCCAAAATTGTACCATGTCACACTTCAATGATAAGACCTCGGTATATCCGGGAAGAAATGGAAAAACCAAACCAGAATCTTTATCACTGGTGAGATAGTGGATAGACTTAACCTCTTTCTGGGTGTTATCAAACTCGTGTGAGCAAGACCATATTTCATGTCCATGTGAACACTTGCCAGTGCCCTCTGGTCTTCCCTAAATGGAGAGGTATATCCTGAATCTCAGGTCTGGACAAATGTTCCCTTTGCACATAACATGTCTTCCCTATGATAGATACTTCAAATTACTGCATGCTTGTCCATGAGAAGTAACATGAAATTATACTCTCATATCTCCCTACACAGAGTAAATCTGCCGAAGAAAGAACTGCTCTGGTGAAAATTAAAGCTTCTGGCCCTGATTGTGTTGCATGGGCGAAAGGACAAATCTGTGCTCTTTGGTTCCTAAAGTTAATAGCACAGATGCTTTGCATTATTTTCCAAAACAATGTATACAGATCAAGATGTGGTGCAAACATGCCCCGAAAATAGCGCTGTGCATGCAAATAGTCCCATTCAAATTGCAAGCACACTCACAGACAAGATCACCGAACAGGTTTGCGCAGACTCTAACGCGTTCGTGCTCATCAAAATGGAAAATTTGGATTTACTGACCAGGCAAAGTCAAGCCAATTGTATTTATATAGCACTTAACAGTGTGTACCAATGTGCTTTACAAAATAGGGGGGTTGCAAAACAGGGAAAAAGGAGGCAGAACATGGAACACCAACAGTAAAAATAAGACATAAGAGGTTAAAAGCATGAGCAATAGAGCATTAAAGAACATGTCAGACAAAGTGAAAATCCAATGAATAATATTAGGTTTAAAGAATTTTTGACTGATTTGTCTGATTTGATGCTTTGGGGAAGGCTATTCCACAGTCTTGGTGCTGCCACGGCAAAAGCCATTTCACCTATCACTCTTAACCAGTATTTTGGAAGAAACTGGGACACTTTTAACCCTATACGTATTTAGATTTAGCCTACTGTTGTGTGCTTCATGCTTTGCAACACGGCATTACATGGAGGAATGCCAATGAGCTGATTGAATGAAATGGGTGACGGGGAGGAGAGGATGATGTCCAGGCAGGAAATGGAAGGCAGATAAGGGGAGATGTGATTGAAAATTTTTCTGATACCACAGAGCACAAAAATCGTGGTACCCCTTTTTGCATGTCAATTATTGATAAATTGGCCAAAGAACTGGAAACAACTGTCTGTACTATTTTTTTGTGCAAGCTAATTGACCAAGGGCTCGCAGTATTGGCTCAAACAACAGGTTTCTATTGATTCATCTGACAAAGGTATACTGGCATTCAGAAAGAGTGGATACTATCTTTTGTGTGACAGTTGCTCTCCCATACATGTTTCCAAAGAACTGTCAGAGATGCATAAAAACAGCTGGATGTTATGACATTACACCCAAAAACACTAAAACTGTAGGATGTCAATTATATATATCATAGTATAACATCTTCCATTATAGAATAATAGATATCATTAAAAAGTGCCAGTTCTTGTGCCTGCTTCCCTTGTTGGTTTAAATGTTTACTGAGTCACAACTAACCAGGGTAATAATTATTCTGGGACAGCTTGCTGCTACAGAGGTTCCAGCACAAGAATTAGACTTCCTATAGCAAATGTCTGGTCCACCCTGTTGGGTGCTAAATCCATGACAACAGCAGTGTGCCAGACAGTCAAGGAAGTGATTATCCCTGGGTTCAGAGACACTGTAGTTAAATATTTTTTTGCATGGCTAAACAAGTATTCATACATTGAAACGTTATATAATATAATAGGATCATTTTTAGAGCTGGTTTGACCAGTCACCCTGGTCCTGCTCCCATCAGAACACATATTGCCATTACAAGCTGGCTGCATACTGAATACTAGATAGAAGGCAAATTACATAGAGTAGAATAGAATATAGAAAATGTTCAAAGGTGTCTTTACATTACATTACATTACATTACATTGCATTACAGGCATTTGGCAGACGCTTTTATCCAAAGCGACTTACAATAAGTGACTTGTTTGGTCTTAAAACCAACTGCAAGTAATGACAAGAGAAAATTGCTGATGCACTTACAATAAGTGCCATTAAAAACAATGATAAGACAAAGGCAGTTGAAGTTGAAGAGGCATGAGACATTGCACACTGCAATAACTTAATCGCAATGTAGACCTAGCTAAATGTGTGTTTAAAGGTCACAAAGTCATTTATGAGCAACGGTTTGAACTTCTAAAGGAAGAGATATTCTTGGTTGGTCTCTTACTTGCCTGCTGTGCCCGTGTCTGGCACCAGTAATAGCAACCGTTCTGAATAGCTAAACTGATCTCGCTGCATAAAGGGATTTGGCTTTACAGCATCTTTCAAAAAATCTTATTTGCACTTTAATTATTGGGAGAGTTATTGGCCAAGTTGCATGGCCCCACCTACAAATCACTATTATGTGCAGAAAAAAAATAGAATTTACATATGCATGACCAGCAGAATGCAGATGCATTTTTCTTCAAGTGCTATTAGGGGTGTTCTCCATTCACTGCACATGGCCTGTGAACAGTATGGCATTCTAATTTGGTCATTTCAGAGGTATAGTGCACGCTCTATGCAACACAAGCCCTTAGCGAATCAGAGCCTCTATATCTCATCTTGTGAAGCAGTGGAGGGCACGAACGTTACTTGTTTGGTCTTAAAACCAACTGCAAGTAATGACAAGACAAATTTGCTGATGTTGACTCTCATCTTGTATTGCCAATGGAAGTTATGATAGAAAACATATGGTTTCCCTCCCAATTTTAGGAATCCCTGCCTAGGGTTGAAAAAAGAGCCAGCTTGCCGAAGAATCGCATGAAATCACCCTCAAGCCCATTCCTCTGTTGAGCAACTCTGTGGTCCATTGAGATTCCACAGATGGCGTGCATTAACGACACTCAGCCAACAGGGGTAACACTGAGAGTCTGAGAGAAGAAATAGCAGTAACTTTTCTGGTGAATGGACCAACTTCAAATAAGTACAGAGTCAAAAGCCATGCTCCTGAGGTTAGCCGCGAAGGAAGAAGTAGAGAGGTGGGCAGGGGGCCATCCACCTGACCCATCCTCTGTTTGTCTATTTACTCATCACTCTAATGTAACAGTTAAACTTGCCTTAACTAAAATGAATATAATCCTGTTAAATTCCCATAAAATATGTTTTATCTTTCCCAAAGTGTGACACGAAAGAGTTTTTAAATGTCACATCTAGCTACATAAGGATGTGGACAGAATCCACATGGCACCCATACACTCATGCATACATGCACCCACACAGGAACACACACACACACACACACACACACACACACACACACACACACACACACACCGGATCTTTGCCAAACAACATGTGAAATTGGCCACCAAAGCTGATTTATTGGTATTGTTTCATATGGAGCATATCCTTGTAATTACATATATCTGAGTCACAAAATATGCAGATACTTCATATTGGAAGATAGTCATTTTGGTGCATAGCCAACCACAACAACCAGTGGTCTCTTGTTCCCATTTATAGTCTGTAGTCATTTTTAAGGAATCATTCTGATTTTTTTAGAAGTACAAGCTGCAAAAATGTTAAGTTTTTTAAGTATTCATGCCGTGCCAAGTTTTTGATGTGCTCTGCTGCTTATTTGTTTATGTCTTGGAGACAGAATATGTGATTTATAGTTAGACTGGTGAGGGTGGCGGCAGGGGAAGCTGTTGTGTTCTTCCTTTGCTGCTTGTCGTGCGCCGCTGTTCTCTCCAGCTTGCTGTACGTTCACCCTGATATGCACCCTTAGGCAGTATGCCTTTCATTATTTCTTTTGAAACTTTCATCTGAAGTCTCTGAGGGATTAGCCCTCTTGATTCCTGACACAGTCAATGAAAACAAGCTTCATATACAGAAGGGCTTACAGCCAGAAAAGCCATGCCCCCCCCCCCCTCCCCCCAACCCACTCATCCCCTCCCCCATCCCTCCCGCGCACTGAATGTGAAAATGTATAATGGTTTACACAACAAGTGGAAGCTCCGATTGTTTTTCTTTCCATAGCACAGCATGGGTGATATTCAATTTAGGCACATTTATTTTTGGTTTGGATTTTGTGCTCAAGTCAATTCTGGAAAGATCCCAAATATTTTCACCAAAATCAGTACCATTTAAATAGAAAATAATAATAATTTTATATTAAACATACTGTTTTACCGTCATACCGTCTGTGCTGTATATTCACATCACAAATATTCTCAAACAACCAAGCCTGACTATTACCTCTAAAATGTCCATTTAATTCTTCATTAATATGGACTGTCTACACCATGTTACAAATCACTTTGGATATCTAAGGTGATAATAGCTCCATTTCTTATTGGTCCATGTTACACATTTGCCCCACGTACTCCTTTATTTTTGGAATTGATCAGAATATTTGAATTTTGATCTCAATTCACTGTATGATCAGGAGTTATCACTCTTTTATCAGACATGATTATCAGCAGAAATAATGTTAGCTCAAGCTGTGTAACTGGTGGTGAAATGTTGCAATCTTGATTCCTCACACCGTGGAGGTTCTCCGGGTTTTTAAATAGTGTCTCTGAATCCCTTTGGGATTTACATGCTGTGTAATGATGCACTCCCTCCTCATTCTCCTTTGAGCTTACCTTTGTCAGCAGTTTCATTACTTTGCACTTTGCTACTAAGCAGGTGGAGCTAATCTATCTAGTTTGCCCTTCAGTTATGGTTTACTGTCCGAGGGACTGGACACAAGTGTCTCCAATAATCCCTTAATTAGGCGATGATGGACTATTCATTTAGTATGCAAAGCTGCAAATCTCCCCCTACACTGCGCGGAGCCCTCTGCAGTCGTGCGCAGGCCAACGCTAATGATCTCAGCAAGTGGCAGCAATCCATTGCAGCGCTGCAGCAAGTGCACATTAATCTTGCGGGTGATCCAGTTGATGAATGACCCTGGCCCAGAAGCCCTGGCAGATCCCACCTTAATTATGCTGAGGGAGCCACACCTGGGAGGCACTGGGGGACGTCTTGCAAACTCAAGAACAGCGACTCAGGAGAAGGCCTGCAGTCCACAGGCAGCTCGCGCCGCACAGCTATAGTCCAGGCTCCACTGTTACACCTTGGGAGAAGTGAGCCTTCACAACAATTCCAGGGAGGACATTATAGGTGGGACTGGCTTCCCAAGCACAAGTTGTGGAAAGGGCAAATGGAAGTCATCAATTCAGGACACCTTCCAATGATAGGTCATTAGAGGAAAGTGATTTTTAGGCCAGCTCCGAAAGAAACTCATTCAAGAGTTTTCTTTTTCTGTGATTAGGCTTCCGACAGGGCATTTTCACCACTGCTCCAACAGCACCCCATTATTTCACTGTGCTTTGACATTTTTAAAGAAAGAGAGCACAGCAGGCCAAGTGTTGCATCAGACTTACATTGACACCCTAAAGATACCTCACAGGCACAATGTGAAAGAGCGAAAAAGAAAATGTGATCAAAACTGGACGATACATAATATGGGAAAAACAAGAAATCTTCTGAAAAATATTTGATAAGACACTTGAAAGAAAAGGAGACAGACACCATCTTCCTAACCAATAAAGCCCACATCTGTTCCATCAATTTTAAACCATACCCCAGGTTAGATTTAGGTGGGGCATTAAAAAGGGGCATCAAGTAATCTATTACCTTTATTGAGCTCTATTACAACAACATCAATAGACTTTTTGTCCTTCTTACACAAATCTCCGGCACAGCCCCCATCCCTTATGGTGGTCTGTAATTAACCAAGTCACATTTTCACATTAGAAACGAGTAAGCTCGATAATTAGAACAGAGATCCAACAGAAATGTCTTCGGAAGAGGTAATATACCACAAAGCAAAATGCTCTAATAATAACATTGCTTTGTCAATTGCATTTTTTGGCTTGAGAACAAAGCTTTTTAGCCTTCGTAGCTGAAACAACTTGAAATTCCAACAGGCAGGGAGTTTTTGTTCCAAAACAGTATGGGCCAGAAAGTGAGTTTTGAATGCCAGAAATCTCAGCACCTGGCAAAGTAATCGTTGAGTCATTGGTATTAATCAACCCTAGCCCACCCCAACAGGTATATTATGGCCACTTTGTTCTACAGGGCAGTAGACTTTTTTCCCTTTTAAGGATAAAATATATTACCTGAGGATTTTATAAATATACCAAATATGTGTCAAACTAACAGCACAACCTATGGCAATCACCTTATTGAAGGAAAATAAATACTAAAGCTTTGTAGATATAAGGGCCTTCTGGTGGCCACTTACTGATCCTGTGGGGAATGCCTAATCCATGTGAACTCCAAGGTGTTTTGATTTACACCTCCTCTATTTTCCCTCCAGTAATGGTCTCCTGGTCCTCATGTCCTCATAGGATGCTATTGAACATATGACCCATTCAGAGGGGTTATTGGATTCTCCAGCACAACAAACCCCAGTATGGATAATTTGTCCTTTTTCTTGCAGCAAAGCTACTGTGACTTATCTGGGGGCAAATTTGTGAAATCTCATTATGTTGTGTTTTGAAATGAGGATCAATAGGGATTTATCCTTTGTTTTATTCATCAAGGTGGGATGTGGAAATTGACCCATTGTCCATTTCTAAAGTTATTTATCTTCATGTTGGTGCCTTTACACTGGTCTCATTTCACTTCTACATTTAACCGCTCCTCCTGTTTTCATATGTTTTTTTTTCAGTCACAATCAAGCAATTCCAATCTACCCAACTTGGGGCCAACTGCTGCACCTCAAACATCCAACAAATTGATATAATTGCATCCACATACAATAAAGTTAGGATCTAAAAGGTCAGTTGAAAACGGGACAAAGCCCAGAGGAGTTCTCTTTAAGGGCTAGCTGAATTTAATACACATCCATCACTTTTTATCATCTAATTAGTCAACAGAGTGGCAGCCTGGTCAACATTGGAGGAAAGCAGAATTATTGATCAAACAAAGGATAGTATCTATCATTTCACCTCAGCATCGACACTCCACCATCACACTATTTGAACACAGGAACTACAATATAGCTTCAGCAAAGTACGGTGAGCATCACAAGTGGCATTCAAAACAGTAGCCATATGTTCTCCTAGGCTGTCTCTAGTCTGCTCCCATTGACCTTGCAGTATAACTACTACCACTGTAATAACCACAACTATGGAATTAAGAAAATAGTAATATAATCTAATCTAATCTAATCTAATTCAATATTTTCAAATATTTTCAATGTTTTTGCCTAAATATACATCATATTCAACAGCAACAAAACACATTTTCACAACTGAGAAATTACTAGTACATAGGATAGGTTGTATGAAACCACGTTGTATCATCAGACAATAGAGTTATTGAAGCTATGCAAGAATTACAATAAGAGGACAGTGGGCCGTGTATGACTATCCAGTCCAGCTGCATAAATAATGTGCTCTAAAAACACCTGTAATGCATCATGAGGGCATTCATCAGGGGCTTTGGGTGTAAAGCTTTCGGTAGAATGACCAACAAAGACCTAAAAGGCGCAAAGATATACAGCCATTTTTCTAAGATTTGCAAAATTACACCATCAGTACACATGATTCTTCTTATAAATCACAATCATTGTAAAATTGTTGGCACAGGAACAAGCTTAATATCCACACTCTGTCGGCTCCTGCAATTAGCCATAAATCGTTTTTGAAATGCCCCAATTTTGCCTGTTTAGCCTTCAATTTGTCATTCACCCCATTCATTTCTCTCAACTAAATGGAAATAACACAGAGCAGCAATCCTCAACAACCAAAGCTTTGCTGACTGTAAATGAGATCATTCTGGATTAGGTATGAGTCCTGGAAAAAAATATTTGTCATTATTTGGTGGCATTATGAATATGTCTGAAAAGTTTTCAGATTTGTCAAAATGATGGTAGCAGTATGAAAGGTAAGTTATGAAGTGTGCACATTGTCTCTATGAAGGACCAAAACAAATCAGCATGATCTCTAAATGCACTTTCTTGCCAAACTCTGCCATTCCAACAGTGCTAAAGCAGTCGTTGCACATTATCACTCATAAACATAACAATGACATGGATTTCAGTAAAGGCACAAATGTGATGGCTTACTTTATTGTGGCAAAGCCAGTTAGTCATCATTTATTACAGTTTGAGTTAACAAATGTCCAAATCAAGGAGAAGCATTGCATGCAGGAAAAACTGTATTAAATATCAACTCAGATACATATAACTAATATGACAGTCAAGGCGTCTGAAGCTTTAGGCCGGGCATATACTAAATTATTTTCATATTCAATTTGGAATTTAAAATCAAATCCATGACATGTTGGAGAACCAAATGCATTTCCACCTATACAGTGCCTTGAAATGTCTCCACAACTTGATTGGATTCCACTTGTAGCCAATATAATTGATTGGACACGATTCAGAACAAAACACATATGTCTATATAACGATTCCACATGAGGGTACACGTCAGAGAAGAAACTATCATGAAGTCCAAGGAAATGTCTGTAGAATCCAGAGACTGAATTATGATGGGGCATAGATCTGGGGAAGGGTATAAAACAATTTAAGTGCTGGGAGTTTCAAAAGAGTACAGGAGGCTCCATCATTAGGACATGGAAAAATAATGAAACTACCCAGACTCCTCCTAGAGCTGGTCATCTGATTACATTTTGCACCTTGGTCAGGGAGGAGACCAAGAACCCAAAGACCACTGACATTACAGAGTTCCTTTGGTTTGAATCCAGCCTGGGACCGTTGACGCATGTCATACCCCTCTCTCACCCCCAATCTTTCCTGTCTCTCTTGACTATGAAGCCAAAAATGCCCAAAAAGTAAAATCTAGTCTATAAGGCAGAGTGGTCAGAAGGAAGCCATCCGGGGGGGGAAAAAACATACGACAGCACACCTTGAGTTTGCAGAAAGACTCTCAAAGTATGAGGCAAACAATTTTGTGTTCTGATGAAACAAAAATGTAACTCTTCAGCTGTAATGAAACCGGGCACAGCTCATCATCTATCTTACACCATCCCTACCATAAAACATGGTGGTGGCAGCATCAGGCTCTGGAGGCCTTTCAGCTGGCAGGGTCTGGGAGAGTTGTAGATAGAGCGAATGACGAATGGATCCAAATTCTTGATGAGAACCTGCTTCAGGGTGACAAAAACCTTGTGTTCCAATGTTCTAACAATGACCCTAAGCATTCAGCTAAATCAACACTGGAATGGCTTTGGACCAAGAAGGTGAAAGTCCTTAAGTAGTCATGCCAAAGTCCAGATTTGAGTCTCTTTGGAAGAATCTGTATATTCACTTGAAGACTCTTCCCATACAAATTGACCGAGATTGAATTAGAGTGGGAGAAAATTCCCAAAATCCAGAGGTGCCAATCTGATATAGACATATCCAAGATGATGTGAAGCTGTAATCGCTGCCAAAGGTGCTTGTACAAAGTACTCACTCGGGGGAATTGAATACTCATTTAAATGATGCATTTCTCTATTTTCATTTTTTATACTTTTTAAAAAAAATCTAAGAACATGTTTTCACTTTGTCATGATGCAGTATGTTGTATGGATTGTTGACAAAAAATGTCAAAATGTCAATACAGTGAAATTCGGAAAAGGTCAAGGGGGTTGAATTCTTTCTGAAGTTCATTGTAAACATTAACACCAAAAACTCAGTTTTAGCATGTTAATGACCACTGTATGTATTACTCTGGTCATAATGTATTACAATTATACATATAATACAGATGCATTGTATTATATGTATTTGTTTCATTAGCCAAGCTTTATCTTTCAGAGTTGCCATATCAATTATAAATCCCAGGCTTTGTTCATACACATTTTTGGTATTTGAAACCAAATGCTTCCTATAGAGGTTTGTGTGCTACTGAACCGAATGCATTTGCCAGGTCCAGAAATAACGCATGGAAATACTGCATATATCATATAATTTAAGGCCAAATCATGGTGGTGTGTTACAAGCATCCTGTTTTTGTGCTGATGTTTCAATTGACTTCTTCCTTTATCCTTCCTTTCCTTCCTTTCTCAATAGTTTGTCATTCTCTGGATCATTAAAAAGCCAAAATTATCCTAGAAGCAAAAAGATTATTTTTATTTAACCCTTCTGCTCTTCGCCACAATCTAAGAAATGTTTGCTTATATGTTACTGCAGAAAAAGTCTCCAAACATATGCATGAAGAAAGTACCCTCAGGTAGTGAAGACAATGAGATGTGTCAGCCCATGTTCATGTCAAATGTGTTTGACATGAGCTTATCTATGTGGTTATAAGAAGCAGCATTATTGACGTTCTTTTATATTATCAGATTGTGGAAACACTTCAAATATATATGTGTCCTGAAAAACGAATCAGTCAGTAAAGTAGATGTGAGAGTACTGCAAGTTTATTCATTTTTCAAGTGTTTGATAAAACCATTACAATTCTGGCCACAAGACACAGACAACCACACAGACACAATGACCATAATACATCTCCACTATGCTAGATGAAATCGGTGTCCAGCTCTGACACTGTAAGTATTGAACAGATGGGGATTCATTTCCCAATATCTCTTACGGTGGGAACTTTCCTGCTGTAAAGGAATAAAAAAGTTCACAGACTCTCCCACAAAGTCTGAGCATGCAAATAGTACATCATTTATTCCAAGAGGAACAAATTAATTTCAAATGCAATATTTTAGTCCCATGATTTTTCCATTTACCACTAGATTGGGTAATATTAGATTAGTCATGAATTACCATGTGTGTGGGTGTGGCATACCAATCACATTATAGCTTGTAAATAAAAAATAGGTGAAATATCACCGTAAGGTGTTACGCCTGTCTTCAGAATACCAATATACCATCAAAGTATGATAATATGGTGAACACTTGGGGCCTTATGTGTATGCACAGGCAGGTTTGGGTTCATTAAAAGCACCTTTGATGTGAGAATGTGTGTCACTGTGCATTCTCTCCACCATGTGTACACATTCTTTGGGTTTGGTATATGGCAGGTAGGCCAATACAATAAAAAAATCATGTGTTGTACAATGCACCCGGCCTTTCACTCAATTGTAGGCCTACACATAATTGGACTGTATTAACATGTTGACAGAGTTTTATGGTGATGATATTTAGGGCTGGGAATATGTTCTGTGACAATGACTGGTAGAGGTAATGCAGATTTTTTGACCATTGATAGGGTAATATCCACATTGCGGAACATTCTTTTATTACTGTCACCATGACTTCTTAACATATGATAACTTTTCTGAAACATTTGTAATGTCAATACATCTCCCTTTTCTGGAAGCCTCCAGTTGGTTGCTGCTGTGTATTATTTCTATTTTCCTGGCCAAACTGAATCTTTTATGGTGAATTGTTTATGAGGTGTGGGTATTATGCTTGTTCATACGTACAGAAATACACCACTATTTGTGATTTATGAATAGAAAAAACAAACAAACGTGGATGTGGCTTAAACAGTGTTTTATGTATCTGAATGTGCATATGCATGTTTCCATCTTTTAATGTAGACAGGTTTTTAATACTGAAAGCAAAGTTTTATATTTGAGGCCCCAGGCAAATCACAGTAACTATTGATGCAGTACCAGCCTCTGGCAACTAAATCAATTTGAACCTGCCAGTCATCATGGATTTGATACCAAAACAAAGCAGAGTTTTTGAGCTTTCGCCTGAGCCAAGAGAAATCTCCACTGGACAAATACATTCGCTGTGGAAGCATTTTAAAGTAAGTCTCTTTTTTTGCTGGCTTTTGGCAATCCATTCTACTCTTGTCTACATCACGTTGACATCAAAGCTTGTAGACATATGATGACAAAACTATACACATTCAATATATATTCATTTCACTTGTGGATAATGTGGATAATATGTACTGTACAGAAGTGCAGATATGCACTACTAGATAGAGGAACCACATGCACAGACAAGTTAAATGTGCAAGGCACATGTAAAAATGGCCTTACACCCTCATAATCAGAACACGTTTATATCCTATATATAAAGTTATATCCGAAAGACATAAAAACTGTGCAAGCAAAGCTGTATAGAATAGTCCAGAGCATAGGGAGTCCATGATAGTCTATTTGGGAGTGTAGATGCCCTGTCTCACCGTAGCTTGCTGAGGCTGGGGCCATTTTGGTAGCAACCATTATACAGTCTAATTGCTGTCGGCACAAAAGAGTGCCTAAAGTGCTCTGTGTTTCACCGTGGGTTGTCTGAAATTGAGTTCAGTTTTAGTCCTCATTCTCCCCTCTGTTGTCCAGACTCCTACAAAGGAGTTTTCTTCCTACAACAGTCTTTTTCACCAATTTTGTAATCCTGCCTGCCTCCCCCCACCACAGCACACCACCGCAACGAGCACTGACCACCACTGACCGATAGAACGCGTGGAGTAGTCTGTTAAAATTGGAAACTTGTTGCATTGAAAAAATAGCAAAATTGAATAGTTAGTCTGAACAAACTATTCATTTGATATTATCTGATTATCTGATTAGCCGATATTGAAAATAAAAAACAAGAACAATGCACTTCCCAAAATATTTACCAACTATCTAAAAGATGCTAATATTACAAGAGGATACTGAAGTATACTCATATACAGTCATGCTTGCAAGTTTGTGATTCCTACAGGGGCTGGTCATTATTTCATATATTATAGATTAATAACCTTATAAAATCCATATCTAAACTTCAAATTTTAATCCTGATATCCCAAATATAGAACATTCACAAATAAATATGATATACTTCCATTCTTTATTTAAACAAAAGTGGTTTATTTAACAAAAACTCAGATATCCCTATGTGCAAAAATATGTGACCTCCTTCAATCAGCAGCCTCCTTTAGCTGTGATGCCTTGGTGTAAACGTCTATAGCCACTGATCTGTCTCTTTCTTGAGGGATTTTCACCCACTCCTCCTTACAGAACCAACTCGGCCAAATTCATGTCCTGCCACAGAATCGCAGTTGGATTTAGGTCAGGACTTTGACTGGGCCAATCCAAAACGCTAAACTTCTTATTCCTGGGTCATTCTTTGGAAGATTTGCTTGAATGCTTAGGATAATTGTCTTGTTTAACAGCCACATTTGGCCCAGCTTTAGCTCTCAGGCTGACGTTCTGTTCTAGAATTCTCTGGTTTCCCTCAGAATTCATGGTTCCCTTAATGATGTTGAGTCGTCCAGGTACAGAGGAAGAAAAACAGCCCCAAACCATGACACTCCAGTTTTGGATTGACGCCAAACATGGCATTTTTGATGATGACAAAACTCATCTACCCAGTGAACAGACTTCCAGAAATCGTCTGGTTTGTCCAGATGGTCTCTGGCAAACTTAACACGTTTGTTCTTTTTAGAGAGTAGAGGTTTCTTCCTGGCTTGCATGAATGCCATTTCTATTCAGTGTTCTTTGTATTGTTGACGGATGCTCTTAGCTCTGGTGATATTTTAGGATGTCCACTTCTAGGCAGAGTTGCTGTCGTGTTAAATGCTCTCCATCTGTATATTATTTGTCTCACAGTAGACTGATGGAGCCCAAATGTTTTTGATATGACTTTGATATGACCAAACTGACCAGGTTTCACACCTGTATTTATGGGAGTGAAACACAAACTCCACCCCAAATATCTGACCTTGATTGGTTAACTTCATACACAATCATTCACCCACGTCTGGTCCACCACTGAAACATGGTGGACAGGATGTTGCCTGCAGTATCCGTATTGCAGACAATGTTTGAAGTAAAAGAAAGTGGATTCAGTGTTGCAACCTTCCTAGAGCCTGTGAGGTTATATATATAACACAGAGAGATTAATTTTGCATTTTGCATTTACTGTGAGAGAAACTTGTCAGGTCCTGTAAATCATAATTACAAGAGAATTGGAGACACAAAAGATAGTTGAGCCAGGTGTAAATGTAATCTGGATAATTCATACCTGGATACGATCTGTATATGAGTTGAATAATAATTAAAGGTGTAAAGAGGCACACTGTAAGCTTTGCGTCGCTCAGCGTCTCTCATCCTCACGAATGCTGCCATGAGGGGGAGGGAGAGAAACAAACGCATTGTATTATCTAACCCGGTGATAAATAGGTGAGAAATATAGGTGATTGCCTTGGAATAAAACCTTATTCTTTAACCCGCTAGTTTGAGTACATTTCTCTCTTTTGACAACAGTCTTGGTGAACGTCCCAGGTAGGCCTATTGCCCACAGGTAGGATGAAATACACATGCAGAATCGATTGACTTTTTCTCTCTACTCCCCGATTCTCTTATTAACAGAAAAGTTGCCTGGACTTAAAATAAATCAAGTAGAAAACTCAACCTCAATTTATTTAATTCAATAACTATCATAGTTTTTCTGATTGACTCTGTGTTCGTAAATGCAAATAGATGCACCCTGGAAATTCACAGAACAATTCTATGAATGTTTCAGATAACAGGGGAAGATAAAAAGGCTCAATAAATTTGCAGTGTGCTCTGACAAAAAAATATTTTCAGTGTTGTGGCGTGGCAGCTACCTTGATACCAGTTCACTGTCAGCTACTCCATGGCCAGAATATCCGAGCATGCTCAGACGATTCTGTGGGTGTGGCTCTTACAGACAGGCAGGAACTCTGGTGATGTTGGGAATTTATAAACAGGGCAGTTATTGTCAGAGAGCAGTCTGGCTCTTGGAGTGGCAATTTACGATCACACCTATTTCAACAAGCCCATTGAGCTCTCCTAGGCTCTCATGGTTGCCAAACACCAATAGTGCCCATTGTAGCTCTGCTTATTCTTGAAATAGTCCCGGCTTTCCTCCCCCTTAACTGTGTTGTTTAATATTTCCCCTCATGCTGGGCATCTAATCACAGGCCTAGTTTTTGTTTATTTAAATGTTTCAGAAAACATTGTGGAGGATGGACAGGCCCCGCCAATAATTTACTGTTTCTGACATAAAATTGGGAAATCAGAATTGACTTATTGCCATGAGATTTTGTTGACTAATCACACAGTGTAGTTAATAGACAAATTGGTAAAATACACTTGTAATAAATGCAGTCACACAAACTGTCTTTCACCAAAGTGTTGACCAAAGTAGACTGATATACATTTGTGAATAATGTTATTATGCAAGAGAAGTGCTTCTAATGTTTCAGGAATAAAATCAGATTTTGGAAAAAAAAAAGTGAAAGCTAACTAAAAAAAAATAAACCTAAACTTCTCACTCAAATAACAACCAATCAGTTGATTAAGTAACTAGGAGGGGGAGGCCCTACATGAAATAACCATAATTTGATACAAATAATAGCAGCATTCGTCATGTCTTACTTGAATTTCAAGATGTTTTCTTTCTATTTAGACAATGCCCTCAATAATAATGGTAGGGCAATGCAAATGTCCTAACAAATTTTAATGTATTCTGTAATGGCTACACCTGCATTGGGTATAAATGTTGCATCTTGACTATATGTTATTAAAGTGAGGAAGGGCAAGATTTATTTTCTCCCCGTATAGGCAGGTCCCATTGGATGGCATAGATTTTCTCATTCTGTATAAGTGCATTCACTGAATGCAAAAGAGCTGCATTGCTTTATTTTGTGATCTAGTAACATTGCTTGAATTGTGCATGACTCTATAATAAAATGACTTTATGTCACCCCTTGTTAGCTTGCCAAGGTGGCTACAGGGAGTTAGACACAGTACATGGCCAAACAAGGATTATTTTCTGCAATTCAGACACCAAATTTTAAATGTATCAGTAGCATACTGTTCTGAGGGCCAAGCATTGCAAATTATTTGTGACCTAGTACTTAGTGTGACACTGGCATTTGTGGTGTGTTGGAGGTGTATGATGAATGACGCCCTCTAATACAGGGAGACATTTCTCAGTGGCATGCAATCTTGAATCCTCATATTGCTGCAGAAAAGTGTAGAAGTTACAGTCTAGCAAAAATTCTCAATTGAATGAAGTAAATATTGTCTGTAACCATGTATAACAAATTCAGTGTTTAAATATCCCTAAGCATCCTCCCTAACATTATGCAGAACACAGGATTGCTTTCTGCATGGAAAGCATATGGAGTGGAAAATTCACAACCTCCATGACCCACCCATTTCAAAATAAAACACACTGTAGCTCATTATCCACTGTAATTCCTATAGCATGCTTTCATTTCATCCAGATCAAATTCATTTTCTCTTTTTTTGTTGATTAACTTCTGTAATGCTCCATGGAAAACCAGTAGGGTGCAGACATGAGCTTCATGTAGAAATGTAAAATATCTGTCAAAATAATCTTTGCTAGATGTAGTGTTTTACAGCGAAGTTTATACTGCATGAAACAATTCCCAAGATAATAAGCTCTTACACATTTGAGCACCGCATTTCCCATTCTCAAGTAGTCATAGGCATGAAGGAGGAGTAGTTTTCTACTCTACAATTTTAGATTATGAAACCTGACGTTTATAGCCTACTTGTGCACGGATAGAGGAAAAAGTGGGTGTACACTTTTGTTGTGCTGTGTGGCTCTACGGTGCTTCACTTCAGATGAGCTCGCCCAGCGATGCGCACGTCGTAGGATCCTACCGAGCTGAAAAGGCGCAAGGACAGCAAGCAGCATCCCTGTTAGTCAGCAGGAAGAGTGCATGCATATTTGTGCAAAGGCTGTTGACTTTGTGAAGTTAGTATAGAGAGAAGACAGCGGATTGTGTGGCCATACGTCTCTTGTTGGAAAGATCCAATGGATTTGTAGGCTGGCTGGATGGATGTGAATCCACTGTTTGCCAGTATATCGAGGACTGGACTGGACTCCGAGCTGAGCGGCTGATGAAAACAAGTCTACAGCCTACTTCAAACACTCTGCTGTTCGCTTTTTTCTTTTTCTCCCCCCCCTCCCCCCTCCCCATAAAATGCCAGGACTTCGTCCATCATACTCTGTCCAGTTCAAACCAGGCTGCTCATTTGGAAGGACGCCAGACCGCCAGCCTTTCAAATCTGCAAGTTCAGTCCAATAATTGTGACATTGTCTGTCAGCCTTGGAATAAGAAATCGATACTCAAGAAAAGGGACGCGATATTCTTCCGGAATTTTAACGATCTATTTCCCCACTGTCCTTATAAATATGCGATTTGGTTGGATTAGGTTGCTGTGGTCCAGCTTCACGCCTTTTCATCTGGAGTAGTGCTGATAGTGACAGATTATTGTTGTTGATTTGTCCATGCAAGACTCGGGGTGGAAACATGTCTGGCCACTTCTTTGAGAGGATCACTGCTATCAGAGATGGCATTTTGGTCCAGCACTTCGGTTTTCACCTCTAAAGTGCCCCGGAAAATTTTATTCATGTTCACCCTGTCCCTCTCTGTCACCTACTTATTCTATAGCTTGATGAGCTGCTACAACTCGCTGCAGTTCCCTCTGCAAGAGAACTACGTGTATCAAGGGAGGCTGGTGACGGAGGAGACAACTTTTGTGACATTAAGGGAAAAACTTTATTCCGCCTCATCCCAGGGCTTTCCCGGGGAGGAATTTACCGAGGCCGGTGCCTCTGAGAAAACCGCTGTGACTTCCACCGTAAAGGATCATGCCGAAGCCGAACAAAGGACGGTGGATTGGATTAGGACTCCGGCGTCTCCAACTAAAGCAGCGTCGGTGTATCACACTACCGCCCTGGAGAGGGAGCACCAGGATTTCAGCACCACGGACAGCGAACTCAGGGTGAACTGTACCTCGGATTATGGGGAGAAGAAACTTCCCCAAGCCATCATCATCGGGGTGAAAAAAGGAGGAACAAGAGCCCTGCTTGAAGCTCTGAGAGTCCACCCGGACGTTAGAGCGGTTGGAAATGAGCCACATTTCTTCGACAGGAACTACGAGAAGGGACTGGACTGGTACAGGTGAGGTCCAACCAATTCTTATTATTTTTATCCAATCCAATGTGTATCATTATTATCATTGTAACTATAATTAGCATCATGCAACTCCTCTTCCACCACTAGAAATGCAATGTATCTCTTGAGAGGCTTACTGCCAAATCCTACAAACCACATACACATCTCCATTAGTCCTCTATTACATTACATTACATTACAGTCATTTAGCAGACGCTTTTATCCAAAGCGACTTACAATAAGTGCATTCAACATAGGTAGGCAAGAAAACTACTAGTCACCAGAAATCGTAAGTGCATTTCCTTCCTAAACAAGCAACTAAGAGCATAACTAGTGTTAAGGTAAGAGTGCAATAAGTTAGCAACCTACTATATCTTAAACAAATGAGACAAATGAGACAAATAAGAGAATCAAATAACAAGAGCTAAGACAAATAAGTGAACCAAATAAGCAAGAGCTAAGACAAATAAGTGTATCAAATGAACAAGAGCCAATAAACAAGAGCTCAGACACATAATTGACGACAAATAGGCAAGGCTAAGAGGAAGAGTCAGGGTAGTGTTTCCTGAAGAGGTGGGTTTTCAGCCTGCGGCGAAAGATGGGCAGCGACTCTGCTGTCCTGACATCAGTGGGGAGTTCATTCCACCACTGCGGGGCCAGGACAGAGAAGAGCCGTGACCGTGTAGATCGGCCGCAGGGCCCTCTGAGCGACGGGACAACCAGTCGCCTCGAGGCAGCAATTACTGTGGACCTGGTGAACCTAGTCCACCAATCACAGTTTTCACTATTGCAGCAATCGTGTCTGTAGTGTATTGAACCTCCCATACCTCTCTGTGGTGCTGAGGATTACACCGTGCAACAGCCCAGCTCCTGTCATTGTTCAGACTGTTAGACCTTTAGCAGGGGTTTTGAATGCCCTATCCACACACTCACACTCACACACACACACACACACACACACACACACACACACAGTTATTAGAGTTTTGCGATTTGCATTAGACCACATCCATTTTTTAGTTTCAGTTCAGACTTCAGATCAGGTTAGATAGTTTCAGTATAGTTCTTATTTTTCAGAAATAATTCTATATCATTTAATTTAACAATTTGACAGTCAGGGCTATGGTGTGTTTTTTGCTTGTTCATGTATTCGGTGTTCAAAAAATGAATGTACAGTGATCTACACATGTAGGAGTATGGTTCATAAGTGTGGGTCTAATTTCCAGATGGCTCCCTCATTTGCCTCTGTCAAATCTTGATCATTTCAATTTAAAATTTTAGTTTTCAGCTACTAGGTTTAGTTTGTGGCACATACACTCAGACACACACACACACACACACACACACACTCACACACACACACACACACACACACACACACACACACAGATAAAGACAGAGGAAGAGATACAATTGTTTTATTTTAACATAGAGTTAATCCATGTGTATGTGGTCCGTATTGGTACGTATGATGAACTGTATATTGAATATATTGTAGTATAGTTGTAGGTATATTAATATAAGGAGTATACCCTCTTCTTTTTCTGGCGTATAGAGTATACTCTCTTATCAGCCTAATTTCCAGTGACCAGTAATTCAAATCTTAATCATAAACTACCAGAACACCACTTTTGTACATATTTCAGCATGTAACACAGTCCCATGAATCCAACATTTCTTTGTCTATCCTTTGCAACTGGTTCACAGATGAGTATATATTATTTGGATCAGTTGAATCTGCATGTTGAAACACTGAACCTATGGTCCTCTTACATGGTGACGTTTAATTTTAGTCAAGGTATATTAGCCGAGAGAATAACCGTTTTTGTTTATCTGTGCCGTCTTTATGGGAGAATAATCAATTTCCAGGGTTCAGTCATGGTCCATGTGGACCATAATGTTCTCCACGCTGTTCTCACATTATGGTGTTTGAGCAGGGGACTTCAACATTTCTAATGGAGCCAATGAGCTGTTGAGACTGAAGCTAACTCAGTTCCTTATGTTTCTCCATAGAACCTGGTCTGGTGGGTTGGAGAGCATCTGCTTTCATCTTGCTGCATAGGGATGGGAGCTCTCCCTGTTCATTTACCCTGTGTTAATGTGAGCTCTTTCATTATAGTCTTGGTGCAAGGCTCATTAGACAGGAAGATGACAGGCTTACATAAATAATAATAAGTGCGCTTGTGTGTTTTAGTGCCCTTGTGCCAATCAAATCCCTTAAGCACCCCTTGATTTTATATCTGTGATTGTCCTGTGTGTAACGTTAACCTTAGAATGACATGTTCTTGCAGGAAGGAAAAATTATTTTTTTGTGGGGAGGATATCAGGCAGGAGATCTGCGTGTTCTGTTGGCCAGTGTGAATAGAATTATGGTGCAACATGAAAAATGGTTAAATGCAGAATTATTTGTCTTGCCACTATTCCTGATACCAGGAATTTTAGTGGATCAGTTATATAAATTCATTCAGATATTCATTGTCATCATATGTTTTTTGTTTGCTTTTAAAAGCTGCAAGTCTAGTGTATCTCCTTCTCTGTCTGTGACTCACTGGCTAATGTGCACCTAATACAGGAAGTCAAATTATGATCAATTACTGATGATCATGACCACTTGAGAGCCCAGTAATCTCATCAAATGCTATTGACAAATGATGGTAATACTTCTTACATGTTTTGATAGATAAGAATGATACAGTAGACTATGGGGGAGAATATAGCAAACAAATAAGTACCCATGAAATTGTAGTATTCAAATTACAATTTATAATTTGTAAGCAGGTAACCCATCATCTTTAACAGACACTTTGAAACTTATCTTCCTAACAATGTTTATGTAGAGGAAGTGTCAGGGCACCATGATGGGAATGATGTGTTCAGACCTTATATTTGAATTAAGGCCCTTGGTTTTGGATGAGTTTTAGACATAAGCATAGAATTTTAGCATTTAGTGATCAATTGTGCTTGTGGCTTGAACAAGCTTGTCAGCATCCCGTATAGACGCTGTGGCCATAACAACTTCCCCTTGGGCAGTTTCTGCAGTGTGTTTTGGGCTTAACTGAATAAGCATTAACAATGTAGAGCCATTAGTACTGTACAGAGCGGACTTATGTCAGCCAATTGATGCTTCTGATGCTGCCTCTATTTTTGGGTAAAGAGAATGAGCCACCAAAACATGAATCATGTTATCTGTTCTCTAGAGCATCTCTCAACCTCATGTTAACACCCATCCTGAACTGGGAAATCTTTGGTGTAAAGCATTTATGGGATGATTGTCATGATAACCAATTGAGCATAGTACAACATTACATGAGCTCTGTGCCAGCGTTTCATTTTTTTTTTGTAGAAAGATAATATGCCCTATACATTTTGATAAAAGGTCATTGATTATTGATCATAGATGCATTCATTCAGATGCTTGCTCTGTACAAGCTTTCTCAGCAGGGTCAGACACTGGTTAGGCACCAGTCTAAGGAGGGCTTAGAATGATATATATATATATATATATATATATCATTCTATAGAGTATATATATATAAATATATATATACTATATCCTCCTCAGCAGAATTAAGCTGTGGTGTACCTCAAGGTTCTATTCTGGGTCCTATTTTGTTTTGTATCCATATCCCCCCCACAATATTTATTTGTATTGCTTTGCTGATGATAAACTTTCTTCAACTAAAAATTAAAATGATAAAGCTGAGTGACTATTGGCCCACCAAATGGTAGTCCAAAAATACTTAATAATACTAAATAATCTTGGCAATTTGGCAACCAGTATCAAACCAAGTACCAGAAATTTGGGAGTCATTTTTGATTCTGGTCTGAATTTTGAGAAACAAATCCAAAGAGTTATTCAGTCTTGTTTCATTCATGCCTTTATTTCATCTCATATTGACTATTGTAACTCCCTGTATTCTTGTCTCACGCAAAAAAACTCTTCCTTGTTTGCAATTATTCCAGAATGCTGATCATATAACCCTCATTCTAATCAACTTACACTAGCTTCCAGTTAACTTTAGAATACATTTTTAGATTTTATTGATTACTTTTAGAGAAATCTTATATAATTACATAATTATATAAATGAGCTTTTATCTCATCAAATGACACAAATATGAAAGCAGCCTACACAATCATATAAAGAATTAATAATTATTTGATACTGATGAAAAATCTGTTGTGATTGGTTATGAAGGACTACACAGAAAAGTTATCAGTGTTAATTTGGTGTTAAAATCAACCAGTGTTTAAGTGCAGTCAGAATGTATTAACACTCAAACATTTCCTGTGTATGATTTGGTAGAGTGAAATTCATTTTACTATTTTGTAAAATCCAAAAGCTGTAGTTAATTAAAAATTGAACATATGTTTTAAACACTTTTTAGTTAAGTGACACATTAACAGTGGCAATATAAGCATACAACATTCTAAGAAATGTTGCAGAAATGTGTAATAAAATAATATAGTCATATAAATGTTGGCCATTGAATGCATCATCCAACAGCTATGCAGTTGCTGCGAGGCTCTGATTCAGAGCTGAAATAAGTGAGTGCATAGGGCATTGAATACTCTGTATTCAGTGTATCCTTTGTCTACTCTCGAAAATGTTCATACATGAGATAAGTCAGACAACTCTGAACCAAACCCAACATTTAACTATGGTATCCAGGCCCTAATACATGTGTAACTGTGTAATTAAAATAGGAAATAAAAATGGAGGGGAAGTGTCTATACCCTTTCACGTCTATTCAGGTCTATCCTTTCAGGCCCTTATTCAGACTTTGAAACCACCTGGTCAAGGATTGAGAAATCTGCTATGTAATCATAGCAACAGAAATGCTGCAGAAATGTGTAATTAAATCATTACAAATGTTGACCATTGATGAATGCATAGCTATGCATCTATGCTGTACAAGGCTCCAACTCAGAGCTGAGATAAGTTAGTGCAAAAGGCATTTAATACCAAAACTATATGCATTGGTACCCTGCGCTCAGGCTTTGGTAGCAATAACTTTTTGATGTGTCAGCAGTTTGATCTGCTCTGGATACAACATGGAATAAGTATAGTGAGTCTAGTAGTACTCTAAATAAAACACAATCCCAACTAATAATATTAATAATATACTTTATTTATATAGCATATTAAAAATAATACAAGTTTAGAAAACACAGATTGGAAAGTGCATTACATAAAATCAGTGCAAATTAACAGTTAAAAGCAGATTTCTAAAAATGAGTTAGGGTCTTAAAAGAAGCCACAGATGTAGCAGCTCTTATGTTGTTAGGCAGATTATTCCAGAGTTTAGGAGCCCTAACTGCAAATGCTCTGTCACTGGAGTTTGGTACAGCTAGTAGAGATATGTCACTGAAGTGAAGATTGCGCTCTTGAACATAGGGAGATAAAAGGTCTCAAATATACTTTGAGGCTCAAGCATTTATTGATTTAAAAATTTGTTAAATTTTGAAATCAATTCTTAGATTTGCTAAAATGGGAGTTACGTGATCTCTGTTCTTAGTTCTTTTCAGGAGTCTTGCTGTTGCATTCTGAACAAGTTGGAGACAAGACCAGTTTCTGATTGAGGTCAGAGTACAGAGAATTGCAGTAGTCAATACGAGATGAAATGAAGGCATGGATAACTTCATCCATGTCAGGAAGGGATAAAAATAATCTAATTTTAGATATATTTATTAGCTGGTACAAACAGGACTGGACAATTTTCTGAACTTGTTTCTCAAACGTTAGACCAGAATCAAACATTTTATTTCTTGGCTGATTTGGCATTTGTTGCCATGTTGCCAAGGTAATCATACATTTCAGAAGCTACCTTTGGTGGTCCAAACAAAACAATCTCAGATTTATTGTCAATTAAGCTGCAGAAAGTTTTGAGACATCCAATATTTGATATCGGCTAAACAGTCAAGTAAAGAGACTAGGCTATGTGGATTATTGGGGTTTACCGGTAAGTACAGCTGTGTATCATCTGCAAAGAAATAAAGGGGAAACATATGAATAGGACCAAGGATGGAACCTTGAGGAACCCCACAGCTTAACGGAGATGAGGAGGATACAGAGCTCCTGATGAAAGATAGATCAGAAAGATGGGATATAAACCAATTGAGAGCAGTGTCTGTAATTCCCACAAAATCTCTACGTCAATCACTTGTGATATTGTGGGCAACATTATCAAAAGCTGCACTGAGGACTGAACATTTACTGGCATCCGCAAATAGAATATTGTTTGTAGTAAGGCAGTCTCAGTGCTGTGTTTGGGGTGGAATCCAATTTTAAATAAAGTGTTGCTATTCATATAGTAAATTAATTGGTTATGAACAACTTTCTCAAGTACTTTAGACAGACTTGTAAACACCGTAAGACTTAAGACAGAATATAAAATTGCCCCAGATTTTTTTTCAAATAACTATATCATCAATCATTGATAGTAGCGCTAGGCTATCCAAATTAACAGTAGGCAGAAGCAGAACACACACAATAGAATCTAATAGAGAGAAAACGTGCACAAACTAGAGATACTAAATTGAACGAATCTACAAAATGTTAACCTGTACTTCTGGCAGTGTAGATTCTGTCAATCCACATTGTATCTAGCTATCCTGAATAATTTACTAGTCTATCAACCTACTGCTGACACACTGAAGCTGTCACCCTCTTTGACATTGGGCTTGACCCAATAGAAAAAAGATCAGGTTTATTGCTTAGCTCACCTTTTGTATCAAGTGAATACACTGTTTATCAAAACCATAGTCCTATGGACTAGGCAGCGCTAACCTATTTTCTGACAAAGAATAAGCCTATTTCAAGTGGAAAAAGACAACAGCCATAAACAAAATAGAATTTATCACCTCCTGTCATTCATAATGGAACAGTAGGCCACAGACTAGCCAACTACAATTTTGAATGCCTTTTTAATGCTTAATTTTTTTGTCAGTTTTTTAAAAATTAAACTGCACAACATCCTGAACCTGTTTGATTCATCAGAATTAAAGACAGGTGGTTTTTAAATGGAATGTGCAAAGTGCATTAAAAGTCAAATGGAGGTCTGAATGTGCATAACTTTTTTCGGTGTATCCTGAAAAATGTTCATACATGAGATAATTCAGGCAACTGAGTCATACCCAATGTTTTACTGAGGTCTTTAGGGCCTAATGCGTATATCTCTGTGTTATTAAAATGACACTTTAACCCTGTATGTAATAAAAGCAGAGGGGTTGTGTCTATAAATCTTTTGGAGAGCTGTTCTTACCCCTTCACGGCTGCATCCCTGTGCAGATAAAGTACTCATAGGCAATGTCGTATTACAATGCTGGGGTGACAGTCACAGTAGGCATTGTTTATATTGTAGCACATTCCACATTCACATCTGCAGACAATTTTACTTTAGTTGCCAGCTTTTTCAATTTTCTTTTCTTGATGCTTCATAAGATGTGGCATTAAAAGGGTGTGACAGAATCAGCCTTGCTGTTCCTGAAGACTTTTCTCTTTGTGTGAGTTATAATGTGTTCTAATCAATAGAGCCTACCCACTCTCAGGACATACGGGGGTTTATCTCAGTCAAGGTCATACAATGAAGTGCTCTTATTCCTTTCTCTAATTTATGAGAGAAAAATATCCCTCTTTTTCCACAGCATTGTGAAACCTACTGCAAAGATTTTCACATGGGCTTTTCTTTTTTAAATATGACATTCTATTCATGGAGAGAGTGTCAATATATCATGTCTGATTCAGCTGCTTGGGGACTTTGAGGAAGGAACAGTGTGTACTCCAGCATAGGCTTTACTGTACCTGCAATGTTCCGTCATAAGACAGGACCCTCAGACAGGAAGTGTGTAATGGAGACATGGATCCACTGCTGAGCCCGGCAGCAGAAAGTCTAAATCCAGCGTTTATCCCTTGTTTAGCCCTGCGTTCCCTCCCTCAGCTGCTCCACAGGCAGCTTAGCCCCTGACTCTTGCCACCTGACTAGGGGCCCATGGCTCCAGTCAGTGGGGAGATGGGAAAGAGCGAGGTGGGCCAGATCCCTGAGTAGGCAGGATGCCATTCCTGCATCTTCCAGCTGGGCCTGTGTGCTGCTGCAGTGCCTCCCTGTCCCACGCCTCCCCAACATGGTAGAATCTGCCTATGCCTGATAAGACGGCGCCAAGACTCACAAGGACGCACCTCTGAGTCCTCTGACGCCAGTGCAGCAGTTGTGGAATTAAACTTTTTAATTAGCAGCATACCCCGGCGCCTGTTGAGAGAGTGGACCGCTTCAGTCAGGCCATTCTCAATACCCACCCACTTTCCACTTGATTAAACTCCCAAGCATTACAGAGCTCTTAGGTTAGACTAGTGACCGCAGGAGCAATCATAATTATTTCTTGCCTGAGCATCTTTTAGTTGCAAGTATACCATAAGAAAATGGCCCACATTACACAAAACAGCCAGAAAGCACAAAAATAGAGCTTTTGTCTCTTGTTATACCACACATAAATTAATATATTCAACTATGCTCCTATGTTATTATGCTATGTCAACCCTGATGAACGTACGTTTAATCATGACCTGAGTTCCCCCTTTAAAAGGTACTCATTTGTGATTATCAAACATGCACTTGATTGTCAAGTATATAAATAAACAGAGACGCTTAATTACACATACAAATAAAGGCTAGTTATTGGTCTTGTAGGTTGCTGTGTCCAAACTGGTCAACAAATCAATAGGAAGAAATAATAAAAGCATGATTATTAGCAAACAATTACTTCCAGCAACATTAGGAAAGAAATGAATGGACAAACTTCACAAAATCACTTTAACTAATTTAGCTATTGAAACAAATTTATGCTGAACTATATATTTTATAGAATTTATCAACATCATCAGTTTTTGATGTGAAATGTGAAAGTAATTGAAGATTCAAATATCAAAATGCCATCAGTGCAGCCACGAAGCTACAAATATTCTAGCACGACTATTCAGTGGGTACAATGCTATTCGTCAAGTTAATATTATCTGCAGCAAGTGTCATAATACAATGGACCTCCACATACACAGCACAGTGCAGCATGACCTTCCAGGTTTTCCTTTGCAGTGGTGTTTTGTGTTGGGAGAATGTAAGCTCTTTTTTTGTTCATTTCATTCCAGGGTCAGGGTTTGGTTTGATCTTACTCTAGCTGTCTCTATTGTAACACAAGAATTACGGAGCAAGGAATACTGCTCCATCCTCTTTTGCATATGGAAAAAATCCTCTTGGTCAGTTAATGGGTTAGTATAGCCAATTTCATCTTGCCTTTGGTCCTGTTCAGAATTCACATGCATTCCTCCTCTCTCACACACACATTCACTTCTTTCTCCTGCCCTCTTGTAGCTACAGTTTGATGCTTTCAAGTGGAAGTCTATTTTACTTATGGTTAGAATTTAATTCACCAATTCTTTTTTTCATTGCTATGAAGTGGCCGTGGGGTATGGTTCACCATCAAGGCTCATATCCACTTCATTTTTGTGTCCATCAAAAGAGCTGGATAAAATGCAGAGCTGCCTTCTTTTCCATTGCCACTAAGATGGAGGGATAGAAAATTTTTGGTCCATGACATGGATGGATTGCCTGAAAATGACAGACATAGCTTTGCCTGCTAAATTATTTATTTTGGACCAAAAATCAAGTATAAGCTAAAGTCATTTTAAGCTTAAAGGGATTCCTATCTCCCAAAAGATTAAATGCATGCCACAAAATTGCCATGATGTGCTCCTAGTCTAAATGAACAATGGTTCCATTGTTTACAGCCATCTTTAAATCTCTGAAAATAAGACTACCGTGGGACAAATAAGCATGTCAATCATACTTGTCAAGATTCCAATTTTCCTTTTCTCCTGGAGCACTTGTGCTGTGCATGGTCCTTATCGGCTGTGAGGAATGCAGTCTCAGTCTCAAAACCCAAAAGCAGACGGATGCATTTGTTCAGTCAGAGGAGAACCCTGACAGGAATGGCCATGGAGCCAAGATATAGGGGCTGCTGGGAGTATGTTTCAAATATGTGTCCATGATCTGATATGTACTTTAGTAGTATGGCCACAACATGGTACATACAGCATATGGCCTTTTTCCACAGGAAACACCATTTTGTCACAGCACAAAAATTACAATGCCATTTTTGTGATTTGAAAGCATTTTAAAGGATTTTCATTTTTCATGGTTCCACTCTATTTTTTCAAGTGTTCAATGAAAGAGCAAAGTTATACCGTCGATGCAGATGCGATCCTTTAAGCCATAAGCATCGTACGTTCTTCATGTCATCCAACAATAACAAAGTTCAACAAAGACCTGACAGACTTAATTCAATTATGGCAGTGTGATGTGCTGAAACTCCGGAGGTGTGAGCTAATTCCTCTGTTTACACCCCTGAGTCACTGTCACAAACAAAGACAAACACATTCATTGGCTTCCAGGAGCTTGTTTGCTGTGATTGTCCCATCGCCTTTGAAGTTTCTCATCGCTTTATGTTGTTTATTTATTCATGCTCTTTCTTTCCCTGAAATCACCATGGGGTATTCTGTTAGAATAATTTTAGCGCAGTGTGAAACAATGTATGAGCTGAGTATTAGATGTGTAAACTACACTCAACACAGGTCTTATGTACAGTAGAAATCCTATTGTTCTGGATTGATTGGGATTTTGGAGAGGAAATCTTCACTGAGTGATCCTGATTCTGGAACAGCATGATGAAATGTATTTCTCAATTCCCCATTATCAGTTTAAAGCATTTATTAATCTGCCCCCTGCTATACAGAAATACTTTCATCGCTCTTGGTGTGTTGGAAGTCATTTTTATACAAGCTGTGGCATTTGCCAAACTCCCTTGAGACTTGGATTAAGCCAATGAAATGCAAAAGGATGCTTTTAGGGATTATGCTAATTACTAATTGGTGTATCAGGAGGTGATTGTTTTTCCTGGATAATTTGGATTATTGGCATTAGAGATTTAGGAAAGAGTTGATGTGCTCTGCATCTCTAATGAGGTTGTTACCTTCTCCCAGCCATGTGATGCCAACTCTTACCTAATGGGTCTTTTGATGTGGGTGATGCTCTGTGGCTTGATCCAACACACACACACACACACACACACACACACAAATCAGCATGCAATAAAATGTGGTTCAGAGAGATAGAAAAATCGGGTAACACTTTGCTTGAAGTGGTGCTCATAATAAGCAGGGCTGCCCTAGGCCTAATGGGGAGAATTTGATTTTGACTCCCATTCACAAACCAGATTTACCACTGTAAATATAATTTAAAAAGAAAAAAAAACACACTGTTGAAGTGAAATGCCCATCTATTGTGTTTGCATTCATTGCAGATGTATTGCATTTCAAATGACTGAAAGTAAAGTTTAAAAATCAAATCACTCAAGTCCTGCTTTTCCAGTCCCAAACACTGGAAAACCAAAAAAGAGCACAGTACTATTGTGATTGCATAGTTGCATATGCAAGTTGATGTGCATCTATAGAGGGCTTTTAGGTGATGTAACACACTCTGGAGGCCAGATTGGAGGTCCTCAGTTCTTACCAGCAATTGCTGAGCCATTAATGAGTCGTAACAAGGGTTAATTAGTGGTATGTACTGTATTGATAAATTACCAGCGATGTGCAGTGAGTACATAAACTGTAGAAAATAATGGACAAAGTTACTGTGAAGACACCTGCTGACTTTCTACTGGCCTCTCTGAAGCACTCAAAGTGGGATTTCTTGGCGAAAAGGAAGGGATGATGTACAATGAATGTACCGGTGATGTACCGGTCAGTATACCTAACGTCTTTATTCTAAACATGCACTTGCCTAGTCTACTGGCCTTCACAAGTCTTTTTTTTTTTTTTTTTTTTTTTAAATACAAAATAACTGAAAACACCACCACTGGTGCATACTGGAACTGCAGACACTGCTAAAAGCAAATATTAAGAAATCATGATTGAGTATTCAACAAATATGCGTAATAACGTGTTGCATTGACTATTGTGTAAAAGGGTGGAGTAGGTTGAGCCAGGGTGAAGCCCACAACTGCAGGAAAATTCAACTGATATTGCCTTATATGGTCACAAAGCCTGCATGTAGTCCTGAGGTGTTGCCAAACAGGATTATGTAGACACACCCCCTTACAGTACAGAAATTCACTCAAGATATCTTCATAATGGCACAATTACTTAAAAATCAAAAGTAGAAGAATTATATTGACTTTATACATTTTGTGTACATGGAAGATGGGCTTTGGTCCCACTGATATCGAGGTGGGTGGAGGTTCAAGTTGTTCTGCAGCTGGCCAATAGAGGGCAATAGAGTGACCTTCTCTCCCAGGACTTCTGCATTGGCTTCCACAGCCAAGACCAGTCAGGCATGGGCGGGGCTGACTATAAGGCATCATATACATATTATAAGAACATTAACATTATTTTTAAGATAATTCTTATAATCAAAGCATGATACATACAATGTGTATAAACCTTTTGGGGCAACCGTATAGTTCATGAAATTATGAATTTAATGTAATTTTCTTTTTGTCTTGTCTTTGAAGACCAATATTGTAGTTGATCTGCATTTCTAATTGAACTCTAATGGACTTAATTTGCAATTAATTACAATGCACTTCAAGTAAAGTGTTATAATGTGAATGTGAACATTGCTTTAAAGTCACACAAATATAGTAGCCATACTATAGCCTATAATGTGTGATATTTTGATTCCTGTAAAAACACTACATTGTAGATATAGATAAAGAAGAACTACATATGACCTATATTCAGCATTTTTATATACATTGACGTGTAGTTCAGAGACAAAAAAAATTGAAAATGTAAACATGCCAGCCTGTTCAGGCTGTTGCAGGATTAGGCAGCCTGTCTTCTTTCTGAGTTTTTTCATAAGATATGTGAGCTGCACTTGGTTATTCATTCCATGCATTCTAAGTATGCCCAGGGTGACTCTTCCAATAGTCGCTTTCCACTCTAATCGACCTCTAGTTTGTTTCATGTCTACAAGACAAGAGGAGGCAGAATCCTAAGTATGAATTGATTTTTGAATAAGCATACATTTACTTTCAAACACCTGCAGAACACACCAAGGCTGTGCTGCGCCGCAAACAGGCTATCTTAATTGATTTGGGTAATGAACAAGGACATGCTTTCTGTCTTTTGACTCAAGGTCACTTTGCCATCACAGTCTTAAGCTTTGCCCTATGGTCTTTTTAAAGGACCAACTTACCATGAAAGTGCATCTGGGCCGAGGTGAGAAGGTAGCTGCTGTAACTAATGGGTTTATTTAATTCAATTTATTGCTTCAGCCCCTGCATCATATGAGACATGCTGGCCACTGTAAGATTGAGGTTTCTTCATGAAAGGCCAAAATACACTCTCATGTCATGCTGTATTTTCATGCCTAGATAGCTAGATGTATAAATCTGCAGAACTAAATGAATATAAGTTTGTGGTGAAATGGGGCTCTCAAGCTTATTTTATACAAGGCTTCTAATCAGCGTCACGCTGGGGGTATGCTTGGTGGGCTGGGAATCTGTAATAAATGAGGGCTTTGTAAACATGTCCACTGCTGGATGCAAGAGAGCAATGTCTTTTGAATCAAATGTGCCGGCCAAAAGGCACAGCATGTTTTGCCAGGCAAATGTGTAGCATTCCTGGCAACCTTTTAATCTATTATGTATTTCTATGGATTGTATATGGCATGCTGTTCTCACTATTAGCAAATTGTAATAATGAATTCATTTTTAATGCCATTATGGTGGTCACAAGTCAAACCATATCTGCTGCTTGACACATTGTCTGCAATTAACAGTTTTTAAATTTCTGATAAAATCTGTAGAATACAAATGAAACAGCCCCTTGCCTCTGTGTTGTGTTGTGTCTCAGCACATGGCGGACTAATACGTCTACTTTATACAGGAATAAATATGTGCACACTGTACCTTGGGTAAACTCAACAAATGCTTCAGGGTTTAGAACATTAATGTGCCATGATAATTAGTTAAGCAACGGAGCGATGCCAGAGGTAGGAATTTCACACCTTGAGTTTAATAATATATAGTTTAATTTGCCTTGGTTGTAATGGGCATATGTCCGTGTTCTTCATATTATGTCATGGTTCCAGTCTTGTTCAGCTCATTCTGCTCTCAAATAGATAGATCACTGCATACTCACCTAGTGGAAGCTGTTTTGGTTTAGAAGAATATATTTTAAGCTAGGTTCTATTTCTCATGTATGGTCTGGATTTGGTAGGTAATGATATTTTAGGTTATAAATATTGTATGAATCTTCCTGGTAATTCTGCCATATTTTTTTTATATGGCTTTTATTGTGAACCAGCATTTTTCTATTTATGTATATACAATAAATATACAATACATTTATTTTATATACAATAAATAATGCAAATAACACATTTGCATTCAGGAAATGTATTTCAAGTTTACATACAAACAAATGTTCTTCTTTGCCATATCAACACATAGAACACATGCCACTATTTAAATGTCCTTCTGAGTTTCTCACTTTCACTTTAAAAATGTAAAAGTAACCCTACAATTTTTCACTAGTATCTGTAATCAGAATACATTTTTTTTTGCTTGCAGTACTCCCAGATTATACAGCAAATAGATAGATAGAAAGTTTAAAGCTGCATTATGTAACTTTTTAATATAAAAATCCAAGCAGTTTGTCAGTCTAGTTCATGAAGTGGGGCTGCAACAGAGAAGACTGGCCCCTCCCCCTTCATGGAGCTGCTGTAGATTCGCTCCATTCACCCCAATGAAGTTTTGGAGTCAGGTAGGTACACTGGCGGGAAAGTTTTTCTCCAAGCACAGGAAGTGACGAATGCACACAGCTCCAAAACAGCAGTTGGGGAGCTAGCGCCTTAAAAAATACAAGCAGTTACCTCGCTGCCACTTGAGGCCGCCAACAACAAAATTATAGAAAGTTACATACTGCAGGTTAAAGCACTTTCTTCATACCAGCTCCCACTTATAGGAATATAGTGTATCCTTTTATAGATGGATGGAAAATAATAATCATTATTATGTATTATGCATTATTGGGCAGTAAGAATAGCCTACACCTTAAAACGTCACTGTGGCGCACTGGATTTTCTCCCCAAACATGTTCGCTGGAGGCACCAGGGTCTTCATTGTCAAAATCTGTTAAAAAAAAATATATATTCTACATTGTAATAGAGCACAAACGAGTTTGTTTTATTGCAAGTCTGATTACACTAAGATCCAAACTGGGTAATATGCCAAGTTCCATCTGGGCAGGTGGATCTGAGTCTCCCAAGTCATCAGGCACAAAGCCACTGATGGCAGTTTGGCCCAGGATACAAGCCATGTGCTCATCAAGCAGAGAGAGCGCTGGGGTCCCCTCCCCTCCTCCACTGGGGTCCCCTCTCCTCAACCACTGGGGTCCCTTCTCCTCCTCCAGTGGCCCACACTGTGAGTAGTGCTGTGAGCAGTAATGCACTTCTTGGCCTCAGGCTTGAAATCACACCACTTCTTAACCCGAAGGGTGATAGGATGTGAAGGGTGGTTTGTCTGGTAACAATCTATCCTGTGGCAGCCATTTTTTGCTGTATGGCCTTGGCATTAACTCTTTTGCAGGTGACACATCTCAAAAGGAACTTTCTTACTGCAGAGTTTGCTGCAGGGATCAAGAATCTTTGTCACAGTTGAGAAAGCATATAATTTCTGCCTGAGTGTCCACTTCTTTCATGTTTGTCTCAAGACAAGATTGGTGATGTGTGAATCCTTTGGTATGATTGCCGGGTGTTTAGCTTCCAGTGGCATTGCTGATTTGCAAAGTCGACCTCTTACTCTTAATATTCCGTCTTGAAGTATAGGATCCACACTGTAAATACAACTACTCCCTTTTATATTGTGGATTCCTTGTCTCAATGTTGTGATCTCCTCTTGAAATCTTTGTCTCTGACAGAACTGGATGATTTCTGTCTCTGCTCTTGTCATGTCATCAACAGTCAGTGCCTGTTTGCTAAGTGTTGTTTTGTAGTCATGCATTTGCTTTTCCAAAGCAACTGTGTGGCTTCTTGTATTACTTGAAGTGGCAGTCAGCAACTCTGTATGTTTCTTACTCAGCTGCATGAGTATTTCCTTGAATCTGAGTATCCAAGCTACAGCCTTTTTCAACTTATACTACTCAGAGTAATGATTGATCATCACTGAGTCTGCGGCTTCATCTGCATGAGTGAGGTTCACTGTGACCTCCACATCATCTCCTTCCAACTTTACCTGCTCCGGCCTTCCTGGCCAGAGATGTCCTGGGTCTTGTAAGATAGGTGGGCTTTGAATCCAGTTCTTGTTCTTCATCAACTTTTCTGCTGTCAGCCCTCTCGATGCACAGTCAGCTGGGTTTGTTAAGGTGTTAATATACCTCCATTGACATTGCTTTGTTGTGTCTCTGATGCTGGCAACAAACGTTTTGAATCAAAGTGTATTGTCCGTCCAAAACATTGAATCTTGCAGCTCCAATTGTAGCTCTTTTCACATCATTTTGTCAATGTTCACTGCCATAACTGCTGCAGTCAATTGCATGCGGGGTATTGTGGTCTGTTTTAGGGGTGCCACCCTTGACTTTCCCAACATGAAAGCACAATGAACTTTATTCGTTAGCCTCAGATACGACACTGTCCCATAGACAATTTCACTTCCGTCTGAAAAGTGGTGGAGCTGGGCAGTCGCAATAGGTCTGTAGCCGACAGGTTTGACGGCTCCGCTCACACTAAAGTCTGTCAGTTGATTCAAGTCTTTCAGCCATGTGAGCCACCTTTGAGCTAGCTGTGCTGGTATGTCCTGATCCTACATAAGTTTCTCTTTGCACAGCTGCTGCAGGAAGATTTTCGCTGGGAGAATTAATGGAGAGAGATACCCCAGTGGATTGTATATGGAGCTCAAGACCGAAAGGAATCCTCTTCTGGTGACTGGTCGGTCTTTGACATTGATTCTGAACTTAAATGAGTCAGACTCAGCACACCACAGCACTCCAAGAGATCTCTCCACTGGAAGGACACCTTGACTCAAATCCATGTCTCTTACTCCTTTTGCCTGTTCATGATCTGGGATAGATGCCAGAAACACGATCATTGCTTGTCCATTTTGTTAGGTGAAATCCTCCAGTAGCGCTGTGAGTCCTTTGTAGAGCATGATGGCTTGCTCTTCATTGTTGATGGACTTTAGACAGTCATCCACATAGAAGTTGAGAACTGTATCCACAGCCTCATGTGATGACGCACTTCTGTCTTCTGATGTTTTTCCCGGTGTGTAGTTAGCACAACTGGGAGAGGACGTAGCGCCAAACAGGTGTACGACCATTTTGAACTTGATTAAATCAATGTCTTGATTAAAGGGTAATTCCGTTTTTTTTAAACCTGGGCTCTATTTGTACATATTAGTAATTTATACCCCAAAATAGGTACAAAAGGTTTTGGAATTGCTCCAGTAGATCGCCTCAGCCGGCAGTCGCGAAACGGGCTGCAATGGCTGCAATGTAATCCGCAGGGGCAACTGCGCGCGATCAAAGCACGTCCACTAAAAGTGCTTGTTTTTTGTTCAGAAAACGAAAATCTCGCTCACGAGATTTCAGAGCGAGACTTCTCCTTGAGCGAGACAACTGGAGGTTCTTCACAAGCAGTTCAGTAATGTCTGTCTGTCGTTGCATCACTCTGCAGAAGTCGCTTACATCACCAGTGTGATGCTGTCAATCTCCAGAAGGTCCTTGAACTGACTGGTGTTGAGCACCAAACTTGGGTTTAGCTCCTCATTTTGCTCACCTAGCTGTGCGTATTGGTACTTGGGTGGTGATGGACCATGTTTGCATTCATATCATGTCTGTAACTTAACATGTGATGTCTGTGATCCAGCACATGCACCATGCAGGCCAAATTCTTCAAACTCTTGATAAACTTGCAGTTTAGCATTAGATTCTGCTATTGCTAATTTGAGCAAGAACTCTTCTTTCTCTAATTCTAATGCCTGTTAACTGATATTACTACTGCATAAAGTGATCATTAGAAAATGTCAAGATTGATTATGAACATATTACTAATATTACTAATAACTAATCAACAAAATGAATTAAACATTCTCCATTTGAATTTGGCTCTTACAAATGTATTTTCTAATGAGACTTTCTCTGAGACCTGCTGTGTTTGACTTACAGGTGAGTGACTGCAGTACTGAAGTGGTGAATAATTCTGAATCATAATGAAATAGTGGGTGGCACGGAAACTTTGACATCAGAGAGGCCATGGCCCCTGCCTTGATACTTGAATAAATGGTAACCCATGGAGGTAGACATGGGCCTTTTACCACATGGTTTCATTGCTTTTTTGTTTTGTGAGTCATAGGTCTTTTTCTACCTGTCTTGTGCAGGTTTAAAATTTAAAAGGCCCAACAATGTCCACCACACGTTCTGTCAATTTTCCAAAGTCACCAGAGAAATCGTGGTGTGAAAACTAATGTAATCATTCAACCTCCTGTTGTTTAGATGGAATTGCCAAAAGGAAAGTCAGCATGCAAAGCAGGGAATGATATCCAAAAACATACTATATATTAGAAAATCTGTGAAACATTTTGACATTTTATAGTTTATTTGATTTGATACCCTTATTTAGACAGGAAAATCCCTATATACATACTTGAAATTTTACATTGGTTATTTGAAGATGAGATGAGATATTTGGGTAATTGTCTGGAGAAAGCTTGGGAAATGAGAAAGGAGCATTGTATAAACAAAAGGAGTAATGTTTGTTGTTCTCTTTTGTATTAATCTATATAATTTAATTTGACTATACGTAGATATGTGTATGTTTATGTATGTATGCATTGTATGTGTTTATGTATGTGTGAGTATGAATGTGTGTTCGTACATACTTTTTCTCTTTCTCTACTCTTTACTTTCTTTCCTTCTTTCTCTCTTGTATTGACTGTATTTCTGGGATAAAGTATTTTTGTGGAAGTTGTGTAAATTAGTAATGGTGTCATGTAATTTCATGTTGGGCCACCAGTGTGGCACGACACACAAATAGTTAATTCATTCATTATTACATACATACATACATAGACGCACTTTGTATAATGTGCTTGATTGTAAAATGCCAAGAGTATATGCGTTGTCTTACTGTTATAAAAATGCTCATACAATTATCTTGGATGGCATTTGTGCAGATACATATCAAGATCTTACAGAGTTTCACAGCACATGCTGACACACGGTAGAGGAACAGGACATCACAGACAGTGCAAGACATACGATAGACAGTAGACAATACATGTCTCTCTGCAAATACATATTCAAAGCCAGACACATGCAACCCAAGATTCTTTTGATGAAGCCATTAAGATACGTAATGATGACATGAACATACTGGAGCTGCTCCACTGACAGTGAACGGGAGACCAACTTTGTGGACACTGTGGCAGTACCCAGGGTGATTCAGGTATATGCACACGTTTTCTCATTCTGACATGTTATTACAGTGAAATAAAGCTCATTTGGATGTAAAAGCTCAAACAAGCATCCTTTAAGTCCCCAAAGAAAGTCTCAAAATCATTGTCAATGGAAAAGCTCTCAAGTTTAGCCTCAAATAGAGCACACAGATTCTTATTTTTTGAGTAGGAGTTAGAGATAGAAAATCAGAATCCATGCATATTTCCATGTGCTGAAAACCCAGTAGATGATATTTTGGAAACAAGGGAATGTATACATACTGTGCCGCCCTCCCGTAGCCAAACCGTTCCTGCAGTTTGCTGCCAACTTCTGTTTGGCTGTTCCCTTAATATCATTGAACCGCTTCCTACATTAGGCAACGGTTCTCATAGGACCAGAGCAACACATGTTAACCAAATGTGTTGTCTCCTCCCAAGCTAATTTAAGATCTTCTGTCCTCTGTGGCTTATTTAAGGCGCTGTATTTTCGCTTGTGGTGATTCTGCACCTCCCACACACTGCACATACTGATAATGTATTCCTCCTAAGGTGCCGCCTTGCACCTCTGACCATGAATTACCAAAAATCTGTGCGCCTTTATCTGCGCTTTGTGCTGTGTGTCATTGATTCATGAAAAAAAAGCCCTCAGTCAAGGTGAGTGTCCAGCAGTGAATTTGACCATTGTATCATGACGCAGTTACTCAACTGAATAGGATGAGATACATGAAATAAACCACGAGCATTATAGAACATAGATATCATTTCTGAGGGTGAATAAAAGTGTAGTGTGCAAACTTTGTGAGTTTGCAAAAAGGTTCTTGGGGTTGTGAGGAGGAGTCAAGAGCTTGTCTGGTCGTCTTGGGGGTGCTGGCTGCATATGGTGGCAGCTCTTAGGAAGAAACTATTGTGGTGACTCATGGTCTCTGTCGTAATGGGCCGACACATCTCCTGGAGGAAATGTTTTGGAGCAGATGGTTGCCTGGGTGTGCATTGTCAGTGGCACTCGATCAAATACAGACCAAATCAACATAAAGTCTCGCAAAAAATGTTTTCCAGGCAGATTCCCCCCATCCAGTAACAGTCCTTTAGGCTGAATACCACTGAATGCTTTCAGCGCTACTTCAGCGTATTTAATATTTCTTTTGTTATCTTTTCAGGCCTTGTTTGCTTTGGTATTTTTAGTAGGCTGGCTGAAGACATGATAACCTAGATCCCCTTGATGGCAGGGCAACCTAATCATTGAAACAATAAAGACAGATACATTATAATAATTTGTGATCTTTGGGGGAACATTTTTTAACTTACTAAAATTAATAACCACATGTTCAGCCAAAATAGAGAATTATATACTCAAGTTATTGAACTTCCAAGTCAACTTAATAAGGTTGCCGACTTTTTCCTGTTTCAAGTTTGTGATCATGATATTATGAACTATAAGTCTATCGTTCAAATTCTAAATTTGACTAACTCCGTCAAAATACAGACAACAATCTCTACTATCAGTATAAAACTTGACCAAAAGACTACAAACTCAACACATTAACAAGTGCATGATTTTCAAGGGAAACTGCTACCATGCTTTATAAGCTGCAGCTCTCCATATCCTGTTTGAATAAGCAAGGTCCCTACTTTTGACCGGCAATAGCTTTATTCCACATGGATTTTATGATTTAGCAACTAATAAAGTGCACATTTAAACCACTGTTTTCCCATGACTTGCAGCCACAGGTAAGTCACTGATTAAAATGGGTCCCAAAATAATTTAGAACTGAACTAAAGGATGTTGCCAAAGCCCTTCCAAGTCCACTGTGGGCTTGTAGTTTAGAAGCCCCAAAACAAATTGATTAGTCGAGCTGAAAAATAAGCTTTGGGTGGTAAAATATTTTTTTCTAATCGTGGTCCCCAGAAAAAAAGGATGAAAACGTATTTCTTAAATGAATGACTTAGATACAGCTTATCTACAGTTTGTGTACCGGTGCATCGGTCAGCTGCTATATTACTTATAGCAGTATAGATGTATAGATTTAATGTCAGATTAATAAGTAACTAAGATTGTTAGATTAAGAAGTAAATCTAAGTTTGACTAAATCTACCTTCTAGGAGATGGGAGGGTAACAAGTTTAATGAACATAATGTGGCAATGGGTAGGGACAGAATATGAAGGTATAAGCCCCTACACCATAAGGTGTCCATAAACAGCCCTGTCCTAGACTGAGGTACATTACAAATTCCCTAGTAACATATTGATTCATTTTCATGCTACTTGCTGTTTGTCTGACTGCTGCCAACTTCACCCAAACAGATGTAGCTATTAAAGCAAACCCACTGCTACAATGAATGAATGTTCTAAAGTTTAAAGTTTTAAAAAGTCCAATTTTCTTTCAACCATCAAAAGGTTCACAAAATAGTCTGGCAACCAGTTGTTTTCAGAGACAAAAAAAATAGGCTACAGCTGCTACCGTTGTACTAACAGAATAGATGCATGATGGTGGACTTCGATGATAGCTGCTTCTGTATGAGGGGAGCCTCTGGGTGTGATTTCAGCCTCCTCTATGCCAGTGTTGCGGTATGTTTGTTTTGGAGAGGGTTCACCGCCTTAGCTGGCCTCTTTATTACTGCAGTCCCTAATGCCTTGATTTAATGCACTCTCAGAGGTCAGATATTGTGCTGGCAGCCACAGACCACTTCCTTCAACACTGCCCCATTAATAACAGCAAATAAATCAGGGGCACGCTGAATTTCCACCCTTGCATATTGGAGCTATTTGGATGTGCAATGGGGACGTCTTTATTACATAGAGGAAGTATATTGCCAAACACTCTCCTGTTTGCCCCTCAATCATAAGTCCACAACATGTGGTCCATGTCCAAATTAATTAAAGGTACTATTCCCTGTGGGATAGTTGCATTTGCATCCCATTAGAAATTCTCTGAGGGCCTCAACTGATTTGTGAAAGATTCATAAGCCCATGTAATGTTCATCAACAGATTCTTTCCTTTTGGTATAAAAACCTGTCTTTCTTTTCTGGGCTTTTCACAATTTCCTGACAGAATGCTGCAAAGCCCACATTAAGCCTTTGTTGATGTATATTTTGCATTACATGTAACACACCAACTAACGCGACAGTAAACCTGCCCATGCACTATATGCGCAACGCCAATTTGTAAAGAAACCTAACCTGTGTGAAATGGAACAAAGGGTGAAACGTGTCATCCTCAGATAGCACTACTCTGCCAGGCATATGGCTTTGCTGCATCCTGATTTCTGCACAATCATATCAGATTTCCTTTCATCAAATGATACGGATGTGGTCAAACAGAAGAATTATTATTGTTGTCAGCATGTGTTTATCTTGATGTAGCTCTGAATAATCAACTTCACCCAGCAAGCACATTTCATTTTATTCAAGTGCAAATTTGCAGTCAAAAACCCTTGCATGTCTTTTGAGGTTGAGCTTTAAATAATAACTATCTTATCTATGCTTTATATTTCTGTTATATCCACTGTTATAGTTCATACTAATTCCCTATTGAGACAAAGCCACTATTTGACTCAGCTATAATACTAAGTGCTGAGCTTGCCTCTAAGGTTCAGATTCATTTTTGGACATGAGATTCTTGGGATGTATTCATATGGACCAGCTGGGGTCATAAATTAAATGTTTTAGTTACATAGTCCCCCATTAGGGATTTTTAGGTAGCAATGTTGAGTCACTGAGATTGTGGGTGTATGTGCAAGATACTGCATATTGGAGTTCCTGATACATTGGGGACTGAAACCTCTCAAGCCTTCTATTAGGGTTTATGACTTACAGAATTGCTGGTGCCAAAAAATGTCCTAGAAATACACAATACACCAGTTCTTTACTTACACTGTCATCTGTATTGTTTATATACCATTAATCTCTCTCTCACCATTCTCCAATTCACTTTTCACATGAAAGCGTAAATTGCTACAGGCTACTCTCATGCAACAATGGTTCATACTGTGCATACTGTAACACAGAAAGTGTGGACCATATTCACAGGAGACTAAGTACTTCCCAGGAGTAAGGGAATGTGTCTCAGAAAGCATCACGTAGGACATCACTGTTCATGGATGAAGAGATTTTATTATACATAATTACGATGTTGTGAGAATTAATTTTGCCAAGAGTAGAATATCAATTTCGACCTCTTTTAGAAACGAAGCTGAAGTAATCAGAGACTTGGCATTAATTACATACATGAACAAAGGAATGTTGTTAATGGTGATAAAGACCATCAAAGTTAGTGGAAGACTTCTTGCAAATACGATCCCTGGAGAATAATTGCGAGTGTGTGTGTGTGTGTGTGTGTGTGTGTGTGTGTGTGTGTGCATGCACATGTGTGTGTGTGTGTGTGTTTTATTTATGCTGAATGAGGACAATATTTTCTATATGGATAGTCTGTGATTCTCTGATGATTCAGTCTTTTCTCAAGGAAAAACCTAACATGTTGATCTGCCCCACTGAATAATCAGCATCATTAGCCCTTCTATTTTCTCTCCCCTTGGTATTAAAAATGAACAAACCCACTATAGCCGCAAAACTTGGCAGCAGGGACTTGGTCTTGATTTGCAAGGGAGCCAACGAACTGGCTTGGCGGGGGCGGGCATTCTCTCAGATGTTAAAATGTATGAATTATGCAGAAACCAGCTATTCCAATATTTATCACTATATGTGAATATAATATTCTTTGATGCATATGGAGAAGCTGTAACAATTACATGAGTTACATATTTAGACGTAGACATGATTGATGATCGCTACATCAAGGATTATGGTGGTATTAGGGTTGCTCTTGAATTTGTGTGAATAAAGTTATAACGTTTGAGCCATAATAGCAATATCCAGTTATCAGAATCTTAGCTGTTCAATAGAAATAATCCGATTACAACTCTGCAGTCAACTTGAGTGAATGCTAAGAACACAACTGAGAGAATGCATCGTATGTTTTCTTTTTCATACCCAAACTAAATTATGCACTGAAGCATTGTTTATGCATCAAACCAGGCCCTGTTCCAGCATTCTGCTCACAAAGAAGTGCAGCATTAATTGGCAACACCAAAGTGGAGACACAGCAAACAGATATCTTTCTTCCTCTGTCCACGATGCAAATAATATTCAATCTGGGAAAAGCAGAGCTAGCTGTCTTTTAAGTCTCATCCCCTTGGTTCTTCTGCCAAATTCAGTAGAGCTGTGGAGTGTTTAACCTCTCCACCCCCGGTTCCCCAAGGCTCTGGCAGGAATATCCTGACTAAAATTAATGCAGTGGTGAACAGCGATTCAGGAGGTAAATGAAGGATTGTGAATGACGGTCAGATAATTGGGGTCTGCTGCAGCTCTCCGTCTCCTCTCTGATCTGGGGACAGGAATGGAAAAGGGGGGAGGGGAGGCTTACTCAGCAGAAGAAACCATTTGAAGTAGACACGCACACCCCCTTCTACCTTGTGCTTTTATAATAGCCCTTTAGTACACTCTTAAGTGAGTTGCTTAGATATATTGCGCGTGGCTTACCTATATTAAAAGTTACTCTTCAACTGTGCTCTCCGCGGCCCCTGTGCAAAGTGCTGTCCATGCTCGAGGGGAAATGGGGGAGCTGCTAAGTGGTGCACCTTGGCAAGGGCTGTGTTTACCCATGAGCCACTCAACACACTGACACATGCTTTCACTTTGACTAATAAATCATTGAAGGTCTGATGTGCATCGATGGGAAAGCAGTGTCAGTTTTGATACTTGATTAGCATTTCTGTCACTTCGCCTTACGTTTAACATAACTCCAGCTGTGCAACTCAATTCGCACTGCCCATGGGCATGACACTGATGAGCCATTCCTCAAACTGACAGGCTGTCATAGCAACATGTCTACAAATGGGAAATTTCACTGACTATTTGTGACAAATAAGCTGTATTTTGACATATGAGGATATACAACATGTACAATAGGGCTCTACATTCTGTATATGTGTCTATACACGAGGTTTCAGGTTTAGGAGAAATTGAAAATGTGAAACTCATTTGATGTTTTATTGTCCTTTGTATGATGAGCCGGGAAAACGCACTGCAGAGGAAAATGAGTTCCATTTCTGCTAATTTCTTTTGGCTAGATGATTGTGAAAGACTTGAGATATGCCTCAGAAATGGTGCGACCTGCATAAGTGGGATACTTCATCTGTAAAGCCTTGGAAAAATGGCATTGCGCTTTGTTTGTATAGTAACTGAGATATACCGGGTTTCCAAAGTATATTTTTAAGTAACAATAATAATGAAAAACAAAGCTGAATCGTTTTAGTCATTTTTAACTAATTTTAGTCATTTTAACAAAATAATTCAACATCCAGTTGATAACATTGAACATTTAAGTATTTGTTAATGCTACAAATTCTACTTGTATATGTATACCTACTATTGAAACAGGCTGTAATATGCAGGGGTGTGGTTGTACATGTGTTGTACAATGTTCAGCAGGACACCACTAGGTCAGAACATTCATGCTGTGAACATCCTATTCCACCTGATCCTCAAGGTGCTCTATTGGTTTGAGCTCTGAAGGGTGTGGTGTTTTTTGCTTCTGTAGCCCAACCACTTCAAGGTTTGATGAGTTGCGTGTTCTGAGATGCCCTTCTGTACATCCCTGTTGTACTGAGCTGCTCACTATTTGCATACTTGTGGCCCGGCCTGTTAGCTTGAATGAGTCTTGCCATTCTCCTCTGACCTCTGTCATCAACGAGGCATTTAACCCCAGTAAACCCTCTGTAAAGTCTAGACACTGTAGTATGCCAAGATTCTCAGATGCTGGAATTGGTGTGTCTGGTACCAATGAACTACCACTGGTACATCACACGTCTTTTACCTACCCTAGTTGAAGAGTAAATGAACCTCTAAACCCCTGTATGCATGTTTTATACTCATGCTTTTTTTATGCATGACTCACTGTCTGGAGGAGCGAGCTGTTTGCGTTAATGGGGGCTTGTACCAAATAAGGGTGGATACTGAGTGTATGATATTAAGAAAAATGAGTAATTTTGCCTTTTCATGTAAAATCAGAGGTTGCTACTTCCTCTAGTGGTTTCAAATATGATGTAATTAAATATTCTCTGTAAAATGTGTGAATTACAGTCTCTGTTAACCTACCCTTTGCCTACTCCTCCCGGTCTCTCAGTGCCGACTGTCAAACTGTACTGTCGCATTGTTCAAAACAGAAAAGAGTGTTTGAACCAACACTGTCTGCGACACTGAATCTGGAACAAAACATAGCTCCAAACCCAACATTGTTTTGTCAACCCCTATGAAAAGCTCTCTGCACTGTGGTTTTTCAAAAAGTACCATTTAATCATGGCCTTGTCATTTGAGAATAGGATTGGTTGTTATATTTCTTTGAATATTTGAAGACTTCCAGAACGATACCCGCCAATTGAATAAAGTGACCCCTTGTCTTAGAAAATGATTGAAAGTACAAAGTAGTAAAAAAAATCATTCTTGGATGAATCCTTGGATGGCAAAATGATAACACTTTTACAGGCTGGATCCTCTTTCTTTTAAAGCTATTAAGTGATGCATTTAAGGTATCCTTTTTTTCAGATTGAAATATAGCCATTTTTCCATGTGTGTTTTGTAAAATAACTCCTAATTTAAGGTATCCTTTTTTTCAGATTGAAATATAGCCATTTTTCCATGTGTGTTTTGCAAAATAACTCCTAATTTTATTTAAACTATTTGGAAGACTGGATTTAATGTACCAATGACCTTGGGACTTAACTGGTTTAATTGAGGCAATTGCTCGGGCCACATTTTAACACACGCTGTTAATGTGGTAATGAGAGAATATGTTAATAGCCACCTTCATTCTCGCTCTCATTCATCCTGGGTATAGTGATACCTGTCCCACCCTATGCTGAGTGCGGACTGCCCGCCCCAGTCACTTGTAACACCGGCAGGGCAGATCCAGAGGCATGGTATTGCACTTTCTCTCTCTAAGACCTAATTGGCCTCCCCTCCCCCCTCCAGATTTAGAGAAGTGCTGTATCAGACATCTGTAATTTTTCGGGGGCCAAAACCAGAAATCACCCAGTCAATCATTGAACCAACTCTGCCGACGGGCCCTGGCAGGGCACAGACCCGATCCTGGCAACACGGATATGAAAACGTCTCAACTGCACATGTGTCGTGTGTCATTGAAAAATACCAACGGTGTATGCCACTGTTACAATATTATTAACCGTGGCGGCTCATTGTTACATTTTCTAAAAAAAAATGTCCCCTGCATTGTTGAGGTTGGCATGAACTCCTCTATGTCTGGAATTATACATTTCATTAAAGTACATTACATGAAATGCAAAGAGCAAACCATATTTTTCTGCTGTTTAGGGTTCACATTCACAGTAGCCAAACAAATTAAAATGATGGATTGTGACTGTACCTATAAAAATATTACCTTACATTAAGAAATATGAAATGAGTATTGTACATGCTGCATGATGCAGACTTAGATTACAGCATTTGAGTCTGAAACCTTATGTATTGTATTTGACTGTTGCACTGTTAAATCTTAAGGAATACAATAATATTACCAGTCAAAGCAAGTGTTGGCACTTTGTTTTTTTCTTTTGGGTACAGGGAATCTGGTCTGAAGCTTTGATTATTGGGATTACTTTGATTCAGTGCTGTTAGAACTTCCCTCGAACCATAACCTCTTTTTAGATGGTGAGATGATCAATGTGTGAAACCCAGTTTGCCATGGCAACAGTAAACCGACTTGTTCGCTCTGCTAGCCAGCTAATCAAAATCAACTCTTGACACTGCACAACAGATTAGGCAAAAGAACTACCCTTGAATCAAGGAAAGAAGTGAGCCTTTCTGCTTGCTACATTATTTAACTGAAAAATGTTAATGTAATTTTCCACTTCATGATGGCAGCTGGATAGCGCTGCATGACGCTGCCCCGTCTGCCTCAGTGTGCTGAAAAATCCCAGGACATTATACTGATTTTACTGAGTAGATATTGGCAAGTATAAATTGCAATACAGTAGACCATTGGTGTGTGACATGAGTGATGGTAAAATTAACCAACAATCCAACCAAGCAACAACAATAACCCTTGAATCAGCTTTTGGGAACCAGTGTTAATATGTAATATAATATAATATATACTATACCTAATATACTGTAGGTATGTGCAGCACCATCCATACAGATGTATGGTGTGGGTAGTACTTGCTAGTGTATGTACTTGTGTATGTACTTAATACCAATACGGAAAAAAAATCACAATACTGATACTAAAATCATTTTAAATAAATTTTATTTCAGTTTTTAAACATGGGAATCTAGATTTGTTTCTACAAACACACAAACACATATTTTTAAAAGTATCTTTACAGTGCACCAACATAACTTTCATATCATTTCCAAAGATTTTGAAAATCAAGTCAGGTATAGTCATAAACCCTCTCCTGATGTCATTAGTATTACCAGGGAGAGAAAACATAGTAATTCCAATGTAATGTAGAGTGTCATCTCAGTAGTTGTGCTACATAATAGCAACTACTAGCTGAATCATTTAAGATTTTTCAAATCTGTAGTACGTCCACAATCTAATCCAGTACATATCACTCAGATTTTAAGGCACCTAGATAGCTCCATGACAGGTTGATTTTAGTACTGATAATCACTAATCCTTTGTAAACAAATGGCAGGGCAGTGAGGACTTTGAAACAAATAGACTTGATATCAGCTGGACATCACTGCTCTAGGTCTCTTAGCCTGCTTATTGTGAACAGTAAAAGTAAACAATTGACTAATAGTGTTGGTGATAAAGTGACACCAGGCATCTCAGTGGATCAGACTTTAAACTTTTCTTAAGCAATATTTAGCTTGCTACAACCATTTACTATGATTTCAAGGTGGCTCTGGCTTTTTCGTGTTGGTTTCACAATATTTAAAGAGCCAGTTCAAAAATATATATATATGTAAAAATATTTTCATTAGTGCAAACACCTGACTGATGAATCACTGATTAAACAATGTTCATTGAGGGATTAACATGTAGGCTATGTTGATTAAGGGAATGTATTATGTCAACATGACTGAAGGCATTTATAAACACATAAACAAATAAAATCTGTCTAAATGATGAGCACATAACTAAGGTTTAAATTAGCATGAGCCAGTTTGTGATTTTACAACTTTGATTATTGATAAGTAATTCATAACATAATCATAAAGTAATTCAAAATGCGTATAATCAGTGACTTGACAATTGAAGGGTGGGTCAAATTCAGGGTCACCAAAACAAATTTACCATGACCTTGCCACCAAGCTTCCCTATTTGTTTCTTAATGGCATGTAAATGAAATAAAACATGTCTTCACTGTCTTCTTGGCTGACTCTAAAAGAGCACAACATGGAGCTATTTGAGATAAAATCTTTAATCAACAATTATTCTATTGCACATATAATAGCTAAATGTCATCATTCTGTGTGTGTTTGAAGTGATTAAGGCCCACCCAGCTGTGCACATGCACACACACACACCTTTTTAAATCCTCTGTGAACATTGGTTCACTAAGCATTATTAGCATGCAATGGTGTATAACGTCATTTTGTATATAAACATAGGTGGTTTAATCTAGTTGCTTTGATTTACACGCTCTACTCATCCATCGCAATGTCAAGGTCTAAAGATAAAGATAATACCACTGGAAATATACTCAACACGCTTTCTATTCTTTTAGATGTGGATTAGAGACTAGAAAATAGAGACCTTATCTGCAGTTCATAGAAGAGAGTCATCAAACAGGGGATACATAACAGAACAATACAGTTATGTTACTTCTCTCATGGTTTTGTTTGTTTTACTATGAAGTATCTTAGCAGAGCATAAAAACACACCAGCCTTGTCTGGGTTTGGTGCTATTCTCTGTGTTGACCAGAGAATACTCCATGGGGCTTGACCCTTGCTTTAAGGCTTATGGCCTACATTGTATTGAATAAAGTAAATCTTCTTTGTCCTCCCCTCCAAGGGCCTCCGATTCAGGAACATAATGGATACAAAAAAAATAGATGGTTTTGTAGGAACAATGCTCTTGGGCATTTTGTCATCTTTATGTGGCTTTTCTCTGCATTACTATCATATCTTAACATGTCCTTGTTTTGGAAATTCAAATAGTTGTACACTAAAACGCTCCTTTCAAATAGTGGCTGCATTTGTGGACACAATCCTGTGAAGTCAGTCAGTTTGAGATGAAAGCGTGATGTGGCTTTAAATGTCCTTCTGATCTCTAGAATAGCAAGTCACAACGTGCTGCAACGCAAAAGTCTACATTTTGAAGTAACTCTGACATTGTTTGTATGTAACAACAGCCAGTTCTGTCCAATGTTAGCAGGCGCGCACTAATTATAGCCTCAATGTTTAGACACTAAGATATCAAAGTGTTTTCTGCACCATAATGTGACAATCATCTGTTACTGGGGATGACGGCCCTTTCAAGGGGTTTTTCAGCTGATGAAATCCAATTCTTCGAAACAAAAAGTAGTTTCATGTTCAATTTTTTTTTTTTTTTCCATCTCAGTTTAATTCTGGTCTGCATCTTCATAGCTATCTCTGTCAGTGTAACCCAACCTCTCACTACATCATGCTTGTAGCTGCACATATTTGAGTTTCACTGTACCACCAGTAATAGCCTTTTTGTGCAAGCAGCTGTACGGTCTTGCCCGGCTGTTACAGGCCCTGACAGCTTTAGTGACAAAACTACATTAACCCAATACTGAGGGATATAGCTGAGTCTGCCAGTCCCTGTAGGCTTCACCCCAGTGCTATTTTCACAAGTTGATCTTACACCTGACAAAACTTGACACTTTGATCTGTTGGGTTGAGTTCATGCCATCCGTCTTAACTGTCTATGACTTTCAGTCTTCTCACTCTGCTCTGTAGAAATGTGCCTGTTCTGAAATTCAAAGAACCTCAGATAAGTTTTGGGTTGAAAATGTCTGCCACCAGCACTTTAAGCAACTTGATTGGTCCCTCTTTGGCCCCATTGCTACTATAAATTATTTAAATTTGATCAATTAAAGTCTGGATTAAAACCAAATTGTCCTAAAAAAAACAAATATTTTCTAGTTTGATTGAATTCTGGTCTGTTTTTTCAGTATTGCTACTATAAATGTAGTTTTTTGGTAGGTCACACTTCATTCTAAAGGCTTTCTAATTTTTTAAGACCTGAACGTTTGTACAAACTGTTTCTAACATGGTGCACATTGTGTATGAAGTTCATGCCTTTGAAACTACAGACAATATTAAATTTTATCTCTGGTCATCTTAGAGAGGCCAGCTGTTCACTCTGCTGTAAAGCCTGCTACCATTTGGAAAATGTTTTCAGAGGATTTGGAAAAAATGATATGCTCAAAAACAGAAGTGAGAAGATATGATCCAGCATAGAAACATGGAAACATTCTTAGAGAAAACTAGTCAATAACAATGAAGTCCTTTGAATTTAACCAGCAACTGGAAGCATAGCCAGTAGCTGCAGAGAATTTCCTCAGTTTGAAACCCTAGTCCTTATCAATTGCAGATTAAATATAATTTCGTTATTCCATAATTTCTTAGTGCGGATGTCATCGCTTTATGTATAGCATGACAAATTGGCTTCTGCTAATAGAATTGAAGGTCATATATTTCGAGTAAATGCTATTCAAAGTCTATGTAATTAAATAGTTGAATAGCCAATTAAAATCCTTGTTAGAGGTTGAGATATTCCTTTATTTACCTTCTCTCAATGTGGATTTCCTGTCTCTTTTCATTCCTTACTGCGTTGCAAGAGCACACACCCCCCGGCCCACTCTCCCAGCACCACCTCAACCACCACCACCCCCACTCCATGGTCTTGTCATGCTGGTTTAATAAAAGATAGCTCGGAATTAGAGAAAAGACAATACTGGGTGCTTGCACTCCCCCATGCTGGGGTAATGGCCTGGGGAAGCTGATTAAATACCACGGGAGCCTCTGTCCAACCAGCTTAATCAGGACAATACAGTATGTGGGTGAAGCACACTATTCCATACTGTTCACACCCGCCTATACTGAAGAATGAAATTAGCCACACATCCCACATACTGAACACTTTTATTTCTTCTCAGTCTCTTTGTTTTTTTTCCTATAGCACACAGTAATCATATCTTATGCTGAAACCTTTTGTGGTAACATTGCACTTTGGATTATTTATAGAAGTGCAGACATCAGGAGCCCAAAGCAAAGGGGGCAAATCTTCCAAATGCGTCAATGTCTGCACCTAGTATCAACACTGTGATTCCGCTCAGGTTTCTGTGGGTTTTTTTGACTGACGACTATCATTTGAGTAGTGATGTTTCACTGTTGAAGTCAGTAATAATTTGACATTCAAAGCAAGCAATATTATATTAGCAATAAACTGCCTCAAAGCAATAAAAGAAAGGGCAAAACAAATGATTGTACTTCACAAGGATAGTATTGTTAAATGATTACAGTTTTTTGCATCTGCAAATTGTCTTTTGCTTTACAGTACTCATTATTACCAGTTATTTACCAGTGAAGAATAGCATGAGCATAATCATCATAATATACCCCTAAGAGAATTCAAGCCTACCGTGTTAACCCTTCCTGTATTAAAACAATGTTTAATTATGTTATGCAATTGTGTCACACATCTTAGGAAGTACACTGTGCTATTTGCTCAGCTTTAGTCAATAACAACTGTATATGCATTGCTAGACTGACTCTAGGGGTTATCCAAAGATGGCACACTGTTGTGCATGGCCCATGCTGTGGAAATAGCTAGAAAGCTGCAGTTGATCCTCTCTCAATTCAGTGCACTCAGCATGTTGGACCCATAATGCCTTGAGTGCTTGCCTGAGCTGCATGACATCACTCAGTGCAGCCACTCTCCGATTCTAGTTTCTCCTCCAATATCCTGGGTAACAAGAACGGGATTACTGAAAGAGGGAAAGGCGTAGGGGGGCTGCTTGGTTCCCCAGTCCTACAGCAGCCCCCTCATGCAGAAGGCAAAAGCTCGCCTGGGGCAGAGTACACGAGAGAGCTCGCTGGTACTCACTAATCTGGCCACCCACTAGTTGTGACCCATGTATTGCCAGTGTGAGCAGCATACTCCAGGACAAGCCCACCCTTCCATCACTGTCATGGGCTGCACTAATGAGTGCCAGAGGGCAAGGGGTCAATGACTAAGCTGATTTGCCTGCTGATAAGTGATCACCAGGAGGTACTGCAGTGTAGAAAGCGAGAGGAAGTCTTCCCTGTATTGCCCAGACTAGTCCTGTCACGTGTAATGGCTACCCTACCCCTTCCCTTTCCTTGAAAGATGGTAAAAAAATTTCATCCACATAGCCCTCATAATTTCATGTTCGCCATAGTCAAGAAGTCGAGAGAACTCAATTATCCAAAATTACCAAATCAATGGTAGTACATTGTTCTACTTTTGAGGAGAGGAGGTAAACCTGTGTGGAATTTTACCTTACAAAGGCCTCGGTGCATTAAGAGCTTAACTCTTTATTATTCATATTGTGCGTGAGCCTTTGTTATTCCTAATGGTGGAATAAGTGATTTGAGAGTGAAATTGCCCCTTGGTGATTTCAGAATGCCATTCACATAGGTAAGTGATGACAGCCCCCAAACACATTTACATGTGATTATGCAGCTGTTTTTCTGCAGAAAAGAGAGCAAAGCTGCAATCGTCTAACTTTTACCATGTAATTACATAGCAATTTGCTCGTTGTAATCTGAGATTCTATAGCAAGCGCTGTGTGGCAGAATGAATTAGTGAGAGGTGTGTTGTCTTGATACACGCCCCACTTTTTTGTTCTCGTGTCATTGTTCCTCATACTCCTCTTTTAAATAAAGTGTGTTTTAGCTAACAATCGCCTCCATATTTCAAGTCCCCATTGTTTTTTACAAGGCACCGTCGTGATTCCTGTTTTGTCTCGGCATCAGGCGCTGCATTACGCCTGACGCTGCACAACTAAGACTGCGCTGGATAGAAAAGGAAAGTGTGGCGTAATTATCCTATACCTTGTAGAGCTGAAAAGATTTTCTCTCGATGTGTTCCGTGGATACCTTCTTATCGTCTGGTCGTGTTACCCGCTTATCTCCTTCTCCCTTTTCACTTCACCACCGAGCTGTTGATGACTTTAATCTACTGAAATGAGGTCCAAATTTAAAAGAATGGTGGAGCCCAGAGCATATGAAATTTCAGGCATCAGGGGCTCATCCTCTGCCATTCAGCGGTGGATCCATCTGCCATGCTCTCACAGAGGGTCTCAGCTTGGTAATTGTAGATACACACTTGATGCCTTTATTTTGGCAAGGCCTTCCTCATCAGGCTCTTGACAGAGGATATTGGCAGTTCTCAGGAAGACTGGCAGTAGACGTAATCAATCAAGTCATTCAGTGTCGCGGGGAGACAGCCGAGCCCAGAGGCTTGCCCGTCCATCAGGGTGCAAATGCATCCCAGGCCACAGGATCACCTGGACCACCACCAGCACTACAACCATGTGCATAAATAAAAAGGTTGTTCTAATTAGTGGGTGCTTCCTTGAAGTTTATTCAATTCTCAGACTGCTTAGTGCCATTATGAAGTGGTCAAAAAATGCATCAGGCACACAGTGAGAAGTAGGTTTTGGGTGATAGGATAGTTTTCATGGGCATAGGATAGTTTTCATGGCTGTACTTCACATAGATGTCCAAGCATAAGCTATAATCAATCAGCAGTGTCTTATTTGTTTTACACACTTTTACTGTTTCAAAATATTTGCATTAAATGTAGTGTGCTCATTTTGTATTTAGTAGTAGATCATTGTGCCTGATGTATTTTACCAGGTGGCCGGAGGCAGCATCTGCCTTTGCAGGTGGTGTTTGTTATGAACGTCCTGAACAGTGACTCCACAAAAAATAAATAAATCACAGCTTCCTCTTGATTTTGTACTTTGAAATGTGTCTTTAACAAACACAAATGCAAACATTTTGTGAATGTGTGTGAAAAGAAATACTGATAATTCAAACATTAGCAATTTCTGACTACTATGTGTATGTGTACAACCTTATTGGAGTTCATTAAAGACACAATCCAAAGTTTACTTGACACCCTGCATTCTGGGTTCACTCTCATTTGTTCTGGACAAGACACGTGGATGGACAGTAAAGATTTGGACCTTTTTAAACCCAATATAACTCAAAATACGCTTCTCTTTTCCTAGTGTTTACAAATACCACAAATGTAAGCAAATCTTTTACAGCCTCAAAATACATATCAAATTCACGTTTAGCTGGAAGATAATGTAGTCCTTGTATCAGAAACAGTAACAATGTCAAAGTGGAAAAATGTCTTCAATAAATCACTAAATAAACAATAACAATATTTGGGGAAACAATGTTTCACAACTACTGTAGTTGTCATACTGCAGTTAGGGGTTAGGCTTTTAATGGGAAAAAGTCAGAAATCGGTCTGTACAAATTTCTATCACCTCATATAGACAATAAAAAAATCAAAAGCTTCGGTGGAGACTTGTGTCATGTGTGGGTGTTTCTGCACATTTGCTCTGAGGACAGGCACACAGTTCCTTTAAGCAGCTCAGGTTTTCATGGATTTGGGAACTGTGCCAGCACTGAAGGTCCAGGACAGACTGCAGACATCTAAAGCACTGCACTACGTAGGGCGAAGGATCAAAATAATAGCCAGCGACTGAATTGGAAATAATGCAATACTTTCATCATTTCCGTAGAAACCGATGGTCCTTCAATTTCATACTATGCAGTCATCTTTTTTTTCAGAAGCTGCTATAATTTCCCTATTTACCTGAAATATTTTTTGGTGTGGGTATATTCTTTATTTTTCTTTATATTTCCACCTTGCCAGCACATGAATCATGCAGACCACATGTAGAGCTGTGGTGGCGGAAGGTATGGTTGAAGGGCTTTCTAATAGTCGCCCTGTATCGTCTCATTCCCAGGGCTGAAAGGGAAAAAGTAGCAGCCTGCAACTATGACATTTTGTATTGAGTGATCCACAAAAAATGCCCATCAGTGGCATATTGCTTTTCATACAAGTCTGTTGCATTCTTCCATCCTGACCCCAGGTCATTCCTACCATGCCAGCAGAGATCATGCTTCACCAGGCTGCACAAATCAGCTTTCCATTACACTCTGCATGAAAGACACTGTGTAAAACATGTTTTCCCGTCAATAAAAGGCTACTCTCCCTGATGGAAACACAAGTAATAATTCCACTTCCGTGAGCATTAAACAACAGACAAAGTAACTCCTTTCTCTCCCAACAATCAGTCACATCCTGACCCCATGACTGATGTGCTCATATTGTGAGATTGCCATAATGGTGTATTAATGTGCTGGTTGCGCAAAGCCTATACTGTGCATCCCACCTGCAGTGTTTGGTAATCAGTGTTTGCGTATATTAAATGGAAATTATTAAATGGAGCTTCAACGTGATCAAACAAACTTCAGGCTTAATTGTGCTTATCCTCCAGCCTCCCAAGAAAAACAACTGATGTGGTCATGACCTTGTTAAAGAATGGAATAATTTGTAATGCTACAACTACAACTGAACATCTCTGGCATGCAGGCAGGTTGATATTTTGCACAGAATAAACCACAAAAGGAGATTTATTCCAATGTACAAGAATTTTCCACTATTTGTATTATTAAAAGTTCTCATCAGATTAATTGTATGAAAATGTGTTGAGAATATCTGTAATTTCCAATTCAAAACAATCTAATAAATAAATAAATAAATAAAGGGAGCTCCTGGTAAAAGCTTGAGAGGCTTGTCCCGTAGTTATATCGGTCTGTGAAAAGAATACCTACATGCTCTGCTGTCATGCATACCAATAAAAGCAACACTGAGTATAATCCTGCCAAAGGTCCAGAAATACTAATTACCTGCTGTTTACTGGGCTTTGTGCAGCCTACCTTTCTTGGGACAATCAATAATTACACACAAAGGCCAGAGGAATGAAATCACCCTGATAACCATTAGAATGAAACTGGATGAAGTTCATTAGCGATTCCTTGGGCATAGTCTGTAATATCCAATATTGGAGACAACTAGCCTTCTCATCCCTTAGTCTTTTGTTCGCATCCTGTGTACAAGGCATACAAGTTGGGACTCTAAGACAATTAATTAAAGCCTCAGACAACAGGCAATTTCATATATTGCCTCATAACAGCAAGATGAGCTGTTTTTGATGCACTCCTTTCCTACTGAAGGATATTGGCACACGCACTCTCGCTAGTATTTAGCATTTGGCATGATTACGCCTCTGATATGGCAATGTGTTGGGTGGCTTAATGCACTGATCGAGAATGACAAGGTTTCTTCACTCTAACATGCCTTCCACATGATGCCAAATGAAATAAAATGTTATGGTTACACATTGAGAGAGGTGAAAGAAAAAACAAGAATCCAAAATATGAATATTATACATATCTATCCAAACCACATATTAAATTGTTGGTGAACCAAATCTTAACTAAATCTAATTTTGTATTTTTATTTGCCCGTCATGTTGTTGGCCATGTAAACGTTTACATATTTGTCTTTTTCTGCTCTCAACACAATGTAAAATATTAACAATTAATAACTTTTTTAATGATAGTTGCTCATCTTAAGATTGCAGCATTCTTTCAATGTTATAGACTCTGTACTGTATATAGAAATACCCCAATTACCCCCATTCGCTCCTAGCGCAACACTGTCATAACACTGTCATATACATTGTTTATTGTTGTAGTAAAGACTTGGCATCCAGTCGACTCTCCTTCACTGGGCTGGGTGCGCTCATACTTTCTAACAGTCTGGGCAGTGAACCCAGTGCAGTCATACATTAGTGGTGGAAGGCTATTTGCATATGCTGAATATTTATAATGAATTGTAACCTATTAAATCCTGTCAAAAGATCTGAGCAATTAGAGTAATTATATGCACATGCTGCTCATTAAATCAAGTAAACCGGAAGGCATAACTGTATAAACACATTTGGAAACACTGAACTAGCATGCAGCGGCATGAAATGCTGCAGTCTGCAAGTGGATGTGGCACATTTAACGCTTCAGTGAATGAGAGTAACTGACACATTATTGGTAAACTATACAAGGGATGTTTTTCTTTTTTCAGTTATGGGTATGCTGTAACACAGTATAAAGTATGGAGGCCCTCGTTTAAAAACTTGGGAAAGAGCATCTCGATACCTGATGTCTTGAGCACCACTACGTCTCATCCAATGTCTCTTACACCTCAAATGTTAAAGAGGTGTCTAGGGGACATCCTTAGCAGCTTCAGCATGAGTGTATCGCATGCCAAACTACCTTGAGTCAGCTCCATTCTCAGCTGAAGCAAAACGGAAACAGGCATGTAGTTAAGCGCTGCTATGCTCTGCATACATGTGCTCACTCCCATGGTAAGGGAGGGGAGACATTTGCTCTGGCCAGAAAATGCTTGACTGGTTTTCTTTTTCTCTCTTTTACTTTCGGTGAACATATTGGAAACCAGAGTCCATATAAAGTGTCAAATTCTCAGATCATGGGGCCATGTCACTACATGTCAGGAGCAGAGAGGGCAAACTTAATTTATCACAGGAAAGGGCTTTTCATTTCTTCATGCTGTCTTTCTCCAATCTTCATGGTCTGTGACTGGCTGGAAATTAAAGGGCCGCTACTCTATATCAGCAGCGTTAAGTTAAATATAAATCTCTATTGTCACGGTAAATGCTATATATAAGCTCAGATACTTTTTCTATCAGGGCCAGACTCTAGTAGAGAATATAGCCCACTCTGCTCAACCAATGATAGTAAAAAGGCAATTTAAATAACCTACAAGAAATCTATAATTACTGTCTATAACTGCACACAAATGGCATCACTCAGTGCACAATTTAGTTGTGTACTAAATGGCTTATTACTGCATCTACTCACAGACTGATGGACTGTAGCACTGATGTTTTAAACCTAATAGTAATAGTCAGGGTAAAGTAGTTAGTCTTTGTAAAATGTAGTGGAGTAAAACGATGTAGAGTAAAGGGGCTTTCACATGATCCGTGCAAAGCGTCAGCGTCAATGCCAGGTTGGGCGCGAACCCTTCACATGATCAGCGTCAGCGCCAGGAGCGGTACATTCATTACATTCACACTGTCGAGTTTTTAAAATGACAGCATTCAGGAAAGAATAGAGTGGAGTTCAATTTCAGACTACAGCCCACATCAGCCGTAGCTAACCACATCGCCAGTGATCATACTAGCACAGCCATAGAAGTGAATATAGACTGGCTGCATATACGAACTTGTACTAAGCTGTCAACCACCCTGGTAGTCCCGTCTGTAAACCGACATCATTCCATGCCACAGACTTTTTAGTCAGATCGTGGTATGATTTAAGCGTCATGCTGTATAATGCGGGATGCGGGATTCGGGACCATATATTTTTCATTTCGCGGCTATGATATCAAACTGTGCTGTGATTGGTTACGCGTCGCAGAGGTCAGCGAAGATCAAAGTTGAATATAGTTGAACTTTGAGCGAAGCGCCAGGGGGTCTCCCAGCGCCCTGGGAACCTAGCGCCGCCGGAAATGAATGGCAGCGCCAGCGCCGAGCGTTTTTGTCACTGAGCATGTGAAGGGCGCTTAAGAGTACCAGGTACAGTATGTTAATTCTTCTAAAAAACACCATGTAGTGAAAGCAAGCTGCGTGATGATAAGGACCACGTACAGCGTTGTCCCGCTCACCGCTTGAATTACCCAAAGCTGCCAGGTGCATTTTCTAGCCTACTTTAGGAAGATTTAGGCTACATTACACAGACCTAGATGCAGGTGAAGGGGTAGTTGAAGGGACACAGTGAGAAGTATAACAGGTAAAATGAAAAGTCATGTGGTGTGATGGCAGACGTTCGGTGTATATATGAAAGCTGTTTGAACGATGAAGAAATTAATTTTTTTCATATGCTTTTCCATGAGCATTTGAAAAACTTTCATTTGTAGATGTGCAAACAATTTTAGGGTCATAGATTGCAAGTCACGATGAGACGACAGCTGATGTAAACATACACAATATGTCTCCGCTAGAAATTCATCTCTCTTTAACTGTAACAGATGTCCGTCTTTCCTCCCCTAAGGGTGTTTTGCTGGTTCTACTTTTGCTTATAAATTTCAAAGTGAAAAAGATAATTTACTGTGTGCCGGGGGAAACCTCGCTTCACTCTAGTAAACCTATGTCTTTCAAGTTTCTTCTTTGCAGCCTCTGCAGTAAATCAAATGAGCACATTCCACTTTTTTTTCTCCTCTCCGGAGACATAGTTTGTTTCAGGTTTTTGAAAATCATACAGTTTAGTCAGGGTTTGAGGGCGTTGTTTACTGCGTTAGTAACACTCCTTGGGAAGAATTCTGACACCTCATGAAACAATATATTATTGAAACACAATTTTATTTTTTAACTGAATGGGTTTATTTTTTCGTCTTGTGAATTTTGTGAATTTACTGCCATGTCACCCAGCCGGAGTTCTTTGTGTTGGCAGAGTGCTAGAGGTGTTATCTTTGATGGTGATCCATAAAGACCACTGATAACCTTTTAGCATGCTTGTCCACGTCTGGTGGAGTATTTGATGAAAAACGAAGAGCGTCTCAAGAACAGAGGGGAAGTAAAAGTGCTCACCGTACCCTTCCAGTGACACTATCTCAAGTGAGACTTACTGCAAGTGGACAAGAACAGAGTGCAGAAAACATTGCAGAAAAACGAAAGATAACATTGATCAAGGAGACAAATAGGTCCTCCTACAGAGCCATTCATCATCACCATGCTGTGCTACTTAACTCCGGACGGCTCTAAAAGATACGCCAGTGACACTGATTACAGTTTAGAATAACAGTGGTTGGAAGCTACTATCGTTATGAAACACAAATTATTAAATGATTGTATCAGTGTATCTTAAAATTTCTAGGATTTCTCCATTAGTGCAGACCCACCTCGAGGTACCTAGCCAAAATAATGGAAACACTGAAAAGTGTCTTAATGGGGAATGGGGCTCCACACATTATCAGAACAGCTGCAATGCACCTTGGTATACATTCTGTAAGCGTCTGGACCTACAGTGTGGATGCGACATCGTTCTTCCATGAGAAAAAACCAAGACTCGATGTTTTATTGATAGTAATTGAAAATATTGTCTGGTTCTAGAACCTCTCACAGCAGTTCAGTTGAGTCAACATCTCATGACAAGACAACCATAGCATATGCTTTACAGTATTCTCGTGCTTATCAGGCCATTAAGTGACTACTGAGGACTTGTGAATGGCATCCTCTCCTGTAAGAAATCACACTCATTGAAAAAGGTGATTTCCCTGAAAAATGCACACAATCTGCTTTCAAAACGCTTTGTATAAGAATACTTTTTATTTTATTTTTTTTTGGCCATTACATTTAGATAGTTGTGTTGCTGTAATTCAAAGTTATATTTCATCCCTCTGCTTATTGAATTCTATTAAATTTTAAACTCATCAAAAATTGCTCTGTCTGACAGAGATTCTTATTAATCCAAAGGCATAATCCATCTCTGCGACTGAGCAGCGTCCCTTTTATTTAGACAGTTTATTTCAAGTTCCTGGATGTGTAGCAGGGATAATATATTTCCTATTGGAGCTGATAGTTGCACATTTGTAACTGAAGCCAGGTTATCAACAAATGTTCACTTGTGTTTGAAAAAAACCTAAAGAAACCTTTGAGGACACTTTAAAGAGAATTACACCGAAACTGATTTTATCCCATGAATTTTGAGGTAGGAATTCTTAAACTCAAGAAGAATGCACTCCTGTGCTATCATCAAAAGACAATGGGTCTCATTCACGAAACGTGCGTACGATCAGATTTGATCGTATAACGTTAGTACGTAAGTTTCTACGAACATAGTTGGATTTGTCATTTTGTTCGTATCTGAATTTGTTCGTTTGGCACGATCAAATCCTTCTTGTGCTTGGAAACATGCAGAAATGTGTTTGTGTGTTTGGAAACATGCGGGAAGGCTCTTAGAACGGCTTATTCTTTATGAAAAATCAATTGCAGCAGTGCCAAACCTCAACAACAACAAGATGTTTCAGTGGCCATGTAGAAAAAAAAGATCTAATAGGCTGAAATGGCGTATTTGCTGAACTGTCATAACAACACAAGATTATCCAACTTGTAATGGGTTGATCACATGGACAGGACGCCTTACAAATACAGTAACACAGTCCTACCATCTGATGAAGATGCAGCCTGGATCTGATCTGTGTCCAACTCCAATACCGACTGGACACCCAACAGTGAGGTCTCTCCTATTATTGATTGATCCTCTGATCCATTTCGGATAGCGGCTCAGTGCGCTGCCGTGCTCCTGTGGCTGATAATACGCGTCTATTTCTCATTATACTTTTTTGCAATCTAGTCAAACTGTGTCTTTTTTTTTTATCCAGCAACGGTGTGTGTTTCTCCTGAAACAGCATTGACAGCTTTAATAATTTGTGATTTACTTTTATCAGTTCTTGTGACTCCGCTGCTTATGCTTCTGAAAACTCTGTTGTTTTTTTCTCATGCGCGCAACACTTCCATTTCGGACTCTGCAAAGTTCCTCTTTTCCCTCTTTTCCCCCGTTTACTTGCACATGACCCTCCAGTCTGCAGCCTTTTACAGTGTTGGACAGCGTTTACCTATGCAAACCGGCTTCAACAGGCACGTGCATCCAATTTACGAACAAAATATATACACCTGTATGGTTTCCCGCACGTTTCATGAATCCCATGTTCGTGTTTTAGTACGTACACAAATACAACAAATTTACGAATAATTTACGAAAACATTCGTGAATGAGGCCCAATGTCTTTATTTTGAGATTAGTTTTAAGAAAAACAAAATATTTACAGTCATGTTCTCTTACCTATATTATGCAACTAGGATTACAAAAAAATTTCATTATTCAATTTCATGATATCATAAGATTGCATTGTCCTTGATTTGTAGATCTAACTTGTAAGACAATGCAAAGAAGATCTTTAGATTTTTTCAGAAAATGTCTACCTTTTCAGATTAACAATATAAATGTCATTTTGGGTGGAATTCCCCTTTACAGCAACACTGATCAAGTGCGGATGGAATAGTGAAAGTCTTAAAAGGCATAAGACATGATTTTACTTGACATTAAAAGTGACCTGATTAGTTGTTTTAGCCCATGCCACTGGAGACCCTCCACCACAAACATCTTAAAGATACATCTGCCATGGCCTTACATGTTTCCATGCCATTAAGTTTACTGTGGATCAGACACAGGCTTTGAGCAGACCATAGCTTTTAGCGCCTTTTCACCCGGGGCATATTGCCTACAATGGCGGAACACAGTATTTCTCTAAAAGAAAAAAAAAAGACCCCAGCTTATTCACGGGAGACTTTCAGCTATTATGAGAAGAGTCCTCTGTAAAAATGTTCCCATCCTCTAACAACTGAAACAGCGCAATAAATAAATAAAACCATATACAAGTTTACAAGTTTACAAGTTTACAAGTTTACGGGACTAAAATCACTAGGTAGTACATCCACTGTTTCGAGGTATGACAATTTAGGTACATCTCTCATGCTGGGATGGGGGATGTTTACTGAAAGACATGCTTTGAGCAGCAGCTAAAATTGTTTGCTCGCTCGGTTCTATTCAGTGTTTATCCAGCCAGTCTCCCTCTCCCACCCGGATTAGCTGGAAATCTATGTGCCAGTTTAGAGAGGGGTTAGCCCTACTTGACAGTTTTCCCTATCTCTCCAAAATGGCAAATGCCATCAAAGAAACTGGAGGGTATAATAATACTGTTTGGCTTGCAGTTTCCCAGGTAATTAAAATGGGAAGCCAACTACCTCCCTAATGTCAGAGGGATTTCATTATCAGCTTTGCAAGGTGGTATGAAATGAGTCTCTGTAGTCTATAGTCTTAGCTGTTCATATCTCCCTCCTCAGACACTGCCTTGAGTTGCAGTTCTAGACAGGGTTACCATCCTGGACTCGATCATTAGAAGGTCAGAGGCACACAAAAGAGGACAGCTTGTGCAGCCACCTCTCAACAGGACTCATTTCATCTCGTTTACAGCACAGTGGGTGTTTTCACAGTGCCATGCATGTGACATGGCTAATACTGACAACTTGAAATATACATAAAAAACAGCAAGAGCCGGCATTCTCCACTGCCCGATTTGTTATGAGATGCAAATTTTCCATTAAGCACAGTGGCACCTCACATTTCTGGCAGTGTTGTCACATGGTTGAGTGTTCCCTAAGCCTTCAGCCTAATGATGCTACATTTAATGAGGCAGAGTTTGACGACGCACAATTGCTCCACTCTCAACGTCCGGTGAATATGAACGCTTCACTGTACATACAGTTCACGCAATATATTCATACCACCCGCATAACAGCTGCCTAACAGCTACTGTAGCTTATGTGGAAAAAGGGGGGTAATGCAAAGGGGTGCATTTAAGTAACAGCTTACTGGAAAAAAAACAACTTTGCAACACGCATTTTCATGGCTAAACCCAAAGCATAGATTTCAGTTAGAAATTTTAGTGGCCAGGAATACTACTAATATTATTATTTTCGAAATTTTGCTCCATAACACCCAAGTCAGTATTTATGAATGTTCCATCTGTTGTTCAATTATGAATATCTTACTAACAGTTCATGTTGCGTGTTACCCAGGAGGGTACAGCTTCCTCCAACGGTGTCAGAAGTGTTGTGTTTTTACGTCACCGAGCTGAATCTCAAGGACTTACTGGGTAGGAAGAAGGTTCATTATTAGAAAATATTAGGGGACATTTCATAATCCAACTTCATGCTGGGTTAAAATTGTGCTGAGCACTATTTAGCTGAGGCTTTCAACTAAAGGGGCGATATGCTTCCCAGTGTGTTATACTCCAGTTGCTGAGGCAATGCTGTGATTCAGGCTCTCTCAAAGCAAAGAGTTCCAGCCCTCTCCTCAAAAGTCACATTTTCAGCATTGCTTCACCAATTTCAAGTACTTATTCACACGTATGCTGCTTACTTCCAAGAATGACTATAGCACATTGTAATGACTTCAAGCGTCTAGAGTAATGGCTGTCCCACCCAGCCACTGTTTGCTGATGGCTGTGATTGTCGTAATTTACACCACAGGCTTCTGGTTCTCAATTACAGCTAAAAGTCACTCCCTGTATGAAGCATACACACAATGGCGTATTGTGCTTTATGCTGGCTGGGCCACATACCGAAGCTGAGCGTTATGCCAAAGCCTGCTAAATCACTCAAAAAAGTAGTGCACTCTTCATTTACAGCTTTTGGGAGTAATTATGTCCTTGGAATATTTAGTGACTGTGTATTTAATTACAACAGTTGTACACTGCAAGGCAGTACTCTTGCTGGCTATACTGATGTTAGAATGAAATAAGCCCTTAATGTCCAATGTTTTTAGGGGACATTTTGTCTTTTGTTTATATATCCTTGGTACAAGAGGCCTGGGGAGTGCTATATTTTGTTTCCCATCAATTTTTCATACTTGTGTCATATCCAGCTTTTAACTAGAGAGGGAAATTTGTATGTTAATTTGTTAGATTTGGCTGGCATGAAATGTCCAAAATGAATGACCTACTTTTGGTTTCAAAAATAAGAGGTTTCAGAAATATGGGTGGAAAAGTGAGCAAAAATGACCACCCCATCTCGCTCTCTCTCTCTGTATTCCCCCAACCCCCTTTTTCATCCCTATTTCTGCCCATCCCCTTTTAAATGTTGGGTTTTTTTTTCGTACTTTTAGTTTTATATGACTACCTCTGACTCTAGCCCTCTCTCTCCATGCTTATAGAGCTTTTAGACATTGATAGTACCTGCAGAGAACATGGAGGCCCATGTGGGAAGATTGTTGGTGACCTCAGGTGATGTTCAGCACCTGGCTCTCAGAGGAGATATGTGAGGAATAGCTCCTTAGTTTATACTATGCTTTCAGACAGATGCGAACAGACCCGGTTTCTCCAACTGCTGATGAATTCCTTTTCTTCTCACCAGTCCCAGATGTGCCTTTGATCACAGTGTCTATTTTTACAGTCCTTCATTGTCACCAAGAAGTAAAACTAATAGAATACATGAAGAGAGCAGTATTTCGCAGCATGGAAATCTATGGAAAAAACTCAGTCCTGAGACAAGATGTTTGACATCCGTCCTGTGACTTAATGATTGTGTTTTCATTGCTGTAACTTGTGTATGTTTGATTGCATTCACAACGGCAATGGCTGTTTGAAGCAACCAGCACAAAACAGTGTAATGGAAAGGATAGGCAAACACAGCACACATCTTATTTAGGATTTCCATCGTAGTCACAGCACATTTAAACATCATGGATTTTTCCTTGGCACCCTGTTTTCCACTGATTGCTGATTTTATGTAGCTGGCATGAAACCACATGCCTCTGTGCTCTGCAGTAAAGAATGCCATGACTCTTTGTTTTTCAAGACCAAATGCAGCTTTATGTTTCCAAGGATGCATTTAGTCATACCTCATTGGTTTGAGAACACTTAACACGCTCAATTAGTTTGTCTATGTTTTTGCTGTCATTCGGTTTAATAATAATTATTGTCTGTTTCATTCTCAACTAGAAATAATTATGACTTACACAGCACTAGCTTTTTTTCAACTGATTATTGTGATCTCTCCTCGAGGATATTCTCCACTAGACTGGCTGCACAGTATCACTGAGTGTATCTTCCCACATCATTTGCTGACAAACAGTGATTTAGATGTCAAAACCAGCACTGTTGCCTACACTGCTGTGCTAAAGCAGCATAGGCACATCAGCGTGGTCAAGCATGGCATTATTTTCCTAAATTCCTTGAATTTGCTGGGTTTTAAAGGATTAATGGGGACTACAGAGCTCAGTTGTGCTCTATCATTTCCAGATTTTGCATTTGTAATGATTGATATTTACAGCTTTTTTATCTGTGGGTGCTTTTTATTTTTAATGTCTGGTAATCTATTGAGGTTATCTATCCTTGGAAGTGTAACAAGAAACTCCCATTCAGCTAATAAACATACTGAGATATTTTCTTGCCAAACACATCTTATTTGGCAAAGGGGAAAGGGAAATCTACCAACTGTCACACAGAGACAAATAAGTTGTCTTTTGGTTTATGCCATATTTGTCTCCCATGTAGCTTTTCAGAGCATCACACGCGAACAGCTGAGCATGGGTTAACTAAAGCATTATATCTTAGATTAGTAAAATGCTTACAGTAAACATTGGTACAAGGGTAAGCCATCATTTCATGAGACAGCTGTATGACAAAGTAATTGCTTTTTTTTGTTTTTTTACAAAGCAAACAGGTTTTGGATTATTTCCATTATAGTTGGATTTGGGAATAAATGATAGTCTTTCCCTTTTGGCTATTAGAATGAAATCAATAGAAACTGTAAAGATATTTCATCAACTACATATATTCTTCATATAACTACACAAATACATTCTCCACAATTCCACTGGTAAATCAACTTTTATTAACAACCATCCATCAAATGTCTATTCTATGATACTGCTCATTAGTGGTTGGTGGAAGCTTTGTAGTGTTAACTTGTATATTCCAGCAATTATAAATCACGTTACAGATGGGTATTCATCTTGTAGCAATTAAGACCAATGTGTTCTCATATTGATCAGGACTCCTCATTGACAGGAAGCTACAGTAATTGAGCAATGTGTTGTATTTTTAAAGAACTCAAGTGCATGAATTAAAAAGTGTGTTCTGCTGAATTCAGATAACCTTTAATTAGCATCAATTCTAAAACAAAAAAATAAAAAAAGCTGACCATGGCCTTGTTACATATAGTGTAATTGGAGGCTGGCTTATAAAGCTTTCCTAGATTCTCCACTCTTGATGTTGATTCTTGGTGACCAAAAATAATTATTAGTGAATGTGGTTGCTGGGGTCTTGTGGGTCATCACATAACCATCTTCATGTCACCCTTGTATGAAAAAAGTAGAACTGTTTTCAGCCAGATATACTTATTTGTAACAATTACCAAGTGCACATGCTTAGGTAAAGCCCAATTGAAATTCATCACAGGAGGTTTCAATAAAATGCAAAGGAAGAGGACTCGTGTATTTGCTCTTTCAGGTCATGTTTTCCACATGGTGGTCGTTTTCCTTACTCTTACCTTAGACTCATATGGCGGCTGGCTTCACTCAATGACCAGCAATAGTTGAAGTCTCATGAGACTGAGGAGGTGAAGAGTAAGGTATCACAAACTGAGGTTTTGGGATTTGATGGAACACTATAAGTGCAGTGTGGATGAGCTCTTTTTTTCACTACTAATTCAAATCAAATCAAATCACATTTATTTGTATAGCCCTTAATCACCGTTACAGTCTCTAAGGGCTTCACAGTGCCCAACATGTGAAAATAATAAATGGTTAGTACACGACATCCCCCAGCCTTAGACCCTCACAGAGGACAAGGAAAAACTCGTACAAAACCTTATAGGGAAAATTGGGAGAAACCTTGGGAGGGGCTACTCAGAGAGGGATCCCCCTACCAGGACGGTTGGGCGTGCAATAGATGCCGAGTTTGGGCAAGCAGCGTATACACATTGTATAAAAGTTTATTATATATGAATTATTAATTGAAGATTTATATTCCAAAACGCTATATATTTTTATTTTGAAAAACAGTCATTATCTAAAGTTAATCATTGAATATCTCTAAAAGTACCGTCATTGTTAATGTTTTGCTATCAATCATTTCACAGGAGTAGGTATCATTAAAATAAATAGTTATCTCATTTTGCAATGAAACTGCCATTAATGAACAATAACTTACCTTCTGTACTACATAAAGTGTTGTGGCCATGGCCATAATTATATAATTTTTCATAATTTTTCTTCATATTTTTCCCAATAAAGAGAAGGCCCCCGTGTGATCCTTTCTTATTGTTGCCATGTCAACCACTCAGTACAGGTGCAAACATGTCCATCACATACTCTAGGTCTTGGTAGATATGAAGCCTCAGATAGTTTTTTTTAATTTACTTATTTATTCATGTGTGTATATATTTATATATATATATATATAATATATACATATATTGTTCTTTTTTAAACATTCAGGCCACACCTGTCAGGAGACATGTCAGTGCAGTGTTCTCATACACCTTTCATGGTTGCCATAGCTGTCATTATTAGGAACATTTTTCATTTTACAGCACCATTTCATTTCTCTTCCCCCAGATTAAGTGATAAGAGTTTAAAAGTGGTTTTGACATGTAGATGATGGACGAGACGAGTAAATAAGCCGCACAGCTCTATGCACTTCAGAGTATGTCTGAAAGCAGAATTGAACAGGGGTTATGTCTCCCCCGGAGATGAAAGGAACCGGCCTTGATTTTGTCTGGGAAACATGTTATATAAAAGCAATATTGCATGAAACTGTGTGATGCTGATCATGATACTGGGAAATGCAAAATCAGAGCACCATTATTTTCTGTCTTGATGCTGAGAGATGAAATGAAAGGAGGAATATTTATAGCTAAACTTGATCGGAGAGTATACCTTGTTCCTTATTGCATGTTAAATTGGAATTTGGAAGATAGACGTCAAATTTATCAAACGAGTATTGTGGATGGGCGAGATAAATCCATATTGATGTCAGCGATTGTGCAGCTCATTGCAGTACACTATTATTAAACGTGTATGATGTGAATGATAATACATTTTTCAAAGTAAGTGTTGGCTAAGATGGTAATACATCATTTATCTTGAGCCTCTTTCAATACAAGCTGCTGTGGCCCAGTAACCAACCCCCCAATTTTGCAGGCCCGGCCCTCATTTAAAAGGATAACGTTAAATTGAAAGATTCACATCTCTTAGCATCATTACAGTAGCCTCTTGGATTGTTGACGCATTCCTATTAGTGGATTGGCTTTCTAATGGTCCACCTACAGCTTTGCTAAGGAGCTGAAAGGCTACAGCATTTAAAGAGGGCCTCTTTGACACAAGTATAGCTCAAGGAATGTGAAGGACGGTTTTGAGCAGTAGACTTGATGAGCATTGGATAGAAGATGTAAGAGCTGTAGATCAGAGCCAGGTACTCTTCCGGTAACAGTAGGAAATGCTTGAGATGTAGTTGTCTAACTGTGATCGTAGCCTCTCACAGGGCCTCTCTGTATTGTTTTGCTTGAATGGCCTTTCCCTTTGTGTCTCTCTGGATTGCCATGTGAGCAACCCATTACTTGGTCAAATACACACTTTTAGAAGAGAAGACAAACATCCATATTTAATGATATTGTTTGTCTCCATATCTTTTTCTCCAGAGTGCCATCTCTGCCATCTCATCATTCAACTCCAACTGCATTTTTCATGGGCCAATCTGTGCGATTCTTTGTATGGGAACAAGTTGTAACGTAATTGAGCGTTTAACCTGTTAAACTCTGGGAAGGGTGGGAGGAGATGACAAATCGGACAAAAGGTATCAATAATTCAGTACCTGGAGATTTTGTTACAGGCTGGAGATTATCATAATGTTCTTTGTTTAGTTGTGGCTTTTACATAGACATAGATACAGCACAGAGAAGATCAAGTTTTACGACACCAATTGAAAATCGAATAGTTTTATGCTATGTCTAGAGCATAAAATATACGCTCCAAATATAGAGATCTTTGCAGGAAGCCATGATATCGCTTTGTAGGCAGCCACAGGCTTTGAATAAAGGGTCAAGTGTATGATTTGACCTTAAGCAATCAGACACAAAATTATAATTGTCATGACACATTGATGGTGAAGGGTCCAGTGAAAAGTACATGTGCATTTCAATGGAACTGCCAATTAGCGTATACTATATATACTCGGCGGGCTATGTGAGAGAATAGCAAGGGGGAACGGTTTGGAATTTTCAATCATTTCATTCATTCAGTGTTGGTGAAGGTGTATCTATATTAGCAACATTTTAAAGTGGAATAGAGGTTAATCAGGGCCACTGGCACAGGGGATGGAACAGCTACAGCGTGAAACTGAATGCGCTGGGTGCTGGCTTTCCGACCTTTGGTAAAAAGTTGCACAACATGTCATATTACCAGTGAAATCAATGCAACATAGTGGCCATACTGAAAAAGGTGTGATGTCCTGATACTTTTGACATGTACACAATAAGCCCCCCAATTCAGATGGCAACGATACTCTGCAAGGTCATTTTTCTAGTTTATAAAGGGCATGTGTTGTAGGGCGTGAAGGGCATCAGCATGCGAGGGATAAGGTGGCCTGCACATTGGCCAAGAGGTCACTGGTTCACCTCTAGCTGTGATATGTGCTCGCTACAATTGTATGAAGTACTCCACAGAAAACCCAACAATGTTTGAGGCGGCAAAGGTCACCGACTCTGATTCCAGCTAACCGATGTTGTGTGCCAGGTCTGTGGCACTCTTCACGCTGTGCTCTGCAGCTCAGCCTTCAGAGGAACTTTGACTCTGCAGCAGACTAATTGCTATAAAATGGTAGTGACCTGATAACCTAACGCCTCTCATATCAATCCATGGCATATTTAACTCAAATTGGGTGCAGTGAGTTTTTAGGCCCTGATCTGTGCTGTATTTTAGATGGCATTTAACTTTGACTGACATTTTCTTCACATTTTTCTTCACAAGATTTCACAAGACCACCCTATCAAGACAGCTATCAAAACACTTCTGCCTATGTGGGCAATAGTCCCACGTCTCCTTTGTGCAACCTTTGAAATAGCTCTGCTCTGAGGGAATGACAGCCATTTAGATTTGATTTATTTCAAAGTTGAAATACAAGTAGCACATGGAAGAATAGAACCACAGGAGGAAGCCATGGTAGATATCCTTCTGGAATAAAGACAGAAAAGTCAGACTTATTTCCACTGTGGTGGAAGTAAGGCAAAAAATGAGGCAAAACAGAATGAGCAAAAAAATGAACAATACAGACAAGTGAGTGTCTTTTTTCCTTTAACTGATTTAAAAATATGCATTTGTTTTAAGCAGAACAGGAAGGCTATTCCAGACAATAGCACTTTTATAGGACTATAAGACATCTACTATTCCCTGCAGAGATCCTGAATGTATTGATCTGTCTCACTGGCTTGTGCTGCAGTTATGAGACTCCTTGACAGTCTTATCCACTGAAAGAAGTGGCTACGGCATGGCAACTCTCTCCTCCACAATTAACCATGGAATATGTTTCAAATGTTCAGCATCTAAATGAGTGCTAGTTGGCTGGTGAAGTACAACGATTTTTTTAATTGTCTGGAAATGCTGCTATTCCAAAATATGCAAATAAAAACAAAATGACACTGGACCAGGGCCACGACGAAGGTTTTCATGCTCCTGGAGATATATTTGGAGAGCCAACCCACACACTTATGTCTTGGGGTACTTAATGACCTGTAGAGCAATAATACTAGTCTGTAGAGGTTTTGTCAGTTGTTAAAACCTGTTAATTTTCTCAATTTGACTTTAGACACAAGTAAAAATAATTATTTGACCATCATCATCATCAACATTAGGCAAAAGTTACATACAGTAGTGTTGGATGGGACATGATAAAAGCCCATTGCTGTGCTTCCATACCAAGAGGTCATGTTTATGCAGTGCGCTCTATCTTCAGCGTGGAACAACAATCCCAAGCACAATCATATCTTGTGCTGTGGATGTTTCATTTATGCCAAAGGCTATTCAGCTTACTGATAACAAGGAGACAAACGAAACGAGTCAAGATGATTATCTTCAAAATAAAGTATGCCATTTGAAAATAGTTAAATGTGTACAATTTCCTGTTCTTTCACCGTGGAGATGACACAGCTAAATGTTTTTGACATTGATAATGAAAACAGTAAAACGCCACAGATATCAGTGTCAGCACAGCTGTTAATTATTTTGTTCTCTACGGCATTGCCCCTGGGGTGTGCAGCATATTTAGGCCAGTTTATGTTAATTGAAAACAAAAAAAAGTGAGAACCAGTTTAGCTAGTTGCTTGCCCGGTGTGAGAGTCCTGGCAAATATTGGATTACAATCAAATCACCACTAGTAGCTCACAACTAGAACTCACTCACTCACTGCTAACATTCCCTTAGCGATGTGTACTATAGTGATGTTTCATGGAAGGATTAAGTCCACTCAAAACAAAGTCCAACAAACAACATGCAAACCTACATCAAATGTTGTACTGTAAAATGACACCTTTCATCATCAGGTAACCACAGAACTTGAACTGACTATTCTACTATGAATGTTCTAATGTTATAGTGTCTTAGCAACACCAGCACTGTAGTTGCTTGACGAGCATAAACAATCAGGGATCCAGAATGATCTTTTGTTACTTAAACAAGGGGGAATGATGATATTAGTTTGCACTTCATCTGATAATTTGCTTTGAACGTTTTTTTTCCGGCGGATGTGTCTCAAGATGTCCGGCATATTTCAGATGTGCACAATTCTTCACAATGACGTTCTCTGAAATGGATATTGGCATGAAGGTGACTGCTATCGCTATATGCAAAAAAAAATGCTAAACTACCAGCTGATGAGTCTGTCAGTCTGGGCTGTATGGGTCTACATTTTGTGTGTTTTTTGCAGTTGGTTTAGTTAAGAGTCACTAAAAATTGCCAAAAGGAATAACAATGACATGGCTTGACAGGTATTCAGACCCTCCTCCAAAGTACCTCTATTACAGACAGCCACATTCGCTCTCAGGGCCTTCAAACATAGCTTATTCCAGCTGAGATAGAGTGTCAATGTGGTAGGCAGATTCAGTGCAGAGGAATGTGTATGCAGCCTCCAGCCATTGCTTCTGTCATGGTCAGGCCAAATGACAGGTGGACGGGACTCTCTGTCACTCAGCTTGCAGTGGAGGTACGACTTGGGCCAAGAGGCATGCACTTGAAAACACTGCAAGAGAGACAGAGCGTTCACAGAACTTGCACATTGCAAGTGAGAGTGCCAGTATTAGCTTGATAGACTTATGGGTAGCTTGAAACATGTTTAAGCTGAGGTTAGGCAAGATAAGGCTACGGTAAGATGACTGTTTAGTCAGGGTCAGGTCAAGGTTCGGCCAGGGAGGAGGGTGATTAGTTTTAACTATTGGGTAGAAAAGGTGAAGTTTAGGCAAGTCAAGAAATCTAGATGAGTGTGTGAGAGTTGAGACCACAGCATTTATTTGGCGGGCTATACTAAACATTATGACATTGCCTTCCAATTATACTATATGGGATATATACTATGGGATGAAGTCCAAGTAAGGGCTATGTCTCTAGATAGATAGACAGACAGACAGATTGATGAACATTTCTTGCAAAATATATAGTTTGTCAGCATTTCATATGTACGGCATCATCTAAAGACTTTTGAACGAACATGAACATGCCCTTTAAAAAGGACATATTTGTTTTAGAGGCTTCATTCAGTCTGTTGTGGCTGCCCCATCAGATTGCATTGAACATCTGGTCTGAGAATAACAGGGGAGTACCATGGGTGTAATAAGTTGCTAAATACTAATCCAATCTGCATAAGAAGTGTCTGACTTGATTACTAGCATACCAGGAACAGGTTAACACCTTTAATGTGTACAACTACACTATTTAGAAATTTTAATTGCCTGGCAACAGGAGTATACCATGCTCCCCTTAAATGGGTTCTTTGCCTCACACTTTGTCTCCTCACCCCTTTCAAAACAACTTGGATTTGGGTCTTGCTCAAGTAGTGATGTAAAATCTATCAGGTCTGACTGCAAAAAGGGAAAAAATGCCCAGTTATTATTTTATTTTTTTAACAGTCCCCGCTTCTTTTGCTGAAGCAAGTCTCAATTATTCCAATTTCTGGTTTGGGGCATTTAACATCAATAATTACAGGCTTTGCTGGAATGGTCTGACAACATGGTCACGAGATTGTGTGTGCCTGCCACAAGCTGCACATTAAGTCCTTTTGACTACAAAACTGGCCAAATATGCCTTGTGCCATATGTTTATCGACAATAAAAGTCTTTCTCAGACTTCCCATAATGACTGCATCATAAAAGTGTCTGAAGCAGCTGTATCAAGACCTTTGCTCCCTCTTCACTACCAGGTTAGATCTAAAAAGGTACTAATTTGCAGCATAGCATTCTAGATTTTGAAAACGATAATGTAATGAATGGTGCCTCATCATTACTGGCCAGTTGTGTGAAATAAAGACATGGAAATTGGAAAAATGTCTGTGTATGAGACTTATCTCAACTTTGGCGGGTCACTGCAGGGTTTTAGTTTGAGATGGCAACATACTTTGCTGTGCGAAATAATGAACAAGAAGGAGGAGGAAGAAGCATCTTTTAATAACCTACGGCCTCTGTGAGGTACAAGTCAATGTGGCGACCATTTATAATGAGGCAATCATCAGCTGGGCCTTGTGACAATATTGTTGCTCATAATATGCCTTGTTAAACCGTTTGCTCACAAACCTTGCCCAGACATGCACCAGAACACTTCCTAACCTCATCTTGCACCGAACCTCTTGAAAAACCAACAACACATTATGTGCTTATGCCGTGTGTGGATATTGACACGAATCGTGCAAATTGACGAAGGTTTTGCAAACAGCGTTCTGCTGGCTTGTATAGATTAATTTTGCCTGTTGACTTGAATACGCGCGATTGAAATATGAGCATGTGAATAACCAGGCAGAGGATTAATTGGGTGGAAAATTCCTTCCAACGGGCTTTTAACTGCTGTGCTCAGATATAAAAACTGTCCATTAAAAACATTAATAACTATAACCAGTTCAGTTCATCTGAGATTGTCCCTGTTGAAGCCTGTTTTCATTGTATAATTTCTTTAAGATCCAAGTGGTTGGAGAGACCAACAGTTTGATATTTCCAATCAAAAGGATGAAACAAAAATCCTTGTTGTGTGGAGGATGATGTGATCATATTCATCGCCATAGCATCTGCTCCAGTAAATTGCAGGAACTTGTGAAAACGAATGCACCATGGTTTTATAAAGCCTCTATTAAAAATGTAACAGCTACAACCAAGTTAGATGTATAATGACAGTGAAGCACCAAGAGGTTGTTTGGCTGTGAAGATTACACACATTTTGCCTGTGGTTCTAAATATAACAAGCTCAATCTGCGTGCCAGTCAAGGTCTTCTTCAGAACTCAAAAGTGCAAACAAGGGTAGCTGCTTTGTTCAAATGTCTGCGACCCCAAACTTAACCCTAATCTTAACAAAAGTCACTGGTTCTTGTTGTGTAACTCACCCCCCTCTGGAGGTGAGAGGTGTGTCAAGACATGCCTGTACAATCTGTATTAATTATGGATTGAATGAGATTTGAAAGAAAGTTACACTTGATCGTACAAAATTAAGACAAACTATAGTCTAGTAGTTAACTTAGTTTGATACTTAAATCGTAGGTAACTTAGTTAGACTTTCTCAGACTGGATCCTATGACTTGATCCTATATTCGAAGGATTTTTCATATACTGCATACAGTTGTTAAACAGTAGGTATACTAACACTATGTATGGATAGTATTTACTGGTAGGATTGTGTATATACTTAACAGTGTTTGTATATAGTGATGGTACCAACACACTAATATTACACTTACATGCACAATAGTCATATTATCTGATTCAGCAAATAAATAAATAAGATACATGCCTGAGTACTTTCATAAAGAAAACATAAGCAACCTTTGATTACGGCTAAGTGAAACAGGCACAACTGTCTATTCGTGCCCTGATTCTTCTACTTCACACCGGAACCTCATTTTGACTCAACGTTTGACTGGCGGAGATAATCATACATCGCTTCATGAAGCAAACTGTTTTTGTTTAAGACATCTGTCAAGACCTCTGAATGGGTTGATGAAGTCACTGTGACAGGGCCTCCAGCTAAGTTGTTTTGGGTTTTCTTTATGCAGTTATTGCCTAAACACATCCTCACTGATGAAAAGAAGTCATCACAAGTTGTCATGACTGACATCAGAACCGTCACTGCAAGATTACAAGGCACGCTTGTTAACCGGGAGCTACTAAAGGCTCTTGTTCACGGCTTTTGTAAGTCCTCGACTAAAGCATGTGCAAAGCTTTTCATAAGCCTTTTTTTTTCTGCTACTGAGAATATATTGCTTGTATGTGCAAGAATCATTAGCCAGTTAATTTATTGTGTAACTTTACACTCCCCGGTGTCCAACTGGATTTATTAGGCTGGACTGATAGTGAAATTATATTCTTCCAATGAACTTACCCTTTCTTTCATATTAGCAGTGGGTCCAAGTCCACAGCACCATAGACTGTAGTCTGCTGGAGTTCAAGGGCCGGTCAGCCCCGCTCTTATACAGACTGAAGACTGATTTTCTTGCATGATAAATCAGTGAAGAGCTCACAGCGGTTAATGATGTATAGTAACATAGTGCTTACTACGACGCTGGAGAAGACCTGGGTATTGATAAGAGATAAGAGAGGATTTAAAGCACCACTGTTTCTTTTATTCATGGGAGATTTCTATTTGTAATCCAACCTTGTAGTTCTCGTCAAAACAGACAGTAAACACCGCCTTTGCCATGTGTTACTGATATGGGCATGTTTCAAAAAGTTCAAGTTAAATATCTTAAATTTATGTTCAGTTTATGTTTAGGTGGGGTTTTCCCACATATCGTCTGTATTCGTTATAAAAGAGTTTGAAGTAACAAGACTCCTTGCAATTTCACTGGGAGAGACACCAGAAAGCCGCAATGCAGTTTGCTGTGCCAAATCATCTGATCACAGTGCTTAATTGAATACTGATGTGGAAGTCAGTCAGCGAGAGATAGCGGAGCAGGTTTCACAAGTAATTAAACTATACAACTGAGCCAATATGAATAATTTGCTTTTACCCATGTATCCTCTGTGTAGGAAGCGTACCTGCTTCAAGTGTTTCTTATTGATGAGGGTTTTTTTTGTGGTCAGAGGTACATTTGTGTTAAACTATTGTTAAACCTTCTTGGGATACAAATCCACGTCAATGGGGGTTGACAGTGAGCTGGGATTAAGGAGGTAGACTTTGTGACAAGGTGATGAGCGGTGCACCTCCCGCTCAATCACTTTCAGGTAACTCGCAGTAGCTCATGCGTAGGTTACCGTCCACAGTTTGAATGAACTCTTCAGAGATCTATATATTGAGGAAACACTTTCTAACAGATTACTGGGATGTTCAATTGCTTTGTATTGTGTCTCTCTCTGCACTTAATGGTAGTGATTAAGCCTCTAGCTGGGGTCTTTCCCCTGTAGCAAGAAAGGTTACAGCATACTCATACTCTTGACTTCAAAGAGCTGAGATAATTATACTGATTTAATATTAGTAGTTTCCCTGTCTCCATATTTTATAACCTACCGAGACAGAAATGAGTCTGTTACTACCTTGCAAATTGTCTGCAAACACTTCTCCAAAATAGCATCGAGAGAAAATAGCATTTGAAGATGTAATAGAAAATCAAGGCACCAATGAATTGTTTCATTGTGGCTACGCTTTTGTTGCTTTGCAAGTTGGACGCATTGGGAAAATCCCACTTTTTGGGTTCAACTTAGTGTCAGCCACTGACTTCTGGATATCTAAGTCCGTCATTGATTTTTCTGTGCAAGGGGTTGAACATGTTCCCGTGACAGGAGCCTGCATTGCATATAGTGCACAGAGACCAGATTTCAAAATATGAGCGATGCTTGGACAATTGTTTATTACTCCTTAATAGTAACTAGTCATGCTCATGCTGTAATTCACCACAAATGAATAACTGATTATTCAGGCCATTCGTCCTAGTGACTATTTCATTTAGTTACTCGTCAAATATGTTGTTTTCTTCCTTTGGTGTGACTGCACATCATTGACCATAAAACCATTAATGTCAAAACATGAAAAGTACAGTGGTTTAAAACCCATGAGAACTGTAATTACAATAATGTGGTCTGCCAGTTGTTTTGATTATTTCAGTTTGCGGAGATTTATAATGTTGCAGTGCATGAGTGCTTCCTACCAATATAGCAGAGGGTGTGAATGAAGTGAATTATTTAGTACAATAGAAAATCACTTAGAATCATTCAGAATATGCTTTACAGAATTAAAATCAGAGCCACTTTATTACACGATAAATGTAGAGGAATTTGTCAGGTGACATTGGTGCAGAGACATATTGTCAACTTAACAGTAAATACTGACACACATGATAAAAGGACAACAGGGCCTTACACACAATGCAATAGGTCAGTGCGAGGCATGCGACAGACAGGAGACACATCACTCTACAAGTACGCATTGTTACCATTATGCACATGGAGGTAGCATGGTGCACAGTATGGTTGCAGCTGTAGAAGCAGAGGGGAAGTCTCTGTCAGTGTGAAATATGTGGGGTCTCAGATACAATGAATATTTTTAGACAGAACATCACATTTTTTTGGTCTTGGATTTTTATTCCTCTGATTTGTTGTCAAGCCTCATGACTGCTCGAAGCAGTTCAAGGGTGCGGTGAAGTGTGACGCTTGTAGCTAAGGAGTTAATCATCGGAATTCATATTTCTGTATTATAATAATTCTTTTTTTCCCCATGCCCTGTCCCAAAATGGGCTATGCAAAATAATAAAACATTTGCTTTCATATACACAAAACTATGCTTTTTATGTTGTAAATGGTGGTGATTAAATTTGATTAGATTTAAGCAAATTACTGCATTACTGTTTCAGCAGCAGGACTGTTCACATTTACCTTCCTAGGTCCACCATATTGTAAGTTCTGACGTGTTTTGGCTGCAACTAGGCTACATGAGATGGATTACACGGGATGACTGAGATTCTTGCAGTCATTCAGATGACAGCACCGATAATCTCCCAATAGAATATCTTCTGTTTGTGTGTTGAAGGCAGTGTTGGAAGTGTTGCTTAGCAGGCTTTTTTTTAAACCCTTGCCTGCTGAATGAATTAAGACATGTTGTGTGGTACTGGAACACTCGTTCATCCCACAAAATGGCTTGGACTAATCACTTGGATGAGTTTTATTCACTTAACTTCCTTTTATCACCAACGTTCTGTTGAAAAGACACATTTTGTCCATTTGTGCTGATTTAAACTGAAATCCATGAAAATGATGAGAATGGGAAAATATTCTGTGGTTCAGCAGTGTACTGGTGAATGAATAGTAGCTCGAGTCAAGTTTAGAAGTGTGATTTTACTCATTTTCATCTTTCCCCATAACCTTTGTGAAATGTGTTGTAAATGGGTTATTTATACTGTTGCTATAGGGTCAGTTTGTGTTTAATACTGTTTTAACTCTGGTGTGCTATGTGTCCGTAAAGTTCCTCGGGTATTTCTGTTTCCCCCCCTTATTCTCAACAAGAACGATTTTGACATGTGGAGAGGGAGAATAATTGTGACGGATCTTTCATATACTCCTGGAAGAGAGCAGAATTTGTGGGCACAATAGAAAAAGCCTCTGGAGATGAAGGTTTAATATTTGGTTTTATTCCATCCATAAACATTTGACACATTTCTCTTTAAGCTCTCCCTTTGGCAGCCTGGATTACACAAATTAATCTGTATATCTCAAAAAAACATTATCCTGCATTTGTGATGTGTGTTTATGGCAGATTCACTTGCAGTGTCAGACTACCTCTGCTGGGGAGATTAAGGGTGTGTACAGGGGTTTACTGGAAGTGCTTAAATGAGCTGCTCAAAGGCCTCTAAGGGCCATACCAAGATCCATTCAAGGATTATACTCATATCTCCACCCATCTTGAGCATTGAAAACCAGTGAGTTGTTCAGTGACTTGGGACAGCCATTTCACAGCCCAGTTGTTGTCGGTCCATTTTCACAAAGATTAAGAATGTCTTTGTATTAGTTTGGCACTGTCACCGGCAGAAATAATGCTTAACATCAATAAAAAATAGTTTAGGGGGTCCCACCAAAGCATTCTACGCAGTGAGGTGAGATCATTGGTTGGGAGTTCACCCAATATCATGGCTGCAAGTGACGTTGTTTAAGGCAGTGAAAGTGGAAAGGCTCACGCAATGCTTTGATCCTGAGAATCATCAAATATACATGACAATAGAAACCAGATCGGAAAAAAAAAAGCGTTGATGCCGTTATGTAAAGCCTCTCCCTTACAGAGAGAGACATTCGATGGAGTGGTTGTGTGGTAGCCATTTTTGAGTTTTCTTTTTTGACAGTGCTGTTAACCTATTTGCCCTCATGTTGGGGAGCAAGGGTTCCCTTAGTGCACCCTATCTCTGCAACCTTTAAGATTAAAGTGTTGTGATAGATCTAACAGTGATCAAACAACCGGACATTATATGGCCGTACCAAACCGTTTCCAAAACAGTATATCTGTGCAGTCCACTCTGTGATGCTTATATTAGCTGTAATCATAGAATGAAGGGGCTAGCGTAAAGGCTAGCTTCTGTACACGAGTCCTGCACAGCATTCACAGTAATAAGACTGCTTTCTACAGACAAACAAGAATTTAGAGCAACCTAACTGCTTCAAAGAGCAACCTTAAAAAAGCAGCATCCTCAGAGTTTTTTTCAGACATAAGAGAAAGCATTCATGTACTTATACAAGTAAACATAAAAATTCTTACATAAGAGAACCTTTTCTGCACTTGCCCTGCTCTACAATTGCAAATATAACTGTCACTCAGCACATCTGAGTATGATGTAAGTACGGCAGCTGGGGCTATTAAGCTTGTGTCAAATGAAAGTATGCTTAAGGCATTGTAGACTGGTCATAGATGGCATTTATATGGTGAGTACATACAGTATAATATCAGCTATAAAAATGAGCCTTTCAAAATGAAAAAAACTAAAAGCTCGGCTTTTGTGCACACGATATATTTCTGCAAATGATAGCTGCTTACAAGCCAGGTGAACTATTTTAGTGTTTTTATTCCGGCAGACTGTCTAAATTGAGCAATCTCTGCCAGCTAAAGCACAATTTGGATTAGCAAGAGCTCCACTGATAGGTCAGTTTAGCCCTTAATGGAGCAGCTTAGGCCTTGTCTGCATGATTATAACATTCTTAGCAGCCTATTTCCTTGCATCCAGATGTTCCAGAATAAACATCAGTCCCTCCCCCCTTTAAACCCAATACCAATTTTAGTCCTTTTATGACTGAGGAATAAAATGATGGACCATCTTTTAAATATTTTTTTGCATTTATAAAATGATATATTCTGGCAGGAAACATACTGCATAATAACTGTGTATTACTGATTATTAGAAATATCCGTTGTTAGTAATGGTGATATATTTTCAGCACTATAATTAGTTTCTCATTATTTTTCCCGCAATTCACTTATTGCAAATATTATTACCTGGAACATGAATTTATTATGTTTAATTTGTTTGCTGAATCAGAACACCCTAAGGCCTACACTAAGAACATACTTAAACACTTTAGACACACTATACATTTCAGCCTTGCCACTTTATGGCCAAATGTTGCCATGTAATGAATGACTGTTAGTAAATTGATATTTACCAGCTCATTCATTTTGCACACCGTGTGCATGTAAATGACCATAAACAGCATAAATAATAATAATGCAAAAACTACAGTATTTCCCAAACCTTTCAATGGTAATTAATTGTCAACAATTCTATTTGCTGCTGCGCTGTGAATTAGAGCTCCCTCTAGACTGCAGCTGTTCTGTTGAAACACATTGATCATTGAGTGAATTATCCTCTCACCTCACAGATATTATTGCCCTTTTGTGTGCGTTTGTGTGAGCGTGTATGTAAACCTCACCTGCACTTCAAAAATCCAGAGTGTATTGTCAATAATTGTAACATGGCTTGATTCTGAGCACTGAGAATCAATCAATAAGCAGGTGCTTTAGACCAAGAAAAAGTGAAGTGTTATTGTCACTGAGGGAAATTAGTTCAAAAAAGCAGATTACCTGCTATCATTTATCAATTATAAATATTTTTCATTATTTTTCTCTTGCAAATAAAAAATGTAAAATGCCTGTAACCAGCCTCTGACTCACTAGTCAGTGAATAGGGTACTATTCAAGCCCATAAGCATCCATTACTAGGCGGAATTCTACCATGGGCGTGTCTTCCAAGCAAAACGTGATGAAGAAAATACAAAGTGGCAACGCTTTAGGGAAAGAGCCCAGTTATCATTGATGTATCTCCCCTGATCACATTGATGGAGGATCAAATAAAAGAAGCTGCCAGGTTTGGTGTTACAGGGATGCAACTTGGCGTGCACAGTGACAGTAATATATTTAACGGTTGGTGCTCATTCATCTTTGGCAGCCCTGAGTGATGGATAATCAACAAAACTGGAGGAATATGTTGCAATCCGAGATCTAAAGAGACCAGCTGGTTGGTGTCGTTGTGGATGAAGTCCACATGGCATATAAATGGTAGGCTACTTTGAATAGAATCGACCTATTTCACTATATGATGCATTTCTATATCGATCCACATTGCGACGGCTTTTCAGGTAGTTAGCTAGCTAGCTGGTTAGCTGAAATAAGCATCACTCATCAACGATGCCAGACCAATGGAAATTATGTAATTCAATTTGTGATTGGTTATGGGATAAACCAATCCCTGTGTGGCAATGCCCCTCTTCTAAATCTGCCAAACTGGGAATACTTTCAGACTGGATAATGACATGTGAAACAAATGACATTCAGTCATATATACAGTATATGAGGCTAATAAGGGGACAGGTTTAAAACTTTGCTATGACCTGTGTGAGACACAAGAATGTGGAATTAGCTGGTCTAGTTGAGCTCAGTTAACTTGGTAAAGCATTCAGGATGTACAGATTACAGGTGATAGAACGAAAGGTAACTGTTGGGGATCTAGTGCACCTCAGACAGGAGCAGAGCCACTACCTACCCGATATTCCCTCCTCAATAGCCCAAAGCGTAGCTGATCTGTTTTATTGGCATGTTATCCAGGGGGAGGTAAGCTTTACCTTCCTGGACAAGACAAGAAACGCCACAGTCTGCAATTCATACATTGTCAAAGGTTTCATGCTGACTGACTCGGATTTCAAGCTAATTTGTTAACATGGGTTAACTGCAAAGATAAAAGTACATTTTGTGATTGATGGACTGATCAATCGTTAGGCATCAAGCATCACTACATATAAGGCAACCCAGACGATAGCATCAAGGTCAGGAGGCTCCTGAGTATTGATGTTAACTCCCTCAGCAATGTCAGATTTTGTATTAGTTTTAATATTTCAAGTTCAAATTAGTGTTAGTCACATTTTTGTTATTTCATACATTTTCAGTTTTTGTTTTAGTTTAGTTTTAGTAGTTGACAAAATCTATGGACATTTTAGTCTATTGCCAAGTCCATTTAAGATCCATTTCCATCCTTTTAGGGCCCGTTTTTGTCCTTTTCATCCATTTTCATTCCAGCTAACATTAATATTTTATAGTGGATAGCAGGGTGGGCCAACATTCCCAGATGACCTTGCCTTTACACCCCACCAAGAAAACATTTTGAGAGAAACACTTTGTGTATTTGGAGGAGTTTGCCTGTTTTTGTATCACACGGTATATGAGAGACCTTGAGCAGAGAAATGGAGACAGAGAGCTGGAAAATTTGTTCACACACTCTCATATGAAGCCATAAAATACACTACCGAATATCACTTGATAGAAAACAACAGATAAAGCAAATTGATTGCCCATTAGTCTCTTTATTAGTCTCTTCATTAAACCATTTTAGTGTTTAACAATTCATTTTCATTCATTTTCATTTTCATTCATTTCAATTTTCCCAATTTAAAATGTTTTCTTTTAAAGGATTTCCAAACACAAAGTCCCAAAATCCTATATATCCAATATATCGTGCAGAGGAAAAACATATTCCTCAAGTTCAGACTGTATGTAGAAAACACCTATAGCCTAGATAACATCATGAAGAATTTATATACGTATATGCACACTGCCATACTCTGTGAGGATGGCATCAGCAATAATAACTTAACAGTCCAAAAATTCATTGACAGCATCAACACTCATCACACAGGATTTACACCATGTTTGCATTGCAATACTCCATTTGGAGTGGCCTATCAGCTCAGCATCATAAAAATGATGATGGCCACACACCTTCTAAGATAGAGAAGTACAACCCTTGTCAAGAGAAACAATTATTTTCTTTTGTCACATTGACTTTAGTTGTTTTGCAGCCATTCATTGCTGACCAAACACTTTAGCTTACCTTCCATCACATCTTCACATACATTTTGCATTTTAAAGCTAATTTCTAGCCATCCGCAGCATCGAGTTCCACCACTTTTGCACCAGCAGGGTCATTTTATATTCTACTGCTATTCGATGTCAGTGCGTTTCTGCAGATGAACCCATTACAGTAAGGGGTCAAACATGAATCATAAGCTGATCAAGACCAAAGCTGTTGATACCTTTGACCTCCTCTTCGCTGGCTCAGGAAAATAAAAGTTACATATAGAAGCAAGTTCTCATCAATGCAGAGGATGGTCATTTAACACCATGGCTGCTAGTCACATCCACTGAAAAAGTCACACTTTCAAAACGAATGGGTAGACAACCTAGTATATAGCTATATACAGTAAATGGGACATGTATCTTGGGGAGACTAGAAATTGTGGAAGCAATGTTTTGAGGATTAGTGGGAATTCAACGTTGGGGGTTAGCCATGCTAACAAAACAACAGTAGCTATAGAAAAAAACACAAATTGACGCAGAGAACCAAGCTTGAAGTCGTTCTAAGCAAGCACTTAATGTAGCATTCAAAAATTATCCTGGGATATTTATTGTCAATTTGGCAAGCTAAGTACATTTGTGGCTTCGTTGTATTTTATGTTCCTCGGAAATGTGTTGTCCATTTGCGGCAGCTAGCCAGCTATATTATTTTGCATTGTTGATTTATAGTATTTTAATGTTAATGTAGCTTTAAATTATGTTTGTAGCCTACTAAGTGCATTCACAATCAAAGCAAATGATTAAACACTGAATGGTAAAAATGGTTGGCCCCCTTGGTGTAAGTTGTAAATACCCAAAGGTCACTACAATATCTACATCCAGCAGCTGTAGTCAAGTGCTTTGGACAGAGAGAGACAGACATTGACATTTCTAAAGAGTTTTATGGCACGTAGTACCAAACTTTACTATATGAGAAATGGCAACAATAATAACAAGCCTCCTGTAATTTTGCTTATTTTCATCCAGACATTTTATGATTTAAGCTAAATTTCTCTCAAAGGGGAATACCACTCTATTTCTGCTGAGTGAAACTCTGTCCGTATTACCGAATATCCACTAATGTTTCTCCTAGACAAAGGCAAGAGCTTGTCCTGTCTTCTTCTATGTGGTGTCACACTGACCTACAGCTTCATAATGAATTGGCAAAAATGTGAAAAAATGACTGTGATAGGTAATTTTCTGGACATCAAAGTTCATGTTCAGGTGTTGAAATGATAGCGTTGCTTTTTGGATGTAAAAATGCAGACAATAGCTCCTTAATACCTCTTTTGTATAGCCTACCACAATACAACAGTTCAACATACATAAGTACAAGATACACAGGATCAGATACAGTATCAGTAGTCTATGCCATATATAAGAATACAACTGCAAAGAATCCAAACATTATATCTAAAATTAAACCACCATTCCTGTTGTAGAGCATGAACTCAGACACAGGTGCTCTTTAATTTGGTGTCTTTAATTTATGCTACTTGTTCCCGAGGATGGCTTTAGCCATATGGGCTTTCTCTGATGTAAAGCAGTTTATGTTTCCTATGCCCACATGTTTATCCACACAATAACAGACACCCTTCACTCTTGTCATCTTGTCAGATGTGGTATTACTGTGGGGTTGGTGGACGGAACATATTTTTCAATTAAAAATGGCAATTGCCCGGCAGGATTTCATTTAGCACATTTTACTCAATAAATTGACACACTGTCGCACTGCTACGTCTCAAATAACATAACCAATCAGTATTCATGAATATGCCACGTAACTGTTATAAATGTGCTATAAACCAGAATTCATGTGAAGTGTTACTTCAGACACTACAGTCTGAAGAGAGTGTGGAGTTTTATCTGCGGTCAAGTTCCATAAAATCTCCTGAAGTGATTGGATATGTGCTGGCCATTTTTCTCAGGCTAGGAAATCTGTCATGTTCAAACTGTCATATTAATTGGTTCTGCTTAACTGAACCACATCTGCAACATTTCTTGGACATAAATTTTCGCCCTTGCCTGTGATGTATTCAGGTGTGACTTTCAATTACTGTTTGTGCCTTTCTTTACGTTAATAATTTTCTTGATAGGGTTTAAACACTGTAAGTAAACACCGCTGAAAGATGCAGAGGTGAATGACAATTCTCTCATTGTTTTATAGAGGAGAGTACAGCATATTACTTGTTTTTTAATTGAAACACCAATGATAGGATATTGAGGGCAACTGTAATCAAATTTCATGTGTAGCCTGAAATGTTCTCATAAGCTCATCCAAAGGCAGATAAACAGAAGCACAGACACATTAGAGATAATATGTGAGTGGCCTGTTGCTATTGCTGTCCTGATGAAGTGTTGGTTATGGTTAGGTTGGTATGTTCTGTTTAAGGTACTGGCAGTATTCCAACTTCACATTCCTGCGTATAGCTCCTAAAATATGGTCTGAGCTTCATCTACAGATGCGATAAAAAGTTTGTGTTTAGTCGTGAAAATAGATAAACACAATGTGATTGAACAAATAACACACAAAATGTGTGCTTTTACATGTCTTTATTGAATGTATTGTTCAAACGTTAACAGCTTGGATTGGAAAACGTATGTGAACCATGAGATTTAGTAACTTCTCCGCAGTTCCTCTGTTGGTAACTAAATCTTAGGTTGGTAATGTTTGAACAATATGTTCAATAAAAACAAGTGCGTATGTGTTATTTGTTAAATCACATTGTGTTGATCTATTTTTATGACTCAGACCATATTTTAAGAGCCATTTTTGTAGGAATGCAGGTAATTCAAAAGGGTTCACAAACTTTTTCTTTGCAACTGTAAATCAATTAAATGTTGAAAGATATAGAGTCTGTTCACTGTTGCTGTAGAGGAGAATACAACACATCATGATTGCTTGTTTTCGTAGTGGCAACATCAATAACGGAATATTGAGGGCAATTGTGATCAAATTGTATGAGTGTAGTCTGAAGCACTCTCATCAGCTCATCCAAAGGCAAATAAACAAACAGAAGCAAAGAACATTAAAAATCATCATTCAGAGGAGTGGGAGATTGCTATTGCCGTTCTCTTTATTTGAGCGCGGCTGAGCCATTATATAAGAATATTATTTTTGGTATGGGGTTTGTATGTTTATTTCAACACCGTGAGAAGGGATGGTTACCCTTTATAGCCAATAATGTCAAAAACACGGAGACACAGAACTTGAAAATAGCAGGTAATATCCTTTTGAATCTTTTATTTGAGATGAAATTGCTTCTATTTTCTCCCTTGGCTTTTACACTGTAGAGTAATTTACCAACTAATATACACTGTCACAGACTAATGATGCAGTGTATTATGGTATTCCAAACATCCCCGTAGTTTTCCCTCTTGCCTTTGCTTTATTTCATGATGTTCTATGTCCAAAGGGCATATGAACATAGCTTCAGATCTCAGTGCTGCAGTCTGGTGATGTGGGTAGGGAAGTACCTGGCTCGCCCACTGTTGGAAGTGGAACGGTCTTTAGGAGACCTCGGGAAGAGAGCGGGGAATAACGTTTTGATCAGGACCAGCTGTCAGGCCTGACCTCAACTACTCCGTTGAAACTCACTGTTCTACAGAAGTGTAATAGGCTTTTTTGCAGTGGGTACACTGTGTTATGTTTTAATTAAATTCACAAAATCTTATTCTACTTGCCATTCAACAGCCATGTTTTGCTTTTCACTAAACTAAAATTCCATTATAGGACTTAATGATAGAAATGGATCAGAAAACCACAGTTAGAGGTGTTTGCTCTGTGCCCTTGTCCACATCTATACCATAACCCACTTACACTAAAGAACAACAAACCTTTCCGTGTTTGACAGCTTGCCTGACACTATATGAATTGTCCTTATGCAATGATCTCCATTGATCTGGTAGTCAAAGAAGGGTAAAAAATTACTATTTGACCTAGATCGGCAAACATCACAACACTATGATTGCACTAGACCGCTTCAAGGTAAGGCTGCCGTTTGGATCCTGTCACTACATGTAGAAGTTTGGTGCAGTCAAAAAAAAAAAAAGAACCTGGTACACTCCCAGGTGGGTGGATCTTGAGCACTCTGAAATGCCTTTGGATGAATATTCCCACATCAACTTCGACCAGTCAATCACCGGATGTGTCTCCACTGGCAGAAAGTTCCCATCATTTTTATGCTCATCAAAACATTCAGTGATCGCTCATGCCCTGTGGATGGGGCATTGTCATCCTTGAAAAAACACACTCATCAGGATAGAAATGCGTCACGGTCACACCAAGGCGATCACTCACTCAGAGTGGCAGTGTATTTGTGTGTTTGTTTTTCCTTATAAGAGGTTGAGTGCACCTAAACCATGACAGCACAATGCATCCCCGACATAACAGAGCCACTAGAACCCTTTGTTCTGGACTGTTGGCCTGTTTTTATGTGTGCCAAACATGTACGCATCTACTTGTTGAGAGCAGAGTGAAGAATGAGTCATTTGACCAACTGACTTTTTTCCACTTCTCAGAAAGCCACTCCCCGTGTTCTTTGCACCGCTGTAATCACAAACATGTCAATCTAGATGTAATAAGGGGATTATTCACTGCAAACGGGCCACAGCATCTTTCACTATAGATGTCTTGATGGATTGTTGCTGATGAAACTAACTGCTTACACCCTCGATTGATATGCCGTCGGATTACAGCTTCTCACCTCAATACAATTACTTTTCAGTTGCCATTGTCTGTCCACACTGAGAGTTTAAGTCATTTAGCAAAACAATCCCAGAAACTATTTCACTGTCACTCAAAATGTCATGATCACGACAATATCAAAAAGACGGATGTTATTAGAAAAGCTGCTATAGGCTTGACCTTTGACGTTCATGTTAAATTGTAGCCATTAAATATATATATTTGCACTGCATTACAGCCCATTAGTCACTAGTGTAGGCTTGCAGTGTTCAGTGTTTGTTTAATAGAATTAAAAGCGACTACTACAATCGACCAGCAATCTAATATGTTTAAACTGAATCCTCCCTTGGAGCTGCCAAGGGCAAAGATTCTTTCACCTCCGAGACAGGAGGCTTGTTCTGTGTCACTGATTCAATATTGACAGAAAACAAACGATAAGGCGTGTTCACATTATTTACACATTATTATTAAGGTAACATTATTTAATTTATAATTATATTATTTAGAGGGGCACTGACATCACTGACAGTGTCTCTAACGGTGTGTTCACACAGCGAGGAACACCATCAACAAGTCCATTCATTTCCTGTAGACCTGAGTGACCAGGGAAACCGGGCCGATGTGTGGACGATCAACAAGCTTGTCGGCCAAGAAAGGTTGGCCACGGCGGAATTTTTCACGGTCATTGGCCGCCAATAACCGATCAGATCTGCGCGCTTCCTTGTTTCCCTTCCGATGTGATTGTGTTCCATGAACAATAGATCTGCCTGGCAAGTGCAAAGTGGATGAGAAGCTGATTACAGCCATTCAAAGCATCCCAGTTCTCTACAATTTTTATTTGAAAGAACGGTAAAAGTTGTCTTCCCTGGACAAAGGAACTTATTATATCTGGACTCCAGAATAGCTGATTGCATTTGACATGATGTGGAGGAAGTTCAATGGATTATTACTCTGCAACAGAGCCATGATCAATCCCAATAAGATGTTTTATTTCTCTGATAGTGTTTATTAGAAACAACTAAGTTTCTCTGGAGAAGCGCTCTCCATGCTTCAAGAAACAGCCCAGACCTATTAGTATCTGGGATGTAAATTGCCATGATCCCTTACCTCATCATGCCTCAAAATACCCCACTTTCACCAGTTTGTCAGGACATAATGAAGCATTGAGTTAAATGCTGAGGCATGTTCAGAACACTTTTGCAGTGGCATGAAGAATTGTGATTGTCTGCTAAGATTACCTTCTCTTATAACAAACACAAAATCCACACTAATGTGGTATACTGCTCTTTCTAAATAATGCATTAACTGTCGTAGTCAATTGGGCATCTTTTGGATCTGAATTTCATAGTCTTGGTGTGAAATGGCTTTTCTTCCCAAATTATAGTAAATGGTCCAAATAAAACTGGATAGAAGGTACTTTAAAGGGCTGAGTTTCAAGTTCTAAACACGTGGTTGAAAAGGATTACTGTCATATTTTGTTTAAATCACAGGGAGGCCATCAGATTTGTATTGCTTCAAAGTATTCCAAGGAAATTCAAATTATTCAACTGAATGTGATGTCTGATTATGGTCGTCTTTATAAAGTGCACATTCTTACTATTTTTTAGGCTGCTCCACAGTCAGATTTTGCAGTGTTATTTATTCTGTCAAAGTTAGTTGTCATTCAGGCATACTTCAGCCTGCTTCTCGAGGATTATTATAATTTATTCCCTACTACAGTTGAAATAAGTTACAGTACGAGGCAACTATATTCTCACACTTCTCTTTTCCTATGTACATAATGGGTTGGATGTGTGTTCAAATACAGGAAGTAAACGTGATGTGATATGTTCTTGGCCTGAGTCAGTAAACAGCAGATGGTAAGCAGGGCCTCTTTAGCGCTATGCATTTTATTTACCTACCCACCTGAATGACCTGTGTTGAGCTGAACAGCTGATGCGGAGAGGAGCGAGTTAACCGCTTGCTCTTGTTTACTCCGGTTCCACTACACTGCAAGGCCAGAGGAGTCATTTGCCATGCAGAGGGAAATTAGCTTGTTTATCAGCATTTTGATTTTTGTTCCGCCTCTCCGTCCCACTGACATTTTAGATGTACGTGATCCATGACTGATTCCCAATCAAAAAGGGACCTCAATCACATGGGGAAGTATCTGGCTTGTGTAATTTCCATTCTTTTAATATAATTAAACATATAATGAGCAGCATTGAGCCTGATGAGGACAATAGCTTGTTATGTGCAAGCCTTCAAAAAGGTAACCTTGAACATTGGTACATCTGTCCTGGCAATTGGATATGCTCCAAAGAAGCACAGCACATTACCAGTGAGACACTCCAGCTCATGCTCACACAGTAGGTCTACATTGAAGGTGCATTGGTTGGGTTGTTTCAAGGTGATTTGTTATGGTATGTTTCAAACTCGCCCTCTGTGTTTTGTTTTTTGACTTCCATACATGCAACGTTACAGCCTTGTACCATGCACTTTATAGTTGAGTTTAAATAGCAAACAGCTGAAGACCTTGAAAGGTTAAAAAAAATCTTTAACCATTCATTACTGTAAGTGAGGAAAGTATGGAATGTGATGCAATATAATGAAAACTAATACTCTTTCCAGTCACTATGCTTTCTGTAGATATGTTTAATATCCCATTACAGACCAAGAAGTAACCACAGTTCTATAGTGTCTGGAGACAAACATAATCCGGGGGGAAATTACCCATCAGGAATGCAGTACTGTTACTGAGATGCAATTACCAGGCCACTTGTGAGACTTGCAGCTCAGTATCTATGGGTGCATATGTGTGTGAGGGTGGTCGATATGTGCAGAACAGTTGATATGTTTTGCAGAGTAAATTGGATTATTTGCTGGAGAACAGTTAATTTACAATATGTCCAAGATGCAAATGATTGATGTGACTATATTGTTACAACTGTAGGTTTGTGGTGCAGTCCAACTTAATGGAAAAAAATATTGGAAGGAGAAGGAAATTGCTTTTATCATAAAATTATAGGAAATATTGTGCACTAACTGTGGAAGCCTGTCAATGGATTAATTTTGGACTTGGTTGTTTGTTTCTAAATGATAACTTAATTTCTAAGCAAAGATTACTTAATTTTGGAAAACCACTCTGCATGCTTGGATTCTATTCCTTTTTACATTTTATCTTAGTGTTCTTGTGCTAGTATTTGTTGTAAGTAAATAAATGATGTGTCTCACAGAGGATTTAATGTACCAATTTAGCACAGAATCACATCGGCTATAAACAAAGAAAACAGCCCGGATTGGAATGAACATCAGCGTATGCTTGATAAGGATTTGCTTGAGGCAAACGCTATGCTTTATTATTGATACAAAAAAATAGAAACTGTAGAAACAAGACTCGCTTCTCTGTGTATGAATTATACTTGCCTCCGCATTGATTTATCCCACAACTCACTCTCAGAGACCAAGTTGAACATAATATTTGTGGCAATGGCAAATGGCTTTTCCCGTTATCCCTGAGATAAATCTCTCGAGACGGGGACATTTCTATTCTACCGCAAATTATCACGACAAATCTCAGAATTAATCACCACTCCCTTCAATGAACAGCCTCTAACCTTAAACGCAGGACAGAAAGGAGAAGAAGTGCCTGCCACACAATGCCGGGGAAGCGCGTGTGAATGCTAAAAAAATAAAAAACTGCCTAGCACAGAGTGTGGAGCCTAGCATAATAAATGTATGACAAAACAATACCCCAGGCGCCACGGTATTAATGATATGCAGTGAACTCATTATTAAAGTTCCAAAACAGCTCCTGGAGTAACACAGATGGAGTCAATTAAGCAATGAGCATACTTGCTCGACTGCCATTTCATCTTCTTTCTTTTTATCTCTCGCGTATTACTCCGTGGATGTAATTAGCTGTATGTTTCTCTTCACAACATAATGTCCGGTGATAATAACAGTTATTTTCCTTCCTTGTAATTTCAAATAATTTACTGCTTAATAAATGTACCGCATTTTGCTCGCACCGTGTCCTTGAGGTATTTAATTTGCACTGCGCTAGGTGTGTTGAGTGCAACGCGGAGCTAAGCTTCTGTTTCTGCTGTGTGTGTGTGTTCACAGAGCCCTGATGCCTTCGACACTGGAGGGACAGATCACCATGGAGAAGACGCCCAGCTACTTTGTGACTAACCATGCCCCAAAGCGCATCCACTCCATGGCCAGGGACATCAAGCTTATTATCGTGGTGCGTAATCCTGTCACTAGAGCCATTTCAGACTACACACAGACTTTGTCCAAGAAACCCGAGATCCCGACCTTTGAGGTTCTGGCTTTTAAGAACCGGACGCTGGGTCTCATAGATGCCTCGTGGAGCGCTTTGCGTATAGGAATATATGCACTCCACTTGGAGAGCTGGATGCAGTACTTCCCTCTCTCCCAAATGCACTTTGTCAGTGGGGAGAGGCTCATCGTGGATCCCGCAGGTGAGATGGCCAAAGTGCAGGACTTCCTGGGACTCAAGCGGATCGTCACAGACAAACACTTTTACTTTAATAAAACAAAAGGTTTTCCATGTCTGAAGAAGCCAGAGGACAGCAGCACTCCCAGATGTCTTGGCAAGTCTAAAGGGAGAACTCATCCTAAAATTGACCCTGATGTGATTCGGCGGCTGCACAAGTTCTACAAACCCTTTAACATGATGTTCTACCAAATGACTGGCCAGAACTTTGAATGGGAGCTAGAGGAAGGCAGTGAATCTCGTAGCTCTCAGGACTAGTAGACTGCGGCATGGCACAGCGCAGCCACACCACCAGCCTTCTCAATAAAACAACTGTTGTCTCGCTTCATCTTCAGAGAGAATGCTTGAGCACGCCAATCAATCACGGCTGTCTTTGCAGTGTCTGCATTCATAAGCAAGAGTTTACTGACATGCTTTTTCTCTCCCTTAATACTAATGTTGTTGATGATGGCAAAACATTATTGTATATATTATACATAAAATATATTTATATTTGTGAAGAGGAGATGATTTATTCCTTTTGTTTTTAAAGCATAGAGCTGATATAAAAATCATGTTGACTATGGCAATGCATGCGATGAGTTAAGTGTCCTTACCTCATGAGCCCTAAGGGTAAACTCTGCCTGTTTCTTCTCCCTTTACTTTCCCTGCAGTCTGTTGCCCTCACACCCACTCACCAGCATACAGTACAAAAAGACGTTCTATTCAAATGGCTAAGGCCATGAAGTGCTATATATTCTTTTCTTTTTTTAAAACACTGTCCTGCTGCTGTAGAAAGAAAAGAGAAAAATGATAGACGTATAGTACAATAATCCCTTGACATGCACTCACCTATTAAGTTGTAGTGTTTGTATTGTGAGTGAAGACAATCCTTTTTTTGTCAATCTAAGTTTACCAAAGTGTTAATTTACTGAGTGTCAATATTGCAGTCGCTCTGCACTTATTAATTGCACACATATTCAATAACAAAATGGATGTACAGTGCTCATCATTCAAGCTCAATAATTGGATTGTTTCACTGCACAGTTTACCATTAGCATACTGATGACCATGCACTCCGATGCGGTACAGTATCAATGACTTTGGCATAATATGACAAATTAATTAATTTACTGCAAATATCAAGGGATAGTTGCTCATTTAATAATTTTGCATCCTGACAGAAATGATTTCCTAATGCCAGAACATGCCCAACGTATCCGATTAGATCAATCTTACAGTCCTCAACTGTTTGCCATACGACCCTCCTCTTGTCAGAGTAATATATGTCAATGGGGGTGAAGAACAGCACAGGAGGACCGAGCAGAAGTTTGTTAACACAACATCTGCCGCGACGCAGTCCTCTGTCGTTAGAGATTAATGGCTTGTTAAGTGAACCTGTTGCTGGAACAATGTCAATGTCATAGTGAGAATTTGCTGTCAAGGAAAGCCACATACATGCCCAAGTAAATTGCCTAGCCATTACTGTATGTACTTAACTTGAATCAGGTGATGTCTGCTAGGGAAATGTGCTATACCTGAGGTTTGTTACCAACAAATTGTGATCAGCGGCGCTAACTGGTTTGATACACATGCTTCGGTATCGATGACAATAACAGGGTTTTGCAGTTGAATGCTCCTTTCTATAAATCTACTTTATTCATGTTTCATCCAGTGAAATAACAAGAGTAACATGACCAATCTGTTTTTTTTTTGCATAACTCGCTGTGTGTCTGTCTGTTGTCTCTGGACTTTTCATCAATTGAGACAATCAATACAGTCAATGAGTCAATAAATACAGTCTGCTACACATCAGTGGTTGCTACAGCTATGATGCATTGTACTGTTAATCTTCCCTGTTCTCTGGCCATGGAAGGCTGGATTGGTTCACTTTGTACAGACCTCTCTGTCACCCTGGGGAGGCCAGCACCAGCAGATACTTACACAGAGCAATTGATTCAATCAAAGAAAGCACTATACTGCCCTTTGTAGCACCAAGCCTGACCACTTACAGCTGAGTCTCACAATCCCAGAGTCACAACTTCCACTTTGAGGCTGTTGTGTGCAGCCATCCCTTGGTGTGTTCTTGTCTTTCTCTCTCTCTCTCTCTCTCGCGCTCGCTCGCTCTCCCCCATCACACCTCATTTCATTTTCTGAGCTGATGTGGTGTGCTTCTCAAGTCTACTGTTTCACAACAGTAATATATAACGGCAGAGTGCTCTTTAAAAATATGACTGAATTGCAAACAAAAAATACTAAACATACAGTCAAGAAAAGTATTTTTCAAAGTTTCATAGCACATACCGTCATGATTGAAAGTTTGTGAACCCCTTGTGTAATTATACACATTTTCAGTTTTTACCATGCAATCTTCATTTACTCAAAAGAAGCCTTCTCATATCTGAAACAAAGGATCTTTATTTACCAATTTCATATTTTTTAGAGGAAATTGTGCATATAGTAAAATGAAAATAGAGAATTAGTGCAGGTACAAAAATAAGTGAACCTCCTAGTGCATTCGTTAAATCAAACAGAGTCAGTCAGAGTCAGTCACACAAAATGTCTGTGTGTCTGGGGAAAGTTATAAAGTCATATCAAAAGGATGAGGACTCACTGTGAGACAAATAATATACAGATGGAGAGCATTTAATCTGACTAGAAGTGGACATCCTTCTAAAATATCACCAAGAGCTAGTAAACAACGAGGTATAACATCCGGAGTTCTACAAGCCTCCACTGATTCATCTGATGTTATTGTGTATCCATCAACAATAAGAACAACACTGAATAGGAATGGTATTCATGCAAGTGTAGCCAGGAAGAAGCCTCTACTGTCTAAAAACAACAAAGCTTCCCATCTTTAGTTTCCCAGAGACCATCTGGACAAACCTGGAGATTTATGGAAGTCTGTTCTTTGGACAGATAAGTCCAAAAATGTTTGATCGCAATTAAAAATGCCGTGTTTGGTGTCAACCCAAAACTGGAGTGTCATGGTCTGGGGCTGTTTTTCTTCCTCTGTACCTTGATGACTCAACATCATTAAGGGAACCATGAATTCTGAGGGAAACCAGAGAATTCTAGAACAGAACGTCAGGCCACCAGGCTGAGAGCTAAAGCTGGGCCAAATGTGGCTGTTAAACAAGACAATTATCCTAAGCATTCAAGCATCTCTACCAAAGAATGACTCAGGAAGAACAAGTTTAGTGTTTTGAATTGGCCAAGTCAAAGTCCTGACCTAAATCTGTTTGTGTTCATGTGAGGCCTCAAACACTGAGTTGGTCGTGTTCTGTAAGGAGGAGTGGGAGAAAATCCCTCAAGGAAGATGCCAAAGACTGATCAGTGGCTCTAGGAGACATTTACTCCAAGTCATCACAGCTAAAGGAGAAGCCACAAGTTATTGATTCAAGGAGTTCACATAATTTTTGAACACAGGGATATCTGACGTTTTGTTAAATATACCAGTTTGGTTAAATAAACAGTGGAAGCATATCATATGTATTTGTGCATGTCATGGGCATCTTCATTAAGATTTCAGGTTTAGATAAGGATTCTAAAAGGTTATTTCTTTATAATGTATGAAATAATGACCACTGCCTGTAGGGTTCACAAACTTTCAATCATGACTGCAGATAATGATTCACCTCCAAACAACACAATCCTTTCAACAGTGCTTACACGCTGAGAGGAATTCACAAGACGTCTTAACAATGTCATTGAGACAGCTGAAAGCTCCATTTTCCAGTGTGCCGAACGTCTATGAATATGCACTTTGTGCACCAAAGTGCCGACATTTGCATTTCCAAGAACACATCCATGAGGGAATTCTTCGCCAAAGTTAAAACTTGTATCCAACCTCTCATTAACAGATTCACACACCTTTTCTTTTGTACCTCCTGCTTGTTTTGGGTACGTGTCGGCATAGGTGGAGTACTTTGATACATCCTGCGAGAGTTCCAGTGCATGAAAGACATGCTAAACTGTCCTCCACATGTTTCTCCCAGTGCGGGTCATGATGTTCTGTGGTTCATCAGTGCCATTCAGCATTCAGAAACTGAATGGCACCAAGACTCAGATGACAAAGGAACACCCCCAACTCTTCACAACTATCACTACGGAACTGTTATCGTTTTTCTCTCATCTACAAATTCATGTTTGTCACTCATTGCTGCCAAGGAGTTGAAACAATAAGTCAGGAAGATGTCTTGTGCACACATGCTTTAAAACATTATCTATTAATGGTAAAAACAAGACGGAACCATATATTATTGAATGAGGTAATGAAAGCATAAATAAGTAAAATAGACACAGTTTGAACCAAAGTTGGTTGTGTAAGAACATCTGGGAATATGGAATGCTACACGAGTGCAAAAAACGTGCGCTGCTCTTTCAGGACTTCAAAGCCTAAGTCTCATTTACTAAAAAACAATTGTCTGTTTCCACTTCTGACTGCCACTTGATTGATTGCCAGCAGTGTAAAGAGGCACCGTGCTGTCAATAACCTCCAAAAAGTACAGCAAAATTCTTTTTTTTTACACAGCCAGCAATGCTGTACACAACTTTGTGCTACTGTGATCATTGCTATTTTGAAAATTTTGCAAGGCAATGGCAGTCCTCCTCTACATTTGAGTTCTTTAAAAAATATTTAAAATATCGTGGGTATGTTGAATTGTTTTGGGAAAGGTATTTGAATATTGAAATTATTCTTTTTTGTTCATTACAGTGACCATTTTTCTATCAAATTACTTTAATTGCACTGATATTACTCCCCAACCATATGAACATGAAATAGTCAACATTTTTTGCAGTACACTGGACAGTTTCACTTGTACAGATCTTACTGTGTTTTCACTGACAGTTTGAAGTGACATTCTCACCTATACTAAGAGAAAAAGAGAACTGTAGGTATTGGGACTAACCCAATGAGAGTTATGATGGGTCAAAGGAGTTACAAAAAAATATTTCCCTCCCATAGAAAGAGTAAAAGAGAATATCGTTTGTTTGGGGGGCTAAAACTAGATCTGTGTTATGCCATCATTTTGCATGTAGAATCTTACAGCTGTTAAATATTTGCTAAACCATCCTTACCAGTCTCATACTGTATGTCCTTTCATCAAATTTCCGAGTGAAAAAAATGTCTTCATCCTCTAAATTGCTGTGTAAACAATTCAGAGGAGCCATTAGTGGGGCAACAGTGTTTCACCTGGATTGCCATACTGCAATTATGGAATGGGCATTTGAAAGTGCCATACTCAGACATTGAGTACATGTACATGTACACTAATAATCCAATCTTAACCTGATTATGTGAATACTCAGACTATACATGTCATGGAAATAATCAGTGTAACAATAACCCAATTAACACACCTACATCTCTGCTCAACCTTTCAGTTTATTTGGCCATGTAAACACTGACGACTGGCTGGATCTCACTGCATCACATGCTTCACTCTTAACTAGCCAGACTATTAAATAAATGCCTGTCAACTGGTTTTGGGGGAAACTGTCATTTTGAACCATGTAATTGCTTTATTCAAACTATTCATTTGCTTATTCACAGTAACTAGAATACTGTGTGCATGTAAATGTACCCCATGTGGCTGCACCTCAGTCACTTATTGAACCCAGCTGGTGCCGACGCTCCATATCTCCATCTCATTGATCACTAAATTAACAATATCTAAGCTCCAACAGGTCTCAGGTTCCTTTGCAATCACAATCCCTTTTCTCCCTGTCGGCAATCCTTTTTTTTTCTCCATTCTCCAATGTCTTTGTCTCCAAGTAGAATCAGGGGGGGGAGGTGACAATGCTTCCCCTAGTTGCCCAGGACAACATTTAAATTGGTGAATGAACATATTGAGATTCTAAGCCCAAACATGAACAATATCTCTGCTGGTTCTTCACCATGACCTCATTTCCTCATTCTCTACCTTTTCCTTTTTAAATTCATTCAAATGTTGCCCTGCGTTGTGGGGTAGGAATGATATGCCACCCAATTTCAATGTCATTTGAGATGTTGAAACTGGGGTTGCCGTAGCACACAAGAGTAATAGACCATAGTGCATACAGACAGCACAGCCTAACAGAAACACGATGATATTCACACCCATCCTAAAGTTTCTTTACTGGCCACCAATGAAACAATGCATTTATTACAAAATGGCCCTGATAAATATTATTAAGTCCATAATGTTACCTCTACCTGCTTAAAAAACATCTTCAATCAAACATTTCCTCGTCCCACACACCAGACTCAGTTCCACAAGCAATTGATCCCTCTCTGCTGCTCCCCCCTGAATCTGGAACTTCCTCCCCAAACACCACAGGAAAACCACAACATCCTCTCAAGTCAAAACCCATTCGTTCCTCTGTGCTGTTGGCGCAATATTCTCCATTTCCCTACCGTCCTCCATGGTTCCTGCCTGCTGTATCATACAGTCCTATGTGCACCTTTTAAAAGTTTTTGTAGTGAGTATGTTTGAAGTCGTCGCTTGAATTCTTTGAGATATGAAGAGCACTCTACAAATGTATTATTAGTATAATTATCGTTGTTATTGTTAGGAGTGAAGGGATGTGTTCAGATTATAGTAGCTAGAAACATGTCAGTTTGATTGCCAAAATATTTGCAGAAAGACAAGTTGAATCTGGCTTGCTTGTAAATGAAAGTGAATGTTGAAAATGTTGCTCTCTAAATACTTGTATTTTTAAGTGATTAAGTGATTTGTAGCCTGCTTGTACTGTTTACTCTCAATTGGCTTGGCTCTGTAGTGGTTATGCGATGCTGTGTGTTCAATGCAATATTTAAAGGCACGGTTATTTTGAAAGCACAGTTTCACACAGCGTCAGTGCTCACAATTATCACCTAATCACCAACTTAACAATAATTGCTGAAACATAAATATGTTGATAATTTGGAACAATAGGCATACATGAATAAAGCAGTAAATATGTTTAATGAAATCAGCGGAAAATCGCATACTCAGACTATTAAATATAAAAAGATATTTATATAAATATAAAACATGCTATGCGTGGGAGGGAAGAGTACCCAGGATGTGAATCAGCCATTCAGACAGTTCTCATGCATCATTGGGTTTAGGTGTGTTAAAACAACAGGAACCATTCCACAATAGATCAGCACATTTCAAATTAATATTTCATTCACTTGCTATTTTTAGTCTGTCAAAAACCTCCCAGATTCAATTTCCTGCAGCCTGAGTAATTGAGGCTGGTTTTATGACTGTTGACAGCCTTGCTTGAAACAGCTATGTTTGTTTTTTAAAAGAAAAAAGGTCACTTCAGTGCAACATTTTCACTTTTTACATAAACCCACCTTTATGAATCTGGTCACAGTCAGCCACCAATATTGTTTGATCCAGAAATCAACGGTGATTCATTCACTTGCTTTCCAGACAGACCTACTTACAGTACATACTATGGACGTGCAATGATAATGAGACACGAAAAAAAAAGAACTGTAACTACAGATTACCAGGAGAACGAATGCTTGGAGGTTGACTCTTAATGGACCATATAAATAGTTAAATACTTAATCATGTAAACCCTGGTGTTGGCACACAGGCCTGCCAAGGGAGCTGCACCCCCATGTGTCCAGGCCAAGGTCCAGCCCTGTGCTCTGCTACCCAGTGCTTAGCTCTCCTTTCCCTGCAGCAACCTGGCCATCACTCCATCCAACCATGACTGTTGGTCAGATGATATCTTCTGTTGTAATCTAAAAACGCTGCTCTCCAAGACATACTTCATGTACATCTCCTCTCTCCCCCTCCGCTACTTTCACCTGATTCCACATATGTCTTGTTGCAAGAAAAAAAACTCTTTTTAATCTTTTTATTTGGCTCTTAAACCCAGTGTTTCTCACATTCTAGGGATACAGGGATATTTATTGCATGTCATCCATTGAGTGCTGTGACTTTGAGCCTTGACCTCCTCACTATAGGTTGCCCTGTAATGTCGGCGATCTGGCAATTTAAGGTTATTCAACTGTTGTATTCAGTGTAAGTGAATAAGATAAGAGCATCGGCCAAATGCCTAGAATGAATGAAAATGTTCAGCCTTTCAAGAGGTTTTGGCATGAAATTCACATTATTTCACATTTCCAAGGTAGTGTGAAGTTTGAGATTTATCAGTTTAATATTTTCAGATAAAATTCAGAAATAAATCACACTTCACCTACAAAAACAATTATTTTTATTCAGACTTTCCGAAGGCAGAAGGCAATGCTACTTTTTTTTTTCTTTCACATGTCCCTTTTGGGGCTCCGTATAAAAACAGTGGTGGCCCAGCTTTTTAAATGTAATTTTTAATGGATTTTTATGTGAATAGTGCAGGAGGAATTTACTTTAATTGGATAATCTGGTTTTAACATTGAACGATTGGTGGACTTAATAATTACCCACAGCTATCTGTTTCTTCATGCTCAGAAAATGCAGACTTGTAACAGCATTCTGGGCATTTTAAACTTTCAACCATATACATCTATCATCTGGAATATGGGCTGTTCAAAGTTTGTTGCATTTTTATAGAAGGGAAGGCTGATTTATCAAGAAAAATAAGAAGCTGCTCCTTTTGATTGGTCAACTAAAAAAAAACAAAAAGACCATTGTTTACAGCTCTGCCAGGGAGCCTAAGCCAGAAACTTATTCTTCAGGGGAATATATTTTGAGGTGTGTTTGGGACATGCAGGGTCAAGTCCCACTAACAGCCTGTGAAAAACTAAAAAAAAAGTTGCACTTGAGTTTTGGAGGATACTGAAGATTGAGTGTGTAGGTTACACCCAGCAGAAGGCAGCATGCCCTTGCCACACTCTCCACACTCCCCCCCCCACATCAGGACTGGAAGGCCTTCCAGGATGATCCAAATGATGTCAGGCTCACAACACACATAGATCTTCATAGCAAACACTTTCAGATCCTCGAGAACATCAACTGCTTCAGCACCCTAAGAAGTCGACGTGTAGATCAAGTGGTTGTTCATAATGCTTCTATACATACTCTCATTAGTTCATATTGAAGATACATTTCATTTTTCAGAAATGAGTTAGCTTTTATTTATTTACATTACTTGTAAGGTAAATTGACTTCATGAACTTCTGCTTTTGAGACTTTTTCTAGGAGATGCCTTCAAGGACACGTTTCCCATTGGTTTTCCCACAACTTTAAGACTTTCTTTCTTTATTTCCTTCTGTTGCGCTAGAGTTATGACCAACAACCTAACATCACAAGGAGCCAAGGATATCCGCTCACTAAGTATCCATTTTTATGCAGACACTGTGGTTGCCTGACACAATTTTTCATTTACAACAAACCGGTGTTCTATATGAGCACCGTCGCCACGTGACGTTATGTGGAAAGAAACGTCTGGGCAACATGAATACCTTGGCCCTAACTTGCTGAATGTGCAGGTTAATGGCTCAGAATTTGCTACCTGCATTCGTTGTGTGTAAATGCTTATGTCTGCAATGTGCCTTGATGTTGTGTGCACCCCTCCCCCGACCCAGCATCAACATCCTGCACCTTACACGCACGATAAAATGAGAACACCGGCACACTCAAATAACCAACACCAATGCTCTAACGGCGTGTTCAAACAACTGTTATAGTGTTATAACATTACACGCAACATGTTCACAGAGTATTACTTGCCTTTGATTAATGTCCACAAAAATAGGACTGCGCTGTGCAATGCCAAGACACCACAGCATGGGGTTTTTAGTGTAATAAAAGTGCCAGTACACCATATAGGCTACATCAGTTGTTGTGTGACCCCATAGGCCAGGGTCTGGAACATTTTAATACATTTGCATGGAATTTATGAATAAACCATAATACCATTAGTTGTTCTAGTTGTCATAATTCTCTGAAATAAAAAAGACATGGAATTCAAACAAAAATGCTAATAATAAAACACAATAAAAATGACATTGTTTCCTAGGATTTTAGCCAAGTTATGACAATCCCTTGAGAAAACATTTAGGGCTGTGAAGCCTGTAAAAATAACTACAATGTTCTTTTTCACCTTAAGAAAATCTTGCAGGAACTGCCACATAGCCTATCTTAGCACATGACTGTTCAAGAGTAGTCAAGATAGTCTGCTGTCATATTTTTTTTTGTGGCATGTCTATTTTAATGCCACAATACAGCACAATAGAGTGGCTCGCTCTTTGCTTTTGTTAAAGTTAAAATGAAAACGGATACTTTCATTCCAAAATGAGACGTCCGCTATCAGAAAATGAACATGTATTGTTTTGGAATGAGACCCTTTAAATGTAAAGATTAAACCAGGGTTGTTCAGTATTAATAACCAAGGTCAGCTACATGTCCACTTTTTGCAGTCATGAATGTCTGTCCCTGTGAATGCTGCAGACTAAGACCCTGAACTCCACTTGGTCACATGTTGAGCTTGCCAGTTTTTGCCAACTGAGCTACAGGCGTGCTGAACGTCTGCTGTCTCACCTAGTTTTGCACAAAAAGACTTTTCAATCAGTAAATTCACGTACATGGTTAAAAAAAGACGATGAATGGGTCTGTTTTTCTGCACACCCTGTGTACATAACTGAGTGCATTAGACCCTACCGCCAGGAAGCACACTAGACCCCCCGTACAGTACATGGAAGCAGATCCAAGCAGGTGGGAGGTGGGGTGGAGGCGGGTGAGCCGCAGCCAAGCACGCATAACGAGTAAGCAGCAACTCGTCAGGCAGTAGCAGAAGCATAGCAGCGGTTTAAATAGACCGCCCTGTTAGTAGAAGAGGCTATGATTGGTGTATGGTGAATACGTGGCTGTTTCCAAATATTTATCCAAAATGTTTTGGTTTCTTAATTTTAAGAAATGTTTAAAGATATACAGATATGGATACCTGCCGCATCCGCACCACCGTCATTTCAGGTTGCATCGCTGCTGCACCCCACCAGTGCCAGGCTCCAGTTGGTCGTCAGTGAGTTACCCTGCCATGGAAGAGCAGCCTGGGGGGGGGCGGGGGGGGGGGGGGGGGGGGGGCGTGGTTCCCGCTCCTCAGAGATTCACGGGGTTTTGCCTCTAACCCATGATCATTCGATTTCAACTGGAGCCACTGCCAATGTTTTCAGATTTCGATACTACCAATAAAGTTTGCTTCTATGTACAAACTAGTCTCTCCTGACTTGAAATATAATCAAGCCAAACACAAGGCAGGGGAAAATACTGCAGAATGTTAACATGACCGAACCATTGCAATACCATTTGTATTTACTGAGGAAAGAGCCCAGCCAAGTGTATATATGGGCAGAGATTAGTGCTAATGCACAGCAAATTACTTTTAATATGATATGTGTGATGTGATATGTACGCTACTGCATGGAAAGCGTGTAAAAATGAGGAAGGGAACGTTTTTCTTCATTTCAACCTTCCAACATCACTTAGATTGGATGTGACCCCTTATAGTCAAGGATCACCCAACAAAGCCCATCTGGTCAAGGGCCTCGCTAAAAGATGCATTATTTTCACATCCAACTTCACATCCAAATATGTTCTGCTTCTCAAGAGGACTAATTTCATTATCAATCCATGCAGGTAATGATCTCATTAATTCACTGTTAATTCATTTTGAGCTGCGGGGATATTAACCTTTTGCCATTAATGATTAATTTTCTGTGGGAGAGGTGTGGTAAGTGTATATTGTTATTGGAGCCACATGAACAAAACAATTAATAGACTTCTGACATTCGACGTCCTTCATGATGTCCGGCTGACTTCTTGCACTGAAATAATCAATTCATTGATCTCTCCCAGACCTATTCTCATCTCTCACCTCACACAAAGTATGTTTGCCCCAAAAGTGGCAATTTGCGTTGTTTTGTTTAGTCATGCATGCATTTTGGGGGCAATTATCATGCTCTGAATACTCATAACTTCATAGCAGGCAACCGGGGATTATGTGCAGCACCTGGTCGCTGCTTCCCATGCGCCTCACAGGCTGAATGAATTCCCAGTAAAGACACTTTTCGAGATGTAATTTAAAAAGAAAAAGGTTTTCTGAGCGGATTTTCTGATCTTGACCTCAGAAAACTGTCCCGGGGCTACCCTGTGCCCTGTAGTGTTAGAAGCATGCACCTGCATACACACCTCACACATGACCTACATAGCCCTGATCCGGGAGCCCTTGGGACTCTTTCGTCGTATCGGTAGCTGCCTCTCCAAAAGGGTCCTGTGCTCATTTCTCCCTATGAAAGTTGGAGAGGTCTATAATGGAAAAACTGTGTTGAATTTCACTTAACCAAACAGCTGTCCGTAATCTTTCACTTGTTCGCAGTGGTGGCACGCATTACATGTATGCACCTAGGTTGTGTTGCTGTGAACGTGCCTCGAAACCTTTCCGAGCAGTTATTGGTCCATTGGCGGATGCCGCTTACCTCGGCTCCATCCAAAGTTCAACTAATTCCAAGGTTTTTGACAGACTGGGTTGCGATATTTTCATGCACTGCACTCACCTCAACACATGTCCTCCATCAACGCATAGGTCTCATTGAAATACATGGGATATTGTCGGGTTTTTGACGTATCACAAATGCTCATGTGAATGGGGCCTTGCTAAATTGTTTTCTGAGTGGTGAAGAAGTCATATTGAGAAAATAATGGTTTAGAAGGCACCTTATTTTGTAGTTGGATTCTGCACTGTGGCACTCATCATCCATCACCCACCATGTGTTGAAAGGACGACTGTTTCATAAAATGTTTTGGATTTTATTTATTTATTTAATTTATTGCTGATTGTGAATGAACATGTGTTCTGGCCGGGGACAGCTGGGCGAGTGGACAGCTGCCGTTGGTGTACTTTTACATTCTTTATACTTTTACATTATTTAAAAAATCCTCTTTGTTGATTTCTGTTTTTCCTTCTCATTGATTTGATTTGTTTTTACTACATTTACATTTTAATGATTTACCAATTAAGTTTTTATTCTTTTTTAATTAAATATTGGTGATGACATCTGCCTGCTTGAGTCCTGATCCACCAAGCCGGCCACTGACAAGTCTGAGAGGAGTGAAGAGGGCTGGAAGCACAGAGCTGTCACTACAAGACTCAAGATCCTGACCTGGACCTGGACCTTGACCTTGGAGAGAGAGAGAGATCTTTTCTTCTTGTGTGTGACAGAGGCAACATGCTGTCTAACTGCTGAGGGACAAAGCCAGGCATCACCTGCAGTGGCAGATCTCACTTTTGTTTGTTTGTTAGTTGTTTTCCCTTTCATTTGTTTTCCTTTCATGTTTTCTCTCCTATTTTCCTTTCAATTTTGACATTTTGTTTTCTGCACTGTAAAAATACTGCACATGAACTCACTGCTGTAAATAAACCCCCAGTGACTGAAACTGCATAAAGACTGTACTTGTTCCATCTCCGTTTGGTCAAGCTAACTAACTACTGTACATCTTAGATCTTCATGCTGCCACAGATCAGTCTTGTGCTGTTAGCCATGTGTGTTTCCATTAGGTGCAATGCAAGTTGCAAGTTGTTTTCCTGGGACATTTCCTCATCTCTAATGAGACTTGTAATGAGTCGCTTTTCAAGTGATTCTTCATCTCTTGAGAAAGCAACTTTGCTGTAATATACAGTATATTCAAATTGATATAGGAAAGGGTTTAAAGGGAGAGTTTAGGATTTTTAGAGGCCTAACCTATGACACTAAGAAAGCCCCCTCTCGGGACAGACTGTTTCTGAAAAATTGTCATCAGCCTATTCTTAGCATTTGTTAGTAATGCTGCTGCAAGTCAATAAAGTAACCCAATAAAAAAAAAACTCAAAATTGCAAAGTCCTTTCAAACTGTGTGATTACTTATGCTTACTTTTACTACATCAATAAAAGTATATAGAATGTCTTGCAAGTGATTTTGAGAGTTATTTGTAATTAAAGATACCAAAGTCTTACACAGTGACTTTCCTGAAAACCCCTCCACTCATCTCACTCTATAAAGAACCCGAGTGTGTGTGGCCTGTCTGCACCAGCCACAAAGTCACCCTGCCAGATAAGCAGGCAGAGGCTAATCTTCTATGCCTGCATACCTGAGAGAAAAAGCGCTTGCAGTGAATCTTTGTTCATAAACCATATTTGACTGCAAATCAGTGGAATTGTGAGATCATTCCGCTGTAACCACCTGCAATTGAAACAATATAATAATATATAATATAATATAATATTTATACTGTCAATTAAATCTGCTGTCTTTGCCCGTCAGTGCTCCTCACAGCAGCCCCACTTCAGTGGATAGGCATCCACACCAGGGACCAGATGCAAAAAAGTTTAATAGGAGAAAAAGTTTCAACCATCTGAAACATCAATGGTAAACGTCAGGTTTTGGTGTCAGTCATGCAGACTCAAAGAACCAGGGCTTCTTTCTAGACTCACCATTTGCAGCGAAGTTCAACAATCATACAGGGAGAAATTGTAGAAGAGGAAGAGACACAGATTTCTCCACCGACAGTAGCCTCAATAGAGCACAATCAGGGCCGGCCCTGGTCCAATTGGCGCCCTAGGCGAGATTCCAGACTGGCGCCCCCCCCAACCGTAATAACATGACACCACTCACTGTTATCAACACAACATGTTTTATTTCTGTTCTTTCAAAAACTAAAAAGGCATTGCACATAATACACGCAGCAAACCACTGACATTGACTTTGCGGCCCTTTATCCCCACAAATACACACATCACACCTGCATACATAATCAGGGCTCATGAAATAAAATCAATCATTGTTATACCTAAATAAGCAACCTATTAAAGCTTATTATTACCTTATTATAGCCAAACATTTTTCACTTTTAATTGCTTGCCATCTGATAGGAAAGCTGAGAGTCTAAAATACAAAAGCTGGTATGGAAAAATGTGATGTACTCTCCAGACAGTGGTTCAGAGGATGTTGCATCACCAGCAGATATAGGTGTGAGGTTTGAAGAGGTTGATGGGAGGGTGGGTGCACGATCACCAGGGTGTTCAGATGTGGTTGATGGTAGGCTGCTGGGTGCACTACCACCAAGGTGTATAGATGTTGATGGGGTCTTTTCAGGCACCTCAGGATTTGCAGGGGGAGTTGGGCCAAAATATTTCAAAGGTGCATCTAAAAAAATTGAGCACATGTCAATATTATGAATTACACAGTAACAGAGCCATTTACAGTTAAAATAATTTCTCTCAACAAATATAACCTATAGCTGCTGGTTGTTTTCATCATGATCACTACTTCTGTTTCTCTCTTAAATGGCTTTCAGAAAGGCCTTCAGTGTATTTGACCTAGAACTATGACTATTATTATTATGGTTAAGCCTTTAAGCTAGATATAATGTACAATGAGCATTCAGTCAATGGAAATAGGAAAATGATAATGTGGTCAGTGCTGATCAAATATCAATCATGGTAATTTATCCATCATGGTGATCTATCTATCATCAATCAATCATGAAAGTGCAAAACTATTTCCATTTTACCAACATATCAAGACTCATGACTACAGCCTAGTTGAGCAGGGCCAAAAACAGATGTAAGTAGGTAGCAAATAGTAGCAGAAGTAGCTATGGTCCAATGGCTGTCTGTCACTTTTCATCAGTTGTGCTGTTATGAATCATGCTGGTTGTCCGCGTCGCTAGCTAGCTTCCATCGCCCATCCAAACAGATTCGGTGCTCCACCGTGGCTTAAAAAGCCTATCTCTCTTTCTTTAAGACAAAATTAATTTATATCAAAACTTGTGTCATACCTCTTTCTTTGCCTCTCCTTTCCTCCTCTTCTCTTCTCCTTCTCCCCAGAGCACCAGAAAGTTTTGTCCTTTTTTACATGACTTTGATATGTTGATGGAGTTATGTCAGCTGCCAGGTAGAGCTGCAAGAGTCTCCCGCCCCCCCACAAACAGAGCAGACATTCCCATATATGATGACTTGATTGCCTAGAAGCATGTAGTAGGCGTATCGCACGTTGGCGCCCTATTTAATTATTAGTGAGTGATTGTATATGTCATTTTGCTAATGTCTATTTTTCCTTTGGGGTGCTGTTTTTTTGTGTTTTGCATGAGGGGGCGCAACTTTCCTTTTTTCTCCACTGGTAATCTAATCACTCCCTCCACCTACACGTAAGACCCACAGCTGAAGATGCATTCCGAGAGATACGGCGACATGATAAGCAGTCATTGCTGTGATGTTTCTGCACAGCACTTCCCAGAGATCATACAGTGTGGCCAGTACTGTGACGTCTTACCAGTCTGTATTTTTTCTATGATATATAACTTAAAACAATTGAGCAGTATCCAAACAATAATGAGGTGACAAATAATATGACAAAACTGTCAGAGACCACCTATTCAATTTCCAGTCATTCAGTGGTCATTCAGTATAGATTGTTTATTTGTTGGTGTCAAACAATAATGCAAGAAACACTTGGATAAGGAAGGTGAAAGAAAAAGTAAAATAAGTGAAAAAAAAGTTTCCAAAACTGTTCAAAACATTATTGCAAGATCTGGAGACCACCAAAAACTATCACCATCAGACAGTCAGCACTTAAAGCTTTCATCTGTGAGAGATGGGACAAAATCAAGCTCCACTCTCATTTCAGATCTAAAAATCCACAGGTGTTTCTGTTCAGTGCTATGGGTCTAAAAGGATGTGTAGCTGTCAAAAAGCCGCTACTGAGAAAAGGAAATAGACAACAGAGAAGAAAATTTGCACTAGAACACCGAAACTGGACACCTGAGACGTGGAGTAAGGTTTTATGGACTGAGGAGTCTACATTTTAGATTTCTGGAAGTAACAGAAGGCAGTATACGGCAATGAAAGACTCTGGGAACCATGTCTACAACTGTCAGTCACGGTCGAGGATCAGTGCCTCTTTTGGGATGTGTAGCAACATCTGGAGTTGTTTTTTTTTTGGATTGAAGGCATCATGAATGCTGATAAATACAAACAAATCATAATACATCATGCAATACCCTCTGGAAAACATTTGATTGGGAACAAATTCATTCTACAGCAGGATAACGACCCCAAGCACACTGCTGAGAAGATCAAGACATACTTATCAAACAAAGAAGCTGCTGGTGTTCTCAGAACAACAGACTGGCCATCCCTGAGCTCACCCAGACCTCAACTTTATTGAATGTTTTTGGGATTACTTGGATCATTAGAAGCAAACTTCTAACACTAAACTTTGGAGGTGTTTACAAGAAGCATGGACAAACATCCCTGCAGATTTCTTTGAAAAACTCAAAGCAAGTCTCCCGAAAGAAATGGAAGCTGTAATGAAGGCAAAGGGTGGACACACAATTTTCCTGCATTTTTTTCTGATGCTGAAAGATAAATAAATGGCCGTTTTGACTGGAAATTAAATAAATGAAAAAAGGTGGTCTCTGACTTTTGCACAGTATTGTATGTCCCAAAGAATTGTCTCAATATAAAGTTGGAATGGAGTTTGTAGCTTAAAGTTTGAAAAAGTAGATGGGGACAAAGTTGGGCGGGAGAAGAATAAGTTGCAGACAAGTGTGTTGCTTTACAAGAACACTAAGATAGGCAGAGACATTCACACTTCGGAGAACCAACACACAGCGGCCCATTGTCTGGCACTAATGAGGGTATTTTGTGTGGAAAAACTTGTCAAAACTGTCCGCATTTATCTTCCAAGTAGATTTTTTTGAATTCTAAAAAGAAAAGTCAGGGATGGGTACCTTGTATTTATAGTATTGGAGTTATTTGAAATGTCAATGGCCAGTGCCATATGCAATATATATACAGAGGTGAGAGGTAAAACATCGATTTATATAGATAATTGATCAGAGGAGAAAAAAGGCAAAGGGAGGGTAACCTGTGTGTAGCCCGGTTTTGGGTCGGCGCATGTAAATGTCATTACTCTGTTAGAAACACCAGTTAAGATCATACTCTGATTATGACCCGGTCAAGATGCCTGGTTTACTCCAATATTAAATTGGGTACTGTGGCATGTTAAAGGAAAATTATACCCTCAGATAACTGTTATATATCATCAGTGATGAATTTTATTTATTTATTTGTTGTTGTATCCATTTTCCCTCAGCCTGCTTCGTCTCATCTATGTCTACTTCAAGTACTAATTTCTTACATTTCCCAGAATGACTTTCGTCATCCCCCAGAGAACTTGCCTGGACTTGTTGCATCCAGACGTTGTCTTTACATGTAGGTGGAGAGAGCAATAATGACAGTGATAGCGATATCAATAGTGGTTCCAAAACACAACATGTCTTGTGGCTGCATGGCATCATGGTCTATTGAGGCTACTGTAGGTGGAGAAACTGGTCTTTCTTCCTCTTCTACATTGGATTTCTCCCTGTATGTTGTTGAACATGTTGAACCAAATGGCAGGAACTTGGGAACTTCATCAAATCAAATCAAATCACATTTATTTGTATAGCCCTTAATCGCCGTTACTGTCTCTAAGGGCTTCACAGTGCCCAACATGTAAAACAATAAATGGTTAGTACACGACATCCCCCAGCCTTAGACCCTCAACAGAGGACAACGAAAAGCTCCCCAAAAAAAACCTTTTAGGGAAAAATTGGAAGAAACCTCAGGAGGGGCTACTCAGAGAGGGATCCTCCTACCAGGACGGTTGGGAGTGCAATAGATGCCGAGTTTGGGCAAGCAGCGTATACACAATGCATAAAAGTTTATTATGGTGGGACATCCACATATGATGTGGGGCATCACAGCGGCAGCTCAGTCAGTGTCATCATAGGACTAGGGGACCACGCAGACGCCAACTCTGCCGAGCTGCTGCCTGGAACAGATAGGTGTCAGAGAGGGAGGAGCTGACAGCTGTATCTTTTCATATGTTTGTTTCATATTAGCGATGGGAATTTTCTCTTTTCAGTGAGTCAGATCATTCCCAAACAGCTCTTCATTCAGTAGCCCTTCTAGCGTTTTAAAGTCAGACAAATTAGGCAATATTTGTTACATCCTTGCGGTCACTTCCACTACACAGTAATACCTTAGTTACTTTCCCATTTGCTGCAAGAAATAAATAAGCAAGATTCTTCATCTGCAATACATCGGACTATGTCCGAGGTCATATTGCTGGTTAAAAGCGGGATATGGCAAGAATAAATATCCTAGCTGTATAACAATAACATACTATTAATTAAATAGTATGGATAATAAATAATTTCATAGCACTATATAGATAAATATATTTCAACTAAAATTATTGCTGCTACTGCTGCTGCTGACTAGTCACGCATTTCTTTTTTCAGGATTTAAATGTGCCCAGTGGTTGATTAATTTATTAATCTGTCAGAAAATTAACAATTTTTGCATACAATCGACACAAGAGAACACATAACATGTCATATAATAAGACTTCACTGCAATTTATTTAGTCTATTCGAAATTGCGTTCATCACAAGCGCCGATGTGTTGGGCATTTGTAATCTAAGACTCTTATTTTGTATGAAGTATCTTTGGTTATTTGTGGGCTTTTATTTATAAGTTTTCCGTGAAAAAGTGCTCGCTCCTAAATTCCGGTGTAAAACATCTCACTATTCTTGCTTCCTGTTCAAAATCACATTGACTACAAGGTGTTTCTTCTAACCTATGTATACTGGCCTTGCACCAGTATAGATAAATTACATATACACCCTGTTTCTACTCCAAGGTTATTAGCAGGGTTTCTCCTATAGAGCACTACTTTAAAAGTCTAATTCCTTACCACTTTGAGTCACATCATTCACATTTTTTTTTACCAAGCCCAATTTCTCCCCCACAATCACAGCTACACACATAATCCATTTCACAAATGGAGGAGACACACACACACACACCCATCCCCAACACACACATATGCCATCACAACCATCGCCACTACACGTTTTACTCACTTATAAGCATGCACAAACACAGTTGTGTGTGTGCACAATTATTTATTGTGATTGGATGTTGTTGTTGTTGTCTGTACTTTTTTGTGCTTGTATTAGTTCTTGTTTGTGTCATTTGTCTGTAACCTCTTGGCTTACTTTTTATTGTTTAAGGTGTACTGTGACACTTCTGTGTGAAATGCACTTTAAATAAATTTGATTTCATTTCATTGGAATGATATGGAGCAATCATGGCTCTGATTTAATCTTTTAGTTGGTGGCAGTATGTCAATATGTTTGTTCACTGGCCTGGAGTCTATTGCAACCATTGCACCCTGATGCTGACAATGCATGAATGATGCAGTAGTCAAAGTCACGTCAGGTTTGTGCCTCAAGCATTCCACCTGCAAAGAAAAACAATTCAACACCAAGATGAAAAGTATGGTCAGCGACCCACATCATCAGTGACATATTTCATATTAGCACGTCAACATTGATTCCATCTTATCTAAGTGAAGTATTTTTTTCACTCTATGTAGCATCCTATTTTATAAAATAAGTTTCTGTTTTCTCTGCAAACTGTCATGAATTGCAGTATGGGGTACAGTATGAATTCCAATAAGTGACAGACTATATACAGTGGGAAAGAAAATTCTAGTATAAACAGTGGGAATCTTAAGACACCACAATTTGAAACATCCAGTCGTCGTGTGTGTGTTCCTCAGGCGTGTCCTCTCGGGAATAAAGCTTGTGTAGATTTAGTGTAATGAACCTTCTTGGGATTACGCTGCGGCGTGCCGGTATTCCCAGCCTGCTGTCCATGCTGTCAAACAACCTGCAATATGTTAATGTCTTCAACAAATGAGACGATCCCCTGTCTACCGGATACCTCAATTTGTGTATTTCACAGTGGAAGCCAGTACTCAAAAGCTTGACTTTGTAATCAACCAAGAGGTCAGAAAAGAAACCGAAAGTGTATTTGTATTATGAGTTCCCATGTGGAGTGCTCCTTCTCATTTAACATATTAATTACACCTTTTCTTTAGGCAAACGGTAATTAGCACAGATATGACACAATACCTTTCATCACATAGAAGAGGAACTGATAAAGTTCTTCAGTGGAATGAAAAGAGAATTTGAATTAGAAAATTTTGGGTTTAAAGGCAGAGCTTTTGAGCATCGTAGAATAACCACGAGAGTCACAACCATGTTCTATTTCTGAAAATTGATTGGACCCTGCCATCTGAATAGTGACAAGAAAGGCTTATCATTTAATTGCATAGAAAATTGACAGCATAGGAAATCACCAGAGATAGTAGGGTGAGGCATGCTGTGTCAAAGACGCAAAATAACTGCATCCCGTAAAGGACTGATAGTAAGACAATGCAGACGGGGATACCTCGTAGTTGTGTGATCCATGAGACGCATGTAAAGGGGGCTAGTGAAAACTCTGCTACAGCAGATTCATTCATCACCGGAGTAAGTGGAGGATTACGCAGATTGTTTTCAGGGGTATTCTGTATGCATCTCCCAATTATAATTTTGATGCTTAGCTTTCAGTGATAAAGTCAGATTCAGGAGGAGGAAAGCTCTTATGCATAGGGTTACCAGGCTAAAAAAAATCTCATTCTGAGCATAAACCATTTTTGATGTTTCAGTGATTATCCAAATACGACATACAGCAAGGAGATGTTTGTCCTTAAACTGAGGCAAAATTCATTTTCAATAAGTCAGTCTGCAGCGCACTGAATATAGCACACTATGTCAAGCAAATGTCCAAAGGCATATACAGTGTTGTGACTTGACTAGAATGGAGCCCTCAGGCCATGTACACACTCACAAATTAAAACATTTTGGAAACCATTTCAGCTCGTTGAAAACATTAACCTCTCACCTCCTAAAGTTGTTGTGGTGTTTTGCTTTTAACTAGGACCTATTTATGGAAATGGGTAAGACACAACTTCAGGGTTTTTTATCTATGTGTGCACAAGGAAAATGGTTTTGTGTTCATCACATCATGTGAACTTGCATAGGCTGTTAAACAATTTTGTTAAAAAATGTGTATATGTGTCAGACTTTATCTATTTATTTAGCTGAGGTATCAAATCACTGCCCTATATTTTATTGGATGACCTGAAGACATCATACAGTGAGCAATAAAAAAGTTATTGAAGGTGGACAAATGAATATCCAATATCAACAAATTTCAACATGTCTTGTCATTGGAGAAATTGGTGTCTCTTCTTCTTCTACGATGGATTTCTCCCTGTATGATTGTTGAACGTCTTGCTCTTTCTGAGGGGCTGACACGAAAACCTGCCATTCAGTATTGTGTTAGATAGTTACAATTTGTTCTCCTATTAAATTCTATTGTAGCTCCGCTGGAAATATCCCTGCGTGATGTCACGTCGTCTACATTTGTCCAATTAATCACAGGAATATGAAAAATAACTACAAAATAGACCCAGAAATGCAAAGTACATCCACAAAAACTTGTTCATACAGTGTTTACCTTAACGCTAGGGTTAGGTTAGGTGTACACAGCCTCTTTACAAGTCAGAAGTTGAACCAAGGTCACTGGTTTTGTGTTTGTGTCATTTGTGTTTGCATGACAAATGTAAGTGGGCCTGAGGTTAGTAACCCACATTTCCATGACGATATGTTACAAAATGCAGTTCAGAAAGATACAACGGATTTCACCATTACACCAAATATCAGAAGTGTATGGAATATTCTTTTCAAACAGATTCTGAAAACATTCTGAAAATGTTAGGACAATTTTGGACATTTCTGCCTGCTTAAAAATACAATCAACTTGAGGATGCTGTCTTTGGTCAAACCCTTTCCAGCCATCGGCCACAATGTAATAATATTCTACTTAATTCATATTAGTTATATAAAAAATAAACCTTAGAATGCAGAAATTAAGGAATGGGCTACATGGCCGTGGTAGCTCGTGTGAATGAAGAAGAGTAATGGTCAAAGGAATTACAGCATCTTTTATATTTCCATTTCACCTCTATTTCACAAAAGACATCAATGGTGCATGAATACCCCGTGAAAGTTGAATCAATGCACATGCGTGTAGGCTTTTAAATGTTAATATTTTCTCCAAAAGCTTAAAGGGAAGGAGGCCCAAACAGTCCCTCTGATCTTCTATTGTTCTATCTCCTATCAGTTCTATTGTTTATGAAGCACAGAGGCGTACATGAGTGCAGAGCCTTTCAACGGAGAGTGAATGAACCATATTGTACATACACAGATGTTTTTATACTCTTGCTGCTACCAAAGGATATTTGATTTAAAGGCAGAGGTTTCATCTGCCTAATGAACCAAGGTCACGCTGAGAGACAGGAGATAATTCATCCAATTTCTGTGGGAGAAGTGCTGGCTGTTTGGATGACGAAAAAAATCAACTGGCTTTGTCTGGCGTGTGCTGTAGATGACGAGGTCAAAAGGAGATGGCAGAGGAGTCTTAATTAAAAGTCATTGGTGATACGACCCAAATTCAGCCTGTCCAGTCATTTCATTACTGACAAAGAATCATTACATTAGATGTCAGGGTGGATCAATATTCTGACAGGGTGAGGTACCCTCATTCCCATCTCCCACACCAAACCTGTGCATTGACTGCAAACACCAAGCAACAAGAAGGATGAGGTCAAAGATTTGTTCAAATCAGCACCTCCATCCCCCCAGCTAAGATAGGGGGAATCGCTCTTCGTATGTCGAGGCAGACTGTACCAGCGAGGCATCATTAAATTCTTTCTCACTGCTTATTGTGCATAATTCATATTCACCCGTTGAAATATAAATGTTGCTGTGTTGCAGAAACTCTGGTAGACCACGGCACAAGATGAGGGCCAGAATCAAACCCCAAGTGGGAGTTCAGGTTCAAGGAAAAAGGTAAGGGTGAGGAGTCCTTTGGACAGTTCTGGATTGCCTGCGGCAAAATCAATTTTGAATGTTATTCTTAGACCCATACTGAACCGGTAAACATAGATGGGCCTTGTCATCGGTCATTATGTGAGACATTTTCTGATTCAGATTATTAGCCACACAAGATTTCAAGTTAGTGATAATACCACCCACCAAAGGATATTTGATTCACATGAGTAATTCATGAAATGCTTCTATGAATGCAATGTTTTCTCCACATTGTTAGGATGACTGCTGATCAGTCGTCTGTCAGCGCTATCTGGATAAAACAAATACATCTTTACCTTCTTCCCACAGGCTTTTCCCCCCAATTCCTTAATTTCTTTCAATTAGTGAAGCTTTTTATTTGGATGGATAAAACACCACTGTTGGATATCACCAGGACAGAGCATTGCAGAAAATATTGTGAGTCTGCAGTCTAGAAAAAAAATCCAAACTCAGAAAAACACATTGTCAACATTTTCACTGGCTTAAAAATCTATTTTAATTGAACTAACGTGGAACAATTTGTAGAATTAAAATATATTCACGTATGAAGTATCTCATTGAACTATATAACTCTCAACAAAGGAACAGTGTTATGAAACTGCTGGATTCATATTCAACATATGGAACATTTTCTTACCCCTAACCATAAAATCTATATCACAATAGCTGCAACTGGTTATAATCTGCAGGATCTGAGGGAACTACACCTCGTGCAACAGTAACATATTCACAAAGCGTAATGGTGGGTCTCCCTCATAGTATGCAGTGTGAATGTTGCAGCCGGTGGTTTGGCTGGAACGTCGGTAGGAATACAATTTTCTAATTAGCACAATAGATGTAATGGCAATACGTAAATGCAGCCATTTATGCAGAAACGTCCACATGCACACAGATACAGCACATGACCAAGGATAGGCAGACAGTGAGATAACCAACAATCTGGAGAGCATAGGAACAAGGCCACTATGTGGAAACTGATGCTGAAACATGTTCATGAAGGTTAACCCAGTAGAAGATGTCTATGTGATACAATTAGGCAATTATTGCTAAAATGTTGCTTAATATATTGTACGGAGCACTTTGTTACACTTTCATTTCATGAAGACAATTGGTTTTCCATGTTACACTGTTTGCATGATGTTCTGTTTAGGAGAGAATTTGATCCTGCCTCTTTTTCCTACATACGGTGTGTCACATTTCCACAGCTGATGAGACTCCTGATCCTGTGCTAGGTCTGTTCACTGCTGGGCCCACCAGAAGATCGATACAATCTGAATTTATTCTTCCCTTAGTCACAGAGATCTAGCTTCACTTGTTTTCCCTGCTACTATGTGACTAAGTGCTCCCTCTTGTGCGGTGATCCCCGTGGAGTGATTCAGTGTCCTCTCTCTTGCATCCTCCCAAAATACTGCTAAGTTGGTCTGCTTTGAATCCCTGAAACATTACCAGTCAGCAAGCATTGTCTTCACCATCAAGGGTAGAGCATCATTTATGGAAACATTACATTTCCCAGCTGTTTGCCCTTTCCTGCACCTAAATGAATACGTTCCAAGACTGAAGTGCCACCTGTGTCCATGGTAACAGCAGACTGGAATTTTATCTTCTTAGTGTGAACTGATGTGAACAAAAAGTTGTTTTTTTATCAGATTTTTATCAGAGACCAATATTGTAGTACCCCTCTTGTGCTTTCAGTATTGAATTGTATAGGCTTAGGGAGTGTGTCTTCGCGTGTGTGTGTGTGTGTGTGAGGCAGGTCACTTAGCAGTGGCCTTGAGAGCAGGTTATTTCTTAGCTATGGCACAGTATTAATGATGGGAGTGCGGGCTTCTGTAGTTGATCCTATCTGTGGTGCTCATTCATTTTACCCTTCCTGTCACAACACTGTGTGGGAAACGCATGTAATGAATAATATACCAGAAGACTAACAGCAGGGTAATTACAGGATAATGAATGCACCTGCGTTTTGCCCACAATGTCAGGGGGAAAAAAAAAAGACGGCAATATGTTGGAAATCACCGCTGCTCATCCCAGGAGTGCAGTCACTCACGCTATGGGAAACCACATAGAAAGAAGCGTGTTGCTGTACAGAGCGCCAGTGGAGAGAAACCTAGAGTTAGTATTTTAATAGATTCAGTTGGACAATTGGCTGTCAAAACAAGACTCTTCAGCGCGCGCCACCACACCACTGTTTTTGCAGTGTTTGTCCATTTTTAAGCGGAAACAATCCAAGTTCGTCTTCCAGCATTTTGGTTTTGTCACAGAGATGGGCGAGGGGTGACCAGCGCTAGTAGGGGGCCAGTACAATATATATACAGTGCTAATATAGTAAAAATGTATTGACATGGATATTTATTTTTATTTAAGTGCCGTGCCCTCTGGGTGTCCAGGCCACAGAACATCCATCATCCTGCACATAACCCTACTCCTATAAACAAACTCAGTTATGTCGGGAGTTTTCACATGTTTTGCAAATGAAGTGCAGCACGTAGGATCCACCTCTTCTGATACATATTTCAGGTCTTTCACAATCTGAAGATTTCTTCTTCAAATAGAGGTCATTTTACTATGAAGCATACTTCTCAGCTCATCATGGGAGGTACAATAGAACGCTAAATGAATTTCATTTTCAATTTCTCCTAGTTCACATAATTCTGTCCTCCGTTGGTATACGCCTGTATGATCTGTTTCTATAGCGGATGGTAATTATCTGACCTTATTTGTGCAACGAGAGATCTGTCACTTGTGTGGCGTACAGTTCCAGCATATCACTATTCTTAATAAGACAATATGTTACTTAGTTTAGGTTTATACCAAACATCAATATGCCATTTTTATTTACAAAAAAGGAATACTTGGATTTTTAATATTTTGTATGTCACACTATAATGTATTTTGATCAATAAATTGCAAATCACTTAAGGAAAATAAAGACATTATGTCACAGATCTATGGATAAATATTATATTTTTCCCAAATTGATAGGTATATTTACAATCCACTTGTACTGATCACATTTTTTTTTTAGATTTAGGAAGTAAAGGCACAGCAGAGGTTATACAATAATTAATAATAATCCAATCCAATAAAGTGAGCCTGTTTGGTATTCCTATCTGTGGTTACAACGTCATGAAAAAGAAAATTCAATAAAGAACAAAAACATTTGTCAAGCAATGAAATTTATTTTTTTACTTTCCCAGTCTAGAGCCACTTTGGGTAGCATTATGGTGTGGAGAGGTATGATCATTTTGTGAGCTAATGTGTACGTTTCCCTGTGTAATTTGCAGGTAGCATGCAGACGAAATCTATGGTTGTATGTTACACAGACAGGCAGTATCATCAGCATTGTCATGGCTGCACACTGGCCACGTCAAGCCACTGCTGAGCACTTGAGTGTTTTGCTTTGTACTGTAGGCTTAGTGTGCTATTCATGTTTAAAGTCTCATCAGTGTAATCCCTGTCAATTAATTTTGTTTTCCACAAACCCATGGAGCTGAACTCTTAAACTTTCTGCTTAAAGGTATTTCCATTTCCTCACGCAGCCCATCCGTGATTGGTGTTAACAGAATGGATTGACAGGTCTATTTATTGGTGCCCTACAGGATTGAGTTTTTTTCCCCCAGTAATGGATTTATAATTGTTCATATCCTTACCATTCTCAAATAATTTGGATCAGCTCCACATTGTCTGTGGTCAAATTTGAAGCACAGAGAAATCTCTGAAACCAGGCTACTGATGTTAAGCTGATATTTTTTGGTTTGCAACACTTCTTGGATGTAGGAATTAGGAAATCATTTCAGCACTGCACACCAAGGACATTTTCACCATCTCTGTTGTTATGTTGTGGAAAGTCAAACCGGAAAATCAAAACAATTTTTGTAATTTCTAGGCCTTCCTGAAGTTAAAAAACATACACAGTAAAATTAGACAGGAAATCACATAAAATTCACTCTGTATTTTTTGTTTGTACTGACCTTGTTCAGTGTGAACCAAATATTCCATGTTGCGTCTGAGTGTAAAAGGGAAATATTATTAAAACCACGAAATACATTCTTAGGATTCTGAGTAACATAGATTATGAAATGTTGATATTTTGAGCTTTATTCATGATAAACACAAAAAAATTTAGTCAACCTGTACAACTTTATGCTGTTAATACCTTCTAATGATGTAGATTTTTATATGTGGCCTGAATTTGCCCACAAGCCTTTACTGATTAACCATTATAATAATAGTTTCATTAAAAATTAAGGCTCAACTCAGTGTGGAAGTAATGCATTCTATTTATTCCTCCCCATCTACGAGAGGATTGTCTGCACACACTGTACCGCTACACATGCTGCACAGAACGGCTTTGTTTGTTCAAATCATGTTTGCTTGCTATGAAAATACACTGAGCAGGTGTTGGAGCATTTTAGCCTCATTAGTTCCTTTAGGCTCCCTGTGATCGCAATAAGATCAGCTGGAAACTACTGGGACACGGTGACTGAGGACTGACCTTGCCCAGGACAATCATTCAAAGTTATTGAGCCCGGATGGCGATGACAGTTGAGAAATGCCGGGGTACGCCAGTGAGGATATATCTTTGGCTAAAATTGTCTTCATATTGACCTCCTGGAAAAGTATGAACTCATTCTTACACTGGCCTGAGTTGAGATCCTGACAGCTGGAATGGTGAGGGAGACATGAACAGCCAAAACTGTGCATGTGTGTGTGTGTGTGTGTGTGTGTGCGTGCGTGCGTGTGTGTGTGTGTGTGTGTGTGTGTGCGTGCGTGCGTGCATGCGTGCGTGTGTGTGTTTCTGTATGTATTTTTCATATTCCCAGGTGAAAAATGTTCAACAATCTACCACATCATCGGTAAGCCACACAGACACAAGAACAAGGGCTGGTAGTGGTGAACAAGTGGTAATTCCAAATAGAGAATATAGGAACTTTATCTTCCACCTGACACAAATAATGGAAGTGTGTCATGGCTGCCGCAAATCTACTAAAGTCCACAGTCCAAGGTTGTAAAAATAATAATTACTAGTTGTATTGTCACTGGTACACTTTTGCACAATTGAGCTGCAGTTTGTTTGGTTGACAAAGCAACTTGTTAACTAGTTGTTGTTGTGGAGCTAGCTAGCAGTACCCAAAGAGTTGAACGCGTGAACGCTTCCAGGTCCAAGCAATGGAAAAACTTCCCGTCTCTCCACTTTGTCCGGCATGACATGAATGCAAGTTCACGCCTGTTCTCTGGCCGTTGTCAAGAGGCATTCTGGGAAATGTAGGAAATCACTAACTGAAGTAGTAGTAGACAAGGCAGTATGAGGGAAAGTGGGTACAATAAAAAGGTAAATTATAAAACTTCACAATCACAAAATAACTCCTGGATCACAGATTGATGATATATAATAGTGTAAGACTATCTGAGGGTGGGTGGAATTTTCCTTCAATGCTTCATACATTCACTGTAAGAGTTTTATCCAAGTTGTTCAAACTTTCTCCCATTTTAATAGAATAATATGTTTAAGAAACTATTGTAGCTTACTAATGGATTTGAAGTTGCTGAATTTTGATTATCTGTAACTATCAGGTTGAACTTGGTGAGATAATATTGTCATTTATTATGACCGCTTACCTAACAGATCCAGAATTTAAAACCAAAATGTGCCATTTTCATTTCCACCACTTCTGGGTGGAAAGCATTGGACACAACTAAGTGCCAATGACACCCTTCCCAAATTCCCAACATCTGAGTGCTCTAAGAAAGTAAGGAACGCAATGAATTTGAATTGATCTAAATTGTGAAAGGGCTTATTTAGCGCACAATGATGTCAAAATCTCATAGGGTGCATCCACCGATGGTCAAATCCTCAAAGGGAAAATTAAGTAAGGTTTGTACTGCCCCATAGCACAAAATTACCATAATACATCAGCAGGGGTTTGATAGGGTTGTTGATCAATACCACTGACTCAATGATTACTTCACCAGGTGCTGAGATTTCTAAAATCACTATCCGGCCCGCACTCTGTTTTGGAACAAAAACTCCCCACCCCTTGGAGTTTCAAGACATTGGAGTTTCGATCCCCTACGGTGCCTGATGGAGAGACAACTTCTGCCATCATTGTTGCAATTCCAAATGATCGCCAATAGAGATCATTGATTACTTGTTACTAAATATCATACATAAACACAAACATGGTAATAACTAGAAACAAAATAAATCATCCACATTGTAAAATCGTTTGTATGGAGGTCACAGCAATGGTGGTGACTTGGAGAGATTGGGCTGATGGGATTCTCAAATATATACTTTTGGGCTGAACGCTCAGATAAACAGCGTTGTTTGAAACAGAGATAGGAAGTATCTTGGTAAAAATATTTTTCAGGCTATTTAAGGTCTCCTGCTGGTGTCCTGTGTGCTGAAATGTACATAGTTAACACTAGAAAGTATGGCTTGAGGTCAGTTGGTGGCATGTTGGCCTTCTCTTATCCATTCTTTCAAGTGTTAAGAGAACAAGTCTTTCCCAGGTTAAACCAAAATTGCATAATTGAAAGCAGCAGTGTCAACAACATAGCATTCTTAGGTAGGTGAAGACAAGAGGGACGTTTGCAATGCATCACCTGCAATGCATCACCTGTCTACAAAAATAACTGCCCTGACACCCTTGTAGCAGCACTGGCCCCTTCTCCTCTCTCCACTCACAAATGAGAGGGAGGGGTTTTGATCAACATATCGGATACAATCTAAAGACATAACAGCGAGACAAGTCTAGAATACTTTCATTTAGATGATAAGACATTATTATTTAGCTAGAATGGCTACATTAGGTTACTAGCCTGCCTGGCACTCATGACTCAGCTGTTGAGAGAGCTCTTCAGAACACTGTTCACCTTTTTTAGATATATAGAAAGCAGGCACCTTGGAAAACACACTGCACCTGACTGAGTCTGAGTGCTAAAGTTGTGAAAAGTTCAACTTTTGAAAGCAGTGCACATGACGTGGACGTGGACCTGCATTTTTGGTGCGTCAACCAATCACAATGAAGAGTGGGTGGGGTTTGATGAAATGCAGGGAGTTGTTAAGCATCTCTGCCTCCATTGCCAAGCCAGCGCAGCGCAGTATTGTCTTTGCCATGGTCAAGCAAAACACAAAATTAAAAAAAAAAGTCTGAACGACTCATGCTTGACTCAGTCAGACTTGCCCTGGAGCAATAGCTTTTTATTGAGAAAACAATGTACTGGTCCGACTGCTCCCTAAATGGGGTGCAGATGCACAATTTTAGAGCACGACTCAGACATAGGTAACAAATACTTATAAATACAAAACAAATATACAAGTCTATTACTAATATTAAAGTTTGATTGTAGCCTACGAGATTTTACTGGCATTCAGATAGAAAGACTTGAGACTTGTTACAAATGACTTGAGACTTGACTTGGACTTAAGCAGAGAGACTTAAAAACAGCTATGGGATGATGTACCTCTCTCCACTCTCTGGGAAGGAAAGGCCTGGACAGGGACACAGGATACAGTTTTTCTCATGGCCACTTTTTGAAAAGGATCTAAAAATGAAGTAGAAAGTAGAAAGTAGAAAAAACAGTAAACTGTTCCTTTCATCTTCAATGCAGAAATAGTCAGGCACTTAAAGTTTCATATTTAATTCAACGATTAATGGGGCAATATGCCTAGACACAGAGAAAGGTTGCCCATTTTTTATTGCAGTAGATTTATTCTATACCTTTGTAGCTACTGTAGGTTATTTTATTTAGTATGTCAGGCATATGTTCACAACTTAAGTCAATGAATCTTTAGGTACTTGTTTTATTATATCATCAATATTAATGACAAAAATTATGAAATAGATTTGCTGTTAATATTCCAGCTGAAGCGAAACACAACAACACTTTCCTGTAGGCCTATCTAAAAAAACTAATATACATGAATACATAAGAACATATGAATACTGTTTTATTTTTTTCCTTAATCACTTATTTACTTATTTTTACTTATTTACTTATTTATTTATTTATCTTATTTTACTTACTATCTAAAGTTGAGTTGGCTCTGAGACCAAAAATGTCATTGCTGGTGATGATGATGTTTGCATTGTTATCAAGTATATGACAATAAACTTGAAACTTGAAACTTGAATAGGAAGACAGGAACGCTGCATTTGTTACACACATTAGGTATACACATTAGGTCACACTAAGTATGCTATTAAACAGGTCTAGCTCTAAATCACCTGCAAAAGATATTATGTTTCCTTCTACCATGTTTCAAGCTCAATCCAAGCCCCAGATTGTGCTGACCTCATTTTTTCCCCTTGCACATGGTAATGGTTTTTGCCCTAGATCCAGGCCTGAGAGTTTGTTTAGCATTGCCTGCTGCTTGTGGTGATAGTGCGTGTGTAGTGTCATGCATTGTACAGTGTGCTCTTGTCTTCTGAAGCAAAATCCACCATACATCATTAAGTCCCATTAAGATGCATCGAAGGGACCAGATGTCAGGATTGTTTGTGATAAAAAAAAATGAAATGGACATTTTTGAAAGAACAAATATTAATCAAAATCCTCAATTCCAAGTCTATATATATAATACTATATAATAATATAATACTAATAACAATACATAAACACATATCATATGTACTTTTTACTTTGTAGGGCCACACAATGTGTTAAATATAATGAGGGTAAGCACTGTTTTCAGACCTCATTGGTATTTTTAGTGGAATGGTTGGAAATATTTGTTAGAGGAATTGGTGCTTTTTTCAGTTTTGCCCCTGCTCTCGAGAAAGTCTATGCACACCTCGATGGAACTAGTGATGGGTCGATTCATGAATCAATTGTTCATTTGAATAATACTTTCAAGTGAACAAGTTGAATTGATTCACCAACGGAACTGAATCGAAAGTTCAAATCGGTTCGGTCTCTCTGGTTGGACTGCACTCTGTATAGAAAGTGAGCACGCTTGCAAACAAAAAAAGAGTTTGGCACAAAGACAATTGTCATCTGCCTACGCTGGCAATATCTTCAATGCTGGCTGGCTACTCTCCAAAAAAATAGGCTTATCATCCACAGCCGCAACAAACTCAAATTCTCAAACGTCCTTGTTCTGTATTGGACTGAATGAATTGTTCAGGCGGCTAGGCCACCTTCTGGTCAAAAGACACAGTACTGATGTGAGTGACTTGTTCATTGAAAGTGCTGTTGGCTACGAAAGACAGTTAGTTTGTTAAAAGAATCGTTTCCCACTAAGTGGAACCCACATACAGTCTATGACCAAAAGGTCAAAGCCAAACATCGGCATGTATTTTAAAACACATCCAAAATATAATGGCATAAAAAATTCCACCTAAGGTTATGTCACACCTTCCTGCTGGTCAGAGTCAACACCAAAAGCCACTTTTTATTCCCTGACCAAGCACTTTGAGGCGCACTACTTTCCAGTCTAGGGTCCTAGGGTCTAGGGTGAAAATGGAAAGTATTGTTGCAGTGTCACTTCACAGAGAGTGAAGAAAGAAAATTCTGTGAAATTACCCAAGCAAATACCATTTGAGAGGTGAGCATTTGCACCTCTCAGATCCCTCTCAGTGCAGATACTGTATATTACAGAGAAAAGCCTGTGATAATTATCCCTGCAAATTAAGACTATTTATTTATTTTAGATTATTTACAAATTCAATACTGAAAAATGGGAAGGCTGAAAAAATTTGCTCAGAACTGAAGGTCGTTCAATTTGTTCCTTTTTCCTTAAATATTATGCTTGGTACATGGTTGGTATATATTATGATATTGTGTCTATATTTTTCTTCTAACCTTCTTAACCACCCACTGGTTTACTAGCAGCTAGGTGGCTAGCATGATTTTCCATAGACATCTTATATCGACTAATCAAAGCACTAGATTTGTGACATCATCTACAGCTTCGCAGTTCTTTTATTTGAATACTGCAGAAATAAAGGTCTCAAAAATGATGGTTCAAGAATGGATGCATACAGGTGAAGCTTATTTTTTCTGTTTATTTTCAGTAGCTGTAACGTTATGAAAGGCAATACCAGAGCAGTGAAAAATCCTTGATTTGACTGTTCAAAACTTCGTAGCTGCACCAGACACACATTGATGCAATCAGAGCATCTCCCACTGCTCATAATCGGTTAGAATAGAGCAACCCATCAACCAAGTTGCTCACAGTGTGAATGCACAGTGAATCCCCAACTGCTCAGAGGTCAACAATAGCAGACTGTAGCTGTACTTGGAAGCTCCCAGGAGTGGATGCTGAGAAAGAACATGTTAAATGAACTTTCCCTGGAAAATAAAAGTTTAGAAAGAAAACAAAAGTGAATGAATTGTCAGAATGTACGATATGTCACCTTTTGTAAAGGAATGGATTGCAAACAAGGGTACATGGCTTCATGTACGCTTTGTGGATCTGCAATAGCATTGGCTACAAATTATTGTGCAGTAACTAACTAAAGTTTTATGCTTCTGTCTGGTAGCAACATAATGTAGTTAAGACTGAGCACACAAATGTTGTTAAATAAAAAAAAGTTCTTTCTCTTTCTCTGCTCCAATTCCTACCCTCTCTTTTTAGTCCTTTCCAAATGAATGGTATCAGCCATCCCGTTTGTTCCATTGACAGCTACTCTAATTGCCTTAGGGCAGCAGATTCCCTGGTAGAGGGATTGGGAATTTAAGGGGAGACAAAAATGATACAATATGTGTGCACTGCAGCCTTGATAGGCCCCGCCTTTTGCACTGTCAAAGAGCTCTCAGATTCAGGGTCATGATCCAGGGTAGATGTTGGAATTCCTATGAGTTCATAGAGTGGAAATAGTGGTTGTGGTACGAGTTACAGTTACAGTTACAGTTACGAGTTACAGTTTTTGTCCTGCTAATTTATATAATTTTCGGCAACATAATCACAAGATGTAGATAAAAGATGTACTGTAGGTTCAAAATAATTAAATGCTTTAGATAGCTGCTAGCTTGCTATGGTGTGACATCTTCACATAACCCATTCTCTTAATGAAAACTTGATGTTGAGCAATTTCAATGAATAATTGAACCACTGAAATACTCATGTCAAGGAACATCAGTTGTCTTTGCTGATGACTGGAAATGAAACAAAGTGTCAATGCGGAGCTTTTTTACAGACTATCTTTTTTGTATACATGTTAATGATGTCTTATTTGTACGATTCCTTTTTCAGCTCTAAGGTTTAGCTGACAGTTTCTGACAGGACTATCATTGCAGTATAAGATATTCTCTTGCATTGAAATAATTTTAAAAAGCTGCGAAATGATTGGTTGATTATGGTGCTCAGCTCCATAATGATGATGGCAGGTCATTTATTCAGTTTCTCGGGGTCATAAGGCAAAGATTATCTTTCAGTGACACAAATTCAATGTTACCCTAATCTATTGTTGTTGTTGTTATAAAATACATTAACAACAAAATACTTTATGATCATTTGACACTTCATTAGAGTTTGACACTAATGTGAATCAAGAGTTCCCTGTCAGTTAACGTTTACTTTATTATGAAATGATAAACAAAGTCAATAATCATTTAGGATTAGAGAGCAATACACTAAAGTAGATAGATAGATAGATAGATAGATAGATAGATAGATAGATAGATAGATAGATAGATAATTAATAATAATAGTAATTAGAAAATGGATCAAGATAATGCAGCTTATTAAATTGAAGGACAAGGCAAAACTCCATTGCTGTTCATTTCATTTTTATTACCTCTGCTTCACCCCCGCTAGTTTGTTCACCTGTCCTTGTCAGCAGGATATCTCAAAACATTATTATTATTATCATTATTAAACATGAAATTTGGTGGACAGATAGGCCTTGGGTCAAGAAATAATTGATTTGATTTTGGTGGTGATCCACATCAGGGATTTCCGCCATTAGACAATTCTCATTTTTTTAGACATAACTTGATCCTACAGGTATGTTTGACGGGTCAAGAAATCAATTAAATTTAAAATGTAAGGGATAGGAATGATGTCTTTGGGTGTAGCAGCAAGTTGGAGAATTGTTATCTGAGTGCTTTCTAGTTTTCTTGAATTATTAGTATTCTATCCAGTAGTAACCATATATTCAGCATGTAGAGTTGCACTAACAATGGTTAAAATGCCTCGTGTGGTCTGACAGCAACTATCTTTATTCCCATTTTACTACACAAAAGAAGACTCAGTGAGTACAAAAGAGACAGCTTTCAAATCCCAGCTCTCACGTGGTGTCAAAGTGTACTGTGTGGTGACAGAGGCATGATCAGGACAAGTTAAATTTGAGCTGTAGCTGTGATCAGTGAAGCAAGAGGGTGTGTTCAATTAAATATTTCACTTTGTATCTCAGAAATGTAGTCCCAGGGCTGTCAGCCTTCTCACACGCCATTCTTCTGCTGGAGGATGAGACCTTTTAATGAGAAGAAACATGTAATGGTTTTCCTTATCGTTGCCATTGCCCTTCTTTTGACAATTGAACATACCTTCTTAATCCTTGTCTAATAAAAGAGGTGGGTTCTTTTTTTTTTACAAGAGTTTTAGAATCATAATGGAAAATGGACCGCATTCCATACAAAACAATGGGTGGTACAGGCTGTTTGGTTCCGTTTTGTCCTCCCAGTACACCACTGATTGTACCTCCTGCCATCTGTCCATCAAACGGCTCAGGCTTGTCTGCTGTCAGTTGTGTCTACTCAAAAACACACCACTGAAAAATGTATGTTGACTGCTTATTGTCTATTGTACATCTTGCGCTGGCCCATTGCAATGAGAGATCTGTTGTCCTGGCACCATGTGTCAATACACCCTGTGAAACTGCTCGCTGTCAAGTTGTATCTGTTCCAATATGACATGTCAAGTTAAGCAATTCTGAAGTGATAAGGAAATGAGCAGGGATGACACATTAACTCAATTGACTAAATGGCGATCTTAGCTCTCGCAATTGCATTATAATGAATAGGGTTGTGGCAGTATAGACATTTTTCCATGGTGCAGGGGAGTGGGGGGGCCAGAGGATGTCATGTAAACATATTGTCAACTAAAGCTGGATGATTCCATTGCAACTACAGTATGCCCAAAGACTCGTATCCATTGCAACTGTTTGCAAGTGATTCAATTTAAGACTACACCATTTGATTTATTCTTTAACCTAATATCATATTGGAACACTCTCTATGTTCTTCGGGTGACTGTTTCAATCATTTTTATATGCAAATAAAATAGTAGAAGTATTGTTGATACTGAAATTAACTTGGCTTCGATTGTGCAATCCCCACAAGTCTTGCCTTGCCTTCTCGATAGGAGGGTTGGTCTCTCTCCTTCTTAAGACTTGCCCAGGATGAGAGGCTCCAGGCAGGTGTGCAGATACTCACAAGTCCCTGGCTGCCTGCTGCACAGTTTGAGTTGGTGGATATTACAGTACCATTGGAGGATGCAGTAGATGAGGCACATGAAAGGAAATTGTCAAGATATTCCAAACTAGCATGAGAAGTTAGCGAGCAGGGTTGGCATGTCAGGCTGCGCCCCGTGGAGGTTTGAAGCCGAGGGTTTGCAGCAAAGTCTACTTCAGCTACTTTCGTGAATTTGGGATTGGTGGGTGAAATTTAAAAGGCAATAAAGGCTATGTCTGAGGCAGCAGTAGGTGCCAGCCAGTGGTTGTGGCTAAAGCGTAAACATACAGATTGGGCTACAAATTGATAGGTAGGTGCCCTTCAGTCATTATAGGGGTTGTGGGTTAGTTTGTCTTGCACGGTTTTACCACATCCAGGGTTCATATCCTGACCACACTATTGCCTATCAGCACACAAACATACAGGCACACACACATGCTCCCCCCTATACCCGAACCAGGGACTGTACCCAGCTGTACCCCAAACCCCATCCCCCAGTCCTTTACCCTAAATAGGGTTTGTATCCCCCCAACATCTAGAGTAGGTGGGTTAGTGGCTACCTTTGCGATGGGTTATAATCTATGGCAAGCATTGGTAGGGTAGGACGTCATTCTTTAGGTATGTATTGGACGTAATGTAATGTAATGTAAATGTTCTCCCAGGAATGTGACACATCTTATCCTGTGTATTGTTAAATGTTCTAGTGTATAAGAGAGTCACCTCAATGTGACTACAAAATGCTGTTTGCACCTATGCACCCAACAGCAGTTCAGAGTACCCCACATTCTGTGGGCATGGTGCTGGACAAGGCTCCACCTACCAACTCCATAGTCCAACTGGGAGTTTTCTACGGTGCATTGAATCAGAATGAATGCTGTTTAAAACCTCTGTTGTGGACAGAGCCTGTCAAGGTGGCAGCCCAAGAACCTGCTGGTCAACAATTAAAAATCTATAAACAAAACAAAAAGCGTTTTCAAGCGGTATATAAAATAACTCAAATCTGCATTGTTGCAATTTACATTCAAATTAAACTGAATAGGTCGTTGACTCTTTCTCTTTCATTTGATATTGCTTCACATTAGAGCTACATTTCTGGCCAAGATTATTGTAACCATCAATAAGTTTATTGCACCTTTCTGCAAGAAACCTACTCACTTCCACTCTCCAATTGCAACCCGCTCCAGTTTTCAATGTTTGAATGATTCCTTTGAACTGCAAATTTCAGTTCTTTCCATTGGTTCTCAAGGGGACTGAGATCTGGACTCATCACTGGCCAACGTTTTCTCTTGAACCATTCTTGAGTTTTCTGACACTGGGTAGCACATTTCACTCCAAAATGCCTTGGTAATCTTGGTAATCTGGTTTCATGATGCCCTTAATATGTTCAGCCCCACAGCATTATGGGACGTCCACTGTATTTGACTGTACGTAGGGTGTTCTTTTCTTTGCAAACAAAGCACTGATCTGCTTTGCCAAAGAGCTCTAATTTGGTTTCATCGGTCCACAGAACATTTTCCCAGAATGATTCAGGTTTGTCCAGGTGGATCTTGGCAAAGATTAATTACATGTGTTTTACATTATGTTACATTAAATTATAGTTGTAGTGACGAGTGTAGTGTCGATTGCCTGACTACTTAGTAATCACTGTATTAACTTCACTGTATTACTGAGGTGACGCTGCTAAGCTGACAGCAACAACATTTTCTGAGCCATAACTATCATTCAAGTAAACCTTTTGTGAGTTCACCATCCTGCTCTAAAATGTCCATGTCAGTCAAATCTTTATTTAACGATTTAGGGTTTGCCTTTAGAATTTCTAGTCACACAAAGCCAATTGGTAGCCCAACAGTCAAATGACAGCAGCCAGTGACCACACTTCTGCTTGTATTTTGCCACTGCATTTCTGATTCAAGCTATTTATTTATATATTAGGAGAAATACTAATATATAATTATGTTGAACTCTCTATTCTTGGTAATAACATCTTACTTAGTCTACTACTATACTGCTACAAAAGAAAGGGAGAAGGTGCATGATGGGTGTCCACACTAAATGAATAAGAAATGCCTGCTCCTTAGGTTTGGGCTGTATTTTCTCTATGCTCGTAGCTCTAATAATTAATTAACATCAGCCACAAGAGTACTGTGCAACACAGGAAGCATCGACTCTAGGAGATGACCAGCTGACAAGATGAGTCATTTTTTTGCTTAGTGTTGGCCCTGTCATGTGCTTTTGTGATGACTGAGATAACTATCTATCCACCGCTGGATGCTTAAGACTTTTCAGGATGCACAAAGAGTACACATGTTGGTGGTGTGCTTCCTGTCACTGCAAGTGTACTTTGTACTTCCTGACAATGACTGCATTTACAAGCACTCAATAATCTCATTGTTATCCGGTACGGTGGCGCAGTGCTTGCACTGCCGCACAGCAAGAACGTCCTGGGTTCGATTCCTGCCTGGGGCGCTGTTGACTCTGGGGTGCCCAGGTGGGTTATCTCCCGGGCCTTTCTGCGTGGAGTTTGCATGTTCTCCCCGTGCTCACATGGGTCTCCTCCTATATAGAACCCAGTGGCGGCTGGTGCATTTTTCTCCAGGGGGGGCTATACCAAAAATCAAACAAACATGTACTAAGGTATCATCAGTGTATTTAAATAAATGAAAAGGCCTTTATTTGTATTTGCTGAGCTGAATGAACATTTGTTGTAATGAAACGTGCTTAAGGTAAGTTAAGGTACTTCAATTAGTACAAATTCTTCATAATAATTATCTTTTATACTACAATATGTAATGGTGAAAGACTAAAGTAACCGAAAAGTGCCTCGATAAGTGCAACAGAAATCTGACAACACAAAACCCTGAGACAATGGCAGAAAATTATGAACACAATAAGACCTAATAGAAAATAACATTTAAGAAAAAAATTAATTAATATGGTATTACATTTGAAATACCCAGTGCCATCAAAACGCTGAGTGAACTGGCTCAAAGCCATATGACTTTGCCACCTTGTGGCTTCAACTTTTTGTACATACATTTTGCCCTTCTCTCCTTGAGAGATGCAGATTTCTCAATGACTCTATGGCACCACAGAACTTGACACAGTTTATTATTTTAGACAGGATGTGCCTGTTTTTGTCAACCTCTTCATTATGCTCACGGATCCCTGTCCTGTAGCCTTCATCAAGCTGAGCAGCTATGTTTACTTTCCCAAACATTTGCTTTGGATTTTTCTGATATGTGGTTTAAATCATTCAAACCTGTCTGAATCCATGCTGGGTCTGAGACCTGTCGTTTGAAAAAGGGTGCAGGGAAAGCAAAATAAAGCATTGGTGTCACTACATGCAGTTAGCCAAGCCTTCCTACTAAACCAGCTCCTTGAAAACGACCGAGTATATTGTCTCATTCTGGCGCATTTTATGTCAGATGTACCACGAGCCCCTCGCTCTCTGCTGCCAACCAGTGGTTGGTGGTGTGTAAATCAGCAGCATTCAGATAAATGCTGTTTGTACATGCGCAGTTCGTTGGTGGGGCGCAGCTTTCCTGCGCCCCACCAAGCTCCTATCTCTTGTATTGAGAGGAGCGAACTGCGCATGTACAATTTATAACGAGAGTCAATGGGCAAAGATTTTTGCGCCCCAGGCCGGAAATACATGACCTAGCAGTAACTTTAGACAACGTAGAACAATTTGAATCTACATTTTATTGCAGATTATACATTCTACTCACTAACTATATAATATTTACCTTGCTCATTTAAAAAAAAAAAAAAAAAGTAATTTTTAAAGTCTTATTCAATGAAGTCTAGGATGTGGGGAGTGGTGGGGCGGTGCCCTAGCGCCCTCTATTGGCCAGCCGCCACTGATAGAACCCCATCTAAAAACATGCAATATCGTGTCCTGTCCCTGAGCACGACAAGGATCTACAGCTGGAATTGGTCCCCGGGCGCCGAAAGAAAAAGGGCTGCCCACTGCTCCTGGCTGCCCCTGGAGGAAGGTCGGCAAGGATGGGAAAATGCAGAGGACGAATTCATTTCGGACACCCTACCTGCATGTGTGTGTTGTGTTCCACGGTCACTTCCCCTTGTGTGTTAGTGCATGTGTGCACCCAAAATGCAATAAATTAATCTTCTTCTTCTTACTTTGATTATGATAATAATTCAATTAACTGTTTAAATGCATAACATAGGAATGTGTTGTTAATGTTTCTGATTTCATGCATTCTTGCACATTGTGATTATTGATTTAAGAAGTCATGCCCCCATACATCATGGCTGGATGTAGATAGTGGCTGTAAAAAACAAGGTGTCTCACAATTTGTGAAAACTCTGATGGACAGGCTTGCTCAGAGTAATGGGACGGACAGACAGTAGGTGACATCGCAAGTGTGCCATTCTTTTTTTTTTCACTGCTAGAGCCATTCAATTTTGCAAGCTCTGCCTATGCGGAGTGGTGAGCAAAGCTCAAACTGGTGAACTTGCTGTGCTGGTGCAAAACATTTGAACATGCAGGCTTATGGTGGGTGTTGCCAGAGTTGAAATCAGTTCAGCTTTTGCGAGGCTTATGGTCCAGTCAATTGCTGGAGGTTATATTGATCGACCAATGAGATTTCACTTTGTGTTGTGAAATAGCATCACATCAGCATGGAGGATCCTTTTACGCTCTATGGAGAGATTGTGGCTGTCTCACAAAATTCAAAGCGTTATTGTCCACTTTTACAATAAAAGTAGCAAATTCTTATTTGGTTATTTGGCATATTAGTGTCATTCTTCTATCAGACTTCTATCAGACCATCTGTTTTTCCCATAAGGAGTCAACAACCTAATGCCGCAGTGCTCCACTACATGTTATGGATATATTTCAATGTGTTGGACTGTATGTAAACCTAACTGTCATGGAGGAAAGTCCAAAAGTGTCCAGCTAGTCATCTTTGATGGCTCAGCTGGCACATGGAATGACTCTGGATAGTGCTGCCATGTCCATCCATCTAGAACTCGGGGGAAATCACAGCGCCTTCTATCAGTCAGACTCAGACGGCCTTTCTACTTGCTCTGTGCCTCTGGTATTTGAGGTCAGATATTTCACCAACTTGCCATGACAACCGTGAGACTTGTAGTGTAGATGGGAAAGATTTAGTATGTTTGAAAGTTGGATCATATTGAAATAGTTTATTAATTTCTGTCTAAATGGAACTATTATAATATTTCAAAAACAAACAAACAAAACATTTAAATAATTAATCTAACATTCTTTGTTGAATATGTACCCAGACCCATGATTGCAATGCAATAACCACAAGTTGTGTGTGGTCAGGTCAGGTTCTGAATTTACAAAACCAATTTAATTACCTACTGTGAGTCCTATTATGCCAACAAATTCATATTACTTATATTATCTTTTTCATAACTTCTATCTACATTATGGGGAAAAAACTGCTGCTTTATAGAGTATTAAGATGCCATGACATTCTCTTTAAAACATCCCAGTTCATTTACAGATTACATGTTTACTATAAGGCCATAAGACTATAAGGCTATTCTTTACCTGGCTTGTTGTATATTGTATATAGTGTAATTATAGACGGGGGGGTCTAAATTCTAAGATCCATGTCAATCATCTCACAAGATCAGCTTTCTACCATCTAAAAAATATTTCAAAACTAAGGGGCTTTCTGTCATAAGCAGACTCTGAAAAACTAGCGCATGCACACATAACCAGCAGACTTGACTACTGTAATGGTCTTTTTACTGACCTCCCAAAAGCAGCTGTGCGGCGACTGCAGTTGATTCAAAATGCCACTGCACGATTCTTACTGGAACTAAAAAGACTGAACACATTACACCTGTTCTTAGATCTCTGCACTGGCTCCTAGTCAATACTAGAATTGACTTTAAGATTCTGCTGCTCATATACAAAGCTCTAAATGGCCTTGCACCACAGTATATAAAAGACACGGTTATCCAATATGAACCAAGCAAGAACTCTCAGGTCCAAAGGCAGTGGCCTTTTAACCATCCGGCGTATTCATTCTAAAGCAGGGAAAGCTGCTTTCTGTTTTTATGCTCCAAGCAGATGGAATGCCCTGCCTGGGGAGAGATGCTCCAACATTGAACTCTTTTAAAAGCAGATTGAAAACATTTATTTTTACCACAGCTAATCAGGTCTCTTAATTCAAGTGTGTGTGTATGTGTGTATGTGCGTGTATGTGTATCGTTTTTGCTATTCTGCTAATGTAAAGCACATTGTGATGCACTCTGAATGAAATGTGCTTTACCAATAAATCTTGACTTGACTTGAATATATTTTCCCATCCTGCACCACTAACCTACCAGCATAGGATCAACCAATGTCTGTAATCTCTAATCTTATTGATTAGTTTGGTTGTTTTCAAATGCAGTGCAAATGTATATAGTATAGCTAGTATTAGCCATGCATTCTTAAAACCTGAAGAGAATTACAGAAGAATTCTACATATACAGGAAATTCTGGTCAGTCAGTCATCAGACACTTAAAATACTTAAAATCAAATTGATTCACAGTACTCACAGTAATTATATTATTTTCATCAGTTCAATTATTGGGAACATTTAACATAGCTATGAATTATTAAGAGTTTTATTAAGAGTACAGTACTCTCAATAGAGTACTGTATTGTTTCCTTTTATTAATATAGTTAAATACAGTTTGAGTAGTATATGCATATAGTCAATATATTGTATTGATTGTTAAATAAGTACACATTTATCACTGACAAGAAATATTTTTGTGACTTTAAACTCTCTTTGTACTCATCTTTACACTGTGTAAGACTACAATGCCTACAGTATCATCATCACTATAGGTCTAAGCGCTGCACTTCGTCTTCCACAGTCTTCCTGCTATATGGCTGTGAATGAGACATGCTGCCCCTTGAGGTTCTTAAGGTGGTACAGTACACAGACTCATATTATTATTATTATGGTCAACTGAGACTTCATTATAAAACCTAATTATAAACCTAGATTTTAATTATAAGCATAGGATTATGGTTTTATATTTTAGCAAATATATATAATAATCACATATAGTACTCTGTGTTTACCTTTCTTAGGAGTAGCAGACTTAATTACATGTCATAAGATAAATTAAAAGAAATTAATCTTTTAGTATACTGTTCGTTATTCAGTTAGATTCATGCAGTGTGCAAGCGTTCCATTTTGAAAAGCTAGTATCAAATACAATTACAATTATTGAAATAACACCACTCCCTGCTGGAGCACTCGGAAGTAGAATATCAGTAATCCAAACCCAAAGACAGTTGGTCAAATAAGGGAAATGTATGAATGATTTAAATACTGGAGCAAAGCTTGAGTAAAAGCTCAAAATAGGAGTTATCCATGCATAAACAGTAATTCCTGCATGTGTCAAAAAAGGAAAAAACAATAATGTTGCCAGAAATGTCTTGTTTATAATGTCCAATTGGTGGTCCATAGCCAGATCAGGTGTCTGTTATGTTATATTATTTTCCTCATAATAAGGGAATAAATTTCTCTTTTGGTTGGTAACCAAATACGTCCAATGTGAGCAGCTTAAGGTGGAGCAAGAGCACATTATAATCAGCATTTAATATTTATGTATGGATCCCTGCAGACTGGAAACAAAATGCCATCAGTTATTGTGTTTAATTAACAGGTTGTGATGAGAAAAATTAGCCTCCAAGGCTTGTGTTTGATTACTGGCACCCTTGGTGATAATCAGACCAAAGGGAGTGCGAAAATAAACAACACAAATAATGAATTTTCTTCTGTGCTTCAAAATTTTATTAAAAGAAAAATGTTTAAAAAACTTCATTCTAAAAAGCAACAGGTTGTTTTGCTAGACTACAGTGTAGGCCTAGAGTCTATCTCTCTCTGATTGTGTGAAGCATATTTTGTATATTGTAACAAAATGTCCTTGAAGTGCTTTAGAACATGGAGTGGAGTGTAATATGAATATGAAGTGTCTCCATAGTGGGCCCTTGCTGAACACTTCCCTGATCAGCACAGGTGTTCCCTACTGTATTGAAACTATCCCAACATGCAATTACATATTGCATATGTAAGGCGATGATGGAATACCCTGGTCAAGTAATGTGGGTAATTATTCAAGGCATAGCAGCTCGGCTGGCATGCTCATGGCTAAAATAGTGTTAGCACCAACAGAACACTGTGCAGTTGATTCCTGGTATTTGTGGAGCTCTTAAATTAGATATTTCTGCGAACTGTTCCAGTAGCTATCCACTTACCTGTTTAGTGACACGAGGGAGCTTGTCCATGGGCACCTCTCCGGGTAACTGCTGCCGAAGTTAGTAGTAGAAGTAGTAGTGAAGGTAGTAGAAGTTTACTAAAGGTCATATTGCAGTTGTATTACGTCTATTGCTAACATGACCAGGTATTTGTCTCCTGTGGAGCAGGTCAGGGCGGTTGGCTGTAAGCAGCAAACAACTTATTCCCCCTATTGTGTCATACGTGTGTCGGCCTCTAATGAGATTAAACCAGCCAAGTGCAGAACACTGGCATCACGCTGGCATCGTGCCAGTGATAACATAGTGAAGCCAGCTGGGATATTTGCCCCTGCATGAAATTCTCTTAGTAAGGCTAACACACACTCCTGCATTACTGTACAAAGACTGTCATATGCTGATAACAGCTGGGAGTTAAACACTGCTGTAGGTTTTAAGGCAAACCTAGAAAAAAAAAAAACAGCTGAGGCTGTCGATGCCTGAGGTGACAGAGCAGGACCTGTCTGTCTTCTGTCTGTCTTCTGTCTAGGGTCGTGGCCTCACCCGGAGAGGTAGAGATGATCCGCCGAGTTGTATGAATTGTTTCATTCTGCAGACATGGACCAATTGAGGCGTTTTTTGGCTCAGTCTTTCAGGTGGAGAAAAGCACTGAAAACAACAAGACATGAACATGACGAGAAATACATTTCCCCACCATGAAAGGATTACAAGGAGACATGACTAGAACCAGTAATTCTAGTTTGTTGACATTGAAATAACATGGTGGGAAGAAAGGGTGTGAAGGTCTCGGTGTCAAATGGATGTATACATTTGCCTTCAATTCAATTTCCAACTTGTGTGAAGACATTTTCTACTGAGAGTGAAGTTTTCATTTTCTCATTTAATCATGACCGAAAAACTAACCTTAACCCTTACCTTAACTGAAGTTGTTTAACTTCAATTTAAACCATTAGGATAGCATGTGATGGACATTGAACATATGATTGTTGTCATGATATTGTATTGCTATTATTATTGTCACATAATCCTGTGAACGTAATCTTCACATTATTTGTATCCTAGTTCATGCTCATTTCACAAAACTGACACACAGTTGGGCTGGGCTGTGGCAGTCCAAGGACAGCTAGTTAACAAAGCAGGCATTGTTTGATGTAAAACCAGCACCGGTTAGCATGGAAACTGAAGGGTATACTAAACCCAGGCTTAGTTGCAGGACTACAGCTGGACCACTGGGGCCCTCCTCAGAGTGCCAGAGACTAGTGGGTGGTTTCCACAATCACTCAGGGGTATCAGTTATAGTTTAAATGCCCAGAGGCAGAGTCTTGCCAGTTCCAGGAGCCCCAGGTACAGTTCTCGCTCCACCCACCCCCTTAAGCCAGGTCAGCACCTTTCCTCACAGTCACTAACACAAAGCACAGAGATGTGCTAATCACATAGGTCCCTAGCCTCCTGCCTCTGGTCGAATAACTTGAGTGGCCCCTTCACCCTCCTAAAGCAGGCTTCAGCATAACACTGGGGCAGCAAAGCCTCGGGTAGCATCTGGCACCTCCATATGAGGCAGCAAGACGTGGCATCTGGCAGTCAGCCAGGAGCGTGTAAATAATATACAGTATATAGATCTTCTAAGTACAAGTGACTACGTTTCCACTGCGTTGCTGCTGGAGTAGTGACTGGCTCTCATGGCGTGGATGAAGTGTGGAACAGCCCAGGGCTCTAGTGTGACCATTTTGCTCACAAATGCAACCAACATTGAAATTGGGTAACCTGGAAATGCACTGGTGCGCCTACAATTAATTGTCTTGGTGAACTGTTTTTTGAATAACTTTTCGAGAGCATGGCAACCACTTCCCTGTTATCTGTCCTGTTGTAGCACATCAAACATCAGCTTGATTTTGTTTATACCTAAAAGCTGGGGGGGGTTTTAATTGGCCAAAATCAAATCCCCTTCTTGAGGCTTCCTCTGATAAGACCACAGGTGTCAACTGCCAGCCAGATAGCTGATAAATGACTCCAGCCGGATACTTTAAAGATAATTTTCATTTTTTAATATGGGTAACGTCCTCAAATCCAATCCACTCTTGTAAGAGTTGTAAGAGAAGGGAGTTGTAAAAGAGGCTGCAAACCTGCCCAACATACTGATATAAGGTGCCACTCACGGATTCAGGGCAGTGTCCTACTCTAGTGATAGCAGAGTTGAAATGTGACGTTTTAGGTGGTGGAGAGGATGGAAGCTCAACAACTGATGGTAAAAATGATGCATATTATTCTATGTTATTCTTTGGCACTTTATGTAAATAATTAGTGTCAATGATCACTTCTATTGTCCATATCTGGACAACATCCAGTATATTATAAAATTGTAATGATATTTCAGTATTGCTGAATTTTCAACAAAAAAATGTGTTGGGTTGCACCTAACCTTTTGCTGGTGCGCCTAATTTTTTTAGGTTGGGTGCTCCACTGCTACCAAGTCAAATTTAATTTAGAACCGTGAAGTCTCAAATAATTCAGCTGCTATCCGCTATTTGGCTGCCAGGAGGCTTATTGATGTCTCTCACAACCGTCACAAAGATGTTGTGTAAAATGTTGACTGCAGTACTGGTGAGCTTTTAACTACATCAGCACACTAGAAAGCAGTTAGAAAGCTGTTATTATCCACATAGATCAGATGGTTCATTTTATTGGTTTGTTTAAGCTGAAGACAATACAGTACAGTATGCACAATAGTATCAATACTGTTGAATCGGTCTAATTCACATTTGAGAGGATAGTCGGCACTACTTAAATTTATGGGCCGACTCACTTTTGGGCAAGACATAAAACAAATACCCTACAGTCTAAAACACTGAACAGAACAAAACCTTTTAAGCACAAGCCAAACAGCTAATAGTGTAAAAAGAGGTTTTCTGAACCTTACTTGGTCAAGTCCAGTTTCAAATAATGACAAATTTGTTAAACTATGTACGGCTGTACATTTAGTCTATTCCACACACTTCGTAGGTAGAAAAGGTTCTGTCCAATTCAGCAGTGTAGGCATGTTCAATTAATTTAACATTTCTAAACCGCAGTCTGGAGAGATGCTCATATTCAACTATTTATTCATGTGTTCTTACCCGGTATGAGGACCAGAGATGGTAAAATGCAACAAAGAGCATGTTATGATTTTCTAAAGTTACAGGGACTGGAAGTGGGTTTGTTTGGATCCCCCTGCTCCCCGACTAACAAAATTTCCAATCTTGCAGGATGACAGTTACCAAACGTTTGTCCAATAACAGAGGTGTAAAACTCTGGGTTCATAAAGTATCATCAAAGCATAACCCCCCCAGTTAGTAAAGTAACTGCTGTTGATCATTGGCTGCTTATCCATTACAGGGTAAGAAGATCCCATATCCACTTCCTGTCAACATTTAACAGTTACAGAGAGCTGCCCTCACACATATTTAACAAATGGAAAGAGAAAATGAATCTGCTGATCCAAATGGATGGAAATACATGCAACATTTTGTCTTTGATTGCTTTGCATCAGGTATCGCTGCTTGTGTTGGAAGATCAAGGGATTAGTCAGAGACTGACATGTTTGCCTACCAGATCCTCTACAAGTTGTCCTCTCCTCATTGCAGGATTTTTTTTCAGGACCAGCGGCCATGGCCTCTTAACACATCTTAGTCATGTAGTGCGCTAGCTGTGTACCTAGTGCCTCGTAACGTTAAGCATACAGCCCCCAGCCTCCAGCCCCGCGACTGCAAACATTTGAATCCATTTTGAATCCAATGATCTTGTTCCACAACGTGACAGCAGCAGGCCTCCAAAGGGAAAGATTTATTTTCTCATTAAATATTTACCCATACTTACAAAACTAATCTATTCTCAGTTATATGTAATTAAAGACAAGCTTCAGACTTATTAGCAGACTTTCTCCAATGTGCATTACCTGATATGATATGATATAAATGTTTTATGTATGTAAACATAATATTTCTTGAGAGGTTGTGTTGTTTTGTATAACTTGCAACACAAGAATGTCTGATTATATCAATTAGCTGTATGGTAAAAGTGTACATTTTGCCGGCACTGTACTGCTTTTTTGTCAAATATCAATTATCAGCCTTTGCCCCCTCGTTGTACAGTACCCCGACTTCAGTAACTAAGTATTACTAAGTATTTCAAGTACAAATTTACTCATAGTTACATTATAAAGATGGATTTATTATCACTTGTCCTCGTTATATCAAATCCTGTTGGATTGATTGTCAATTTCCTTTGTGTGGAATGGCATGGAACTAGGCAAGCCTTCACTGAATCTATCAATGTGACTAGATTTCAGTTACACTAATACCTGTGTAGTATTCTTGTTCATTAAACACTCAAATCAGTCTAGAGCTACTCAGAAAGGCTTTTTTAAACTTTTTTTTAAAGCATGATTATGCAAGAGTGGTTTCATCGCCTTTTACTCCCTATGCTTTGCAGATGCGTAATTTGTATGCAGCTGCTTTCATAGCTTGCCCCTAGGAGAGCAGAGGTCCTTATACCGGTTATTCAAAGAGCTCTGCTTTGAATATTTCAAAGGGATGCAACACAACTCAGAGAAAATTCAGATCAGTACAGATGGATTAATCAATGGTTTGGTATTTCACAAAGGAAGACTGCATTAAGTTGAAAGGGGGAACTTGTTAGCCAAACACACACGGGAGATGCTGTATTATCTCCAGCTTCTCTTGAGCTTCAGGTATTGACATTTCTATGGAGAGTCCTCTGCATTGATCTGTGTAAAATGCAAGACCCTTAAATGCAGAAGGGAGTCATAACAAGAGAGAAATGCTCTTCACACTATGGTGTTTCTCCCTGTCCCCCTCCATGCCTGTTATGCCAAATGCAAAAAAGACCAAACTATTACAATAGTGTTAACAGTACCAAATGAGGACTTTCCTTGTATCTGTCTTGCTGCATCCTGGGGGACTCACACTCAGTGCTTACATACAGCTCTGAGCTTATGCTTAATTATGTATGTAATATGTTGTCAGAGGAATCCCCTCGGACGTTAACAATTAGCCATTTCCCCTGTTCTCAATGCAGGATACAGATCTATTAATTGCAGTAATGAGAACTCTTTCCAAAGTCCCTCTGAAAAACTGCCCAAAACTATAGCATCCAATACAAGGTTGTAGTGAACTGTTGCATCTAGTAAACTGGACTCATAACACAGTCAAGCTTCTGGTAAAGGGGCTGCTGTAGACATTACACATTGCTGTTATCAGAAGAGTTGAGTGTTTCAGTACAGAAGAGTATGATCATCTATTTATAAAACATATGATAGGTGAGGAAAGGACACCTTGTTATTTGCAATAACTATCAGATAATATGCTGACTCAGATTGGAGTCATTTTGCTCATGGAAGGCTAAATAGCTTGCTAAAAAGCTGTTCAATTGTTGTTGTGCTATAGATGGAAGTGATTGGTGATAAATGAGCCCGTGAGGCTGGTTTTGACAATGGCAGTGGAAAATATGGTTGAATTGGATTTGAGAGGACATCTTCACTTCATCCATCTTCATTTCTTCACTGACATTTCCGTCTTAGCAAGCTAAGTTCTAAGCCTCACTGCCTGTAAATGAGTGCTATTGGATCTTCACAGTAAAGGAAATCTCGTTTAGATTTTTTTATATTGTGCTAACTTTATCATTCATCAAAGTCAGTGTGTTTTTTGTTTTACCGTGACAGTATTATGTGCATTATCCTTAAGAGCTGTGGGTAATTAAAATACCATAACTGTTGTTATTCTGCAAATTGATTTGATTTTAATTTAAAGTGAAAAGCTAAGGTAATAGTTATGGTGGTGTGCTCTACAGCTTTTATAATCACTGAATTCTATATATTCCTACTAAAAATATGGATGAAATATAAAATTGATGTCAGTAGTCAGTATACTAAGGTAAGTACTCTGAGACAGAGTATACAATGTCAGGTGGTTCTGAGAATTTCCCTCCACAGGGCATGTTTTACAAAATGTTATCTCAAATGTGTGGCAGATTAGCCTCTAATTTGTAAGCACTCCCAAGCTATATATCCACAAAGGCATTTCTATTTAAAGAAACGGACACATTTATTCCATTATGAAGTGTGAATTCTGTGTATTGAATTGAACGATATGACAGGTTTGGAACTTATGAAGCTCCAAAACACGATTGTGGTGCACCTAGGGTGCAGAGTCAGATTTAGTACTCTCCACACGTCATACTGGAGCACAACAAGGCTGCCAAGCCTGAATGCTTAATTTGCGGCCAGTGGGATGCTTTATCCACAGATATAAACAAGTGCAGGTCCTATTGCATGCGCAGTCACGTGGGGTAAGCATGGGCTGAATTGTTAAACAGTATATGGAGCTCCCATGTTAACCCCCAGAGCCAGATTCCAAGCATTCATTCACGAAAGACTTCAGATCTTGAAAATCAAGTTGTGCATAGCAATTGAAATCATAACTCCACGGAGATGGGCAGAACTAGGCATGACGTTTTTCATTATTTTGGTCTCTTAGCATCAAATCACTAGTCACAGAAACAATGCCCTGTGAATTCATAGGAACTAGACCCATATGAAGAACCATAATTACTAAGATACATGATCAATTAGTTTAAAGATTAAATCTTCCAACTACAAATATATATATATGTATGTATATATTATTCTGTCATCAACTGTATTTCTCAGTGCCTTTGTGCCTCTGAGTGTCAGTACAGGCACATCAATTCTGAGGATCTCTGTGTAATGCTAATTCAGCCATCTGATAGAACACTGTGGTGATGCTATGAAGGAACCCGTTCATTGTGCTGAAATTGAAACTGTCTAGAATAGGAAATTTTGGAGTATTGTCATAATTTCAGGTCATACTAAAACGACCCTCCATTTCACCTAACAGAGGTGATTTTGTTAAATGTTCTTTGCTCTTAGACCATGCACTCTTAAAATACAAGAGTTGAAATATTGAACACAAAAATTCAAATTCACATATTACTGTGTCCACGCTAGATTTTCCCAAACAACATACAGTAAATTTCAGTGGATATTGCACATCTAGGGCCTGCTCTTTTAAATGTTTGTGAGCTAATGCAGTTGTATGCATACAAATTGAAGGTTCTGATTTACTAACCAGGCGGACAAGCCTGTGTAAAATAAACTATGAAATAAAGTAGGCTGCAGAATTTTGGGGCGTTTAATCCAATTAATATAGATTTTGAGGCGTGTCAGTGGTGGGGAGGAGATAAATAACTCTATTTGATTCATTAAACCAGAAACTGCTAATTTGCCTTTGACAGTGTGCATTATTTAGTACCTAGAGGAAATATGTCTTATCCTCTCATCATGTGCCAAATTCACCTGGTGTTGTGTGCTGCATGCTCTGCAATATTGCATTAAATGGCAGAATACCAATGGTTGAAGAGAATGGGGTGATGGGGAGGCATAAGCATTGCACTACTCCATTTTTCAGCCTATACTTGGCTTAAGCCTAGGTCAAACTACAAGACTGGTCAAATCTTTAGTCTGTACAAGGACAGTACAGGACAGATTTAAAATGTCCACCCACTCAGCTCATACTACCTCTAAATCTTCGGTGTTTCGTCACCAATCAGGGTGAAGACTGCAGCCTGCTGAAATTACATCTGCAATGTTGAATTTTTGTTCAGTATCGTTTCACCATATAGAAGTCATAAAAATGTGATTTAGTGTTGAATATTTATTTAAAAGTGACTTTTCCTCATCATTCTCTCCTTCTTCTCTCTTCAGGCTGAACTGTTGCCAGGATCGCTCTCAGATTTCAGTCTTGGCGAGTCTTGGACCACTTCGCACTACACGCACCTGGCCAGACTGGGCCCGATGAAATCAAACACGTTTGAAAAAATATTGTCAGGCTCCAGCTGGTCTGGAGTCATCGGGAGAGTCAAAGTCTACTGTCTTGAGCCCGTTCCCACTACAGCCGATCGTCAGGCCATGCCCACAATGTACCATAAATGGCACCAACACACCACCAATCAGCCTTCGTTGTTATTTTAGTTTCGAGAAGGGATGGTAAAAGCATTGGTGAAGAGTGTGAAGAAGCAGCAAAACACAAGGATTACTTCAACAATGTGAAGTTGAAGTAATGGTTGGAGAAATTGTAAAAAGAAAGAATCTATTATATGGAGACATTAGCTCCAGTGTTACAAACAAGATCAAATATATTGAATGGCAAAAAGTAACTGCAGCAGTGAATGGAAAGGAGAGGGGACCACGGTGGAGGAGGCGAGGGGACCCAGGTCTCTGTCCGTGGCGTGTATCCTCGGCCAAACTGCCATCAGTGGCTTTGTGCCCGACGACTTGAGAGAGACAGATCCACCTGCCCAGATGGAACTTGGTATGTCGCCCAGTTTCTATGTCGCCCTTATTGTAAGGAATTAGGAAATATAATCAGACTTGTTTGTGCTTTGTTACAACTTGTAGTAACAGTTCTGACTATGTACACCCTGGTGCCTCCAGCCATTACATACTCCTATAGCCTTTATATAGTGATGTTTTAACAACCTATTAAATTGGTCACATGTGAAGGCGTAGGCTTATTCTTACTCCCCAATAATGTGCCATTTGGCTGACAAACCTACTTAACTCAAGATAGAATGAAATTAAGGCTCGGTTGTTAACCACTCACGCAACATTTTTTAAACTATATGCTACATCCTAACACAAACTCTAATAAAATGTCACCCACATCATCCTTTTTTGCCAACTTGCAATATCACACTAATCAGACTCAAAAGACTTTGTACTATGTGACATATGTGTACCGATACACACATTCTCAGCACCTGCTGCTTATTATAAATTCTGAATCCTGTGTGGAAAGTAGCATATGCACACTTTTTGTGTGCTTCGTTTACACATTTGGCCCCTGGGGTGCATTCGCACTGCACCTGCATCATTACAAGAAGCATGTGCAAAATTATAGTGTTCAGGATTCAGTCTTATCTGCCAGCATGTTCAAAATCACAGCACAGTAAGAGTCATATTTGGAAAGGAAGTAATTCACTCAAACCAGGAAGCTAAAGAATTAGCACTGAGCATGTGAAGTGTTCCTTCATCATGGCATGTAGACTGCCCTTGTCAGACTCTAAGGAAGTCAATTTAGATGAAGAATTGATAATTATTGCTTGTGTACACACATTTACACACAACACTTACACCAAGGACAGGAGACACTACAAGAAATGGAATGTGTTGAAAAGTATTGGATTAAGGTAACTCAAACAAAGTCATTTTTAAAGAATGTCCTTGCATATGGGGCACCAATTCTTACTGTTTGCTAATGTTTGAGATTAGCAAATAGTTTCCATACTGGTTATTATTTCATGCTTTATTACATTACATTACATTACAGTCATTTAGCAGACGCTTTTATCCAAAGCGACTTACAATAAGTGCATTCAACATAGGTAGGCAAGAAAACTACTAGTCACCAGAAATCGTAAGTGCATTTCCTTCCTAAACAAGCAACTAAGAGCATAACTAGTGTTAAGGTAAGAGTGCAATAAGTTAGCAACCTACTATATCTTAAACAAATGAGACAAATAAGAGAATCAAATAAACAAGAGCTAAGACAACTAAGTGAACCAAATAAGCAAGAGCTAAGACAAATAAGTGTAACAAATGAACAAGAGCCAATAAACAAGAGCTCAGACACATAATTGACGACAAATAGGCAAGGCTAAGAGGAAGGGTCAGGGTAGTATTTCCTGAAGAGGTGGGTTTTCAGCCTGCGGCGAAAGATGGGCAGCGACTCTGCTGTCCTGACATCAGTGGGGAGTTCATTCCACCACTGCGGGGCCAGGACAGAAAAGAGCCGTGACCGTGTAGATCGGCCGCAGGGGCCTCTGAGCGACGGGGCAACCAGTCGCCTCGAGGCAGCAGAGCGAAGTGGTCGGGCGGGGGTGTAAGGCTTGACCATAGCCTGGAGGTAAGAAGGAGCTGTTCCTTTCACTGCCCTATAGGCTAGCACCAGGGTCTTGAACTGGATGCGAGCCGCTACAGGGAGCCAGTGTAGAGAACGGAGAAGGGTAGTTGTATGGGAGAACTTGGAGCGGTTGAACACCAGACGAGCTGCAGCTTTCTGAACAAGCTCCAGAGGTCTGATGGCAAACGCCGGGGCACCAGCAAGGAGGGAGTTGCAGTAGTCCAGGCGGGAGATGACAAGAGCCTGGATGAGCACCTGCGCTGCCTTGTCAGTGAGGAAGGGGCGAATCCTCCTGATGTTGTAGAGGAGGAATCTGCAGGAGCGCGTCACTGATGCGATGTTTGCCGAGAACGACAGTTGGTCGTCCAGGGTCACACCCAGATTCCTCGCAGTCCGAGTTGACGTCACCACAGCATTATCAATGGTGATGGCCAGGTCTCGGTACGGACAGCCCTTCCCCGGGAGGAACATCAGCTCAGTTTTGTCCAGGTTGAGCTTCAGGTGGTGCATCGACATCCACTCCGAGATGTCTGCCAGGCACGCAGCAATGCGTGCCTCCACTTGTGTGTCAGAGGGGGGAAATGACAGGATCAGCTGGGTGTCATCTGCATAGCAGTGGTAGGAAAAGTCGTGTGAATGGATAACAGAACCAAGAGATGTTGTGTAGAGGGAAAAGAGGAGAGGGCCTAGAACCGAGCCTTGCGGAACCCCAGTAGCGAGCCTGCGTGGTTCTGACACAGACCCTCTCAGCGTCACCTGGTAGGAGCGATCCGTTATAGGACGAATACTGTAAGCTGCATTCCGAAATCTATTTCATGGACGAAATTCACAGGGTTAACTTTTGAGAGGTTTTCAGGGATTCAAGGAATAGAAAACTGACTGAAGTGAAGGTGAAAGCAATTGTAGGGTATGCAGATTTTCATTCTAACCAAACCACACCTGCTGAAGTCACTATTCAGCATACCTTCAACCAGACAGGGAGGAACTAACTGGTGAAATCAGCTGGCTGGAATGAAAACCTGCAGACTCTTCCATGGCACAGGACTGGACACCACTGGCAGGGAACAATTGTGTGATGTCTTTTGAACTGGACACTGCAGGCTTAGGGCGAACATTGCAATGATCCACGCCGTATCCATGTGCAAATGATGGATGCACTGGGAGTCTGTTAAACTCAGTACATTAAAAAGGTTTCTTGGCACCCTCTATGCACCCTGGTAGTGGCATCTCTTTTGATGATCCCTTAAAAATTCAACCGACTGGTTTGCGAGTGTATAAGTGTGGAAATTAGGTGAGAGAGGTGACAGTCTGTGCTTAAAAGCACATAACCCAGTGAAACATTATGGGTTATGATATTAAATATTTCTGAGCTAACATGAAAGGATATCGTTAGCCAATAAGAAACTTCTATTAAGCCAATCCTGCCACTGCCACTATTTGGCAGAGAGTTAATGGTCACGTTGCAGCTATATGATTGCGCAGGCACACCGAGCAGCAGAATTGGAGAAAAAGCCCTTTTTACCAAGTGAGTAATAAGTTAAAGGTAAAAATATTTGCACAACATAATTAAAATATGATAAAAGGTAGTTACTAGAACATGTAAAATTCATCGTCATTAATCAACAGTGTGGGTGCTACAGTAATGTAACAGAATCATTTGTAGGGAAAGCCATTACTTACTTAGGTGTCTTGCTGCCCATAAAGAGCAAGCATTTCATTACTGTCACCCTTAAAGTACAAACAGCTGCCCTGATTGCTAATGTAGGGACACTGAAGGCAGCGTCCAAGCACACAGAGCCAAGAAAACTTTTTCAAACCCCCAACCTCTCAGACTGCGTATGCTAAACAAAAGAGCATACATGTTAATATATCTTAGAACTCTTCATCTTAAGCAAGCTTGCAATTTGCAGTACTTACTCCTCCAGACTTGTGATTACTTTGTGAAAATAATGTTTTCAAGGTGCACTTTTGAATAAAACATTGATGTTTTTGTTGGAAAGCTAATATTAGAAATGTGATCCTGAGGCAACTGTTATTTCTCCTCTGCTCTCCTGGTGTTAGCCCAGTCTGACAAGCATGTAAAATATCTGTTTACATTATGGCTTGACAACAGTGCGCTGATCTCCATTTCCTCTGTGACCGCATGAAATAACCCTGTCAAAAATATATTGGAATCCATACTTAGGACATTTTGCACTCCTCAGTCACAGAAGGTCATCGGGGTGATACTGCAAACATATTCTATAGTCTGGGGCCCTTGGTGCAATTTTAATGACTACATGCATTGATATTGAGTGGACTGTTGAGGAATCATATTTCATCACGTGAAAGGTGCAATAGCTGAAATATAGAACATCAGTTTCTGTTTGAATCTGACTTAACCATGCACCATTTATTTAAAAAATACATTTTCTCCCTTAACAGCATCAGACTGTGAGCTTTCAGTTTGTGTGTGTTAGATTTATCACTTGCTTGTCTCTACACCTTGTTGATGCCTCAAGAGTAAGACTACATTGGTATGGGGCAGGGGAGGCCTGAGCTGTGACTATGACATCTTTCTTGGTGCATTATCTTCACACTAAATCTCCTTGGGGTAGATGGAGTGCACAGAAGAAGTGCTTCCACCGGTTAAGCCCTAACATGTAACCAGACATTGCTTTTAGGGGTCGCCTGTTAACAAGGTTGACAATGCTCTTTTATAGCCTTCAGATTGAATATTCCCGGAGTCTGCCTCAGTAGCGGCCATGTCATAACAGCTGATAGCTCCATTATTTTTGCAGAGAAATGGCAGGACATTTTATGGTTTGTATTTTTCCTGTAGTTAATGGCTGTTACTGGTGTTACTTTCACAAGGACACTTTTTGTTATGGCACAGTGGCTTGTGTTCTTTGCCTTTCTCTTTTGAATTCTGATCTCCATACTCATGTAATTCAGGTATTCTATTTCTTAAAATTCACAACTTTCTGTGTAGATAAAGAGCTTAGATTCCCATTGTGATATAGACAGAAGAATTAAATAATGAACCATGCCTTGAGGTGGCTCAAGGAGGTATTTCAAAATGCATCTCCTTTTAATGATTTTAGATCACCCTCCTCACAGGGAGTTTCCTCCTGATTTGGTATTTTCAAAAAAATATATAAAGTAGTGTTATGTATATAGAGAAACAATAATACATTTGATATGTATAAAATACAGTAAACTTGTTACATTTAGATATTGTATGTTTATCTTGAGAGCTACTGTGACCATAGACTGTAAAATATAATTTACAAAGTGAAAGTGAAACTCTTTGTATAATATGCTAAAGTTTTTGCTCAGTGGCATTGCGAGAACAAAATCTATCAGGTATGCAGTAGCACTGCAACTGGGAATGAAACTCAAAGGTCACAAGAAGCAGTGCAGTAAGTTATCAATAGCAATAGTAAATTAATTTATTTCCCATGAGATTCATTTATTAGCTGAATCACAGCCTTCCATCTGTAAGATAGATGGACTGCTTCAGCGACATAGCTGCTTTGGTCTGTCTCATCATTGTCCAACACCATAACCCTAGCCTAACTCTTTGCCCTAAACTTTATGCATTAATATTGCAAGCCGTCTAGAAAACCCCCTGTAGACTGTATCGGCTTTGTAGACTAATGAAGCGACGCCTGCAAAGCTAATTCAGACAGACAACTCGAGTGGTGCTACAGCCCAGGATCAGCTGATGTCTCAGCTGAGCCTGCGTATTGCCATCAGTTGGTCTATTTAAGCTGTCAAATTTACTTGCTCATTCTCTGAGCCTTTTAGACACAGTTGTCAAACTGAGCTGTGACAGAGGGATCAATACCCCCTCAAGCATATACATTACATTACATTACATTACAGTCATTTAGCAGACGCTTTTATCCAAAGTGACTTACAATAAGTGCATTCAACGTAGGTAGGCACGAGAACTACTAGTCACTATCGTAAGTGCATTTCCTTCCTAAACAAGCAACTAAGAGCATAACCAGTGCTAAGGTAAAAGTGCAATAAGTTATCTATGTACTTTTTATTTAACACTAGGACCGCCAGGATTATAGCACTACCTTCAAGCGCCACAGCGGTCTGCCAGACCGCTGGGTGTAACGGCATTGATGGCATTCACAGTTGCAGTAACAATGCATTTGTTTGATAAAGTTGGGTGTTAATTATCAAAAATAAATAAAAAATAAAAACTACAATATGAAATAAGCTATAGGGTCTCGGTATATGGTATGGTATATGGTATTACGACAGCCGCTATAGCCGATGCAAGTGTGGAATTCAAGCTATATTTCCTAAACCAATAAACAAGAAATAATAATGCATGACTCTGATGTATTTAGATATATGCAACCAAGGAAACAACACATGCAAAGTCAACTAAAGTGTTAGGCTATAGGCGATATCGACGGGCTTTGCTCTAGGCTTCTTTCACAGTGCGCAGTAGCCTTTCACGGCACGGGCCAAAGCTGAACAGTTTGTAGTATTGACAATGCTAAAATAGAATAATTTACACTATTCTATCAGATAGGACAACTATGCATATCAATACAGAAATGACACAATAAACGAAATAAAAACATTTATTGGCTGCAGGAATCAGTGTCCCGACACAAAATAGCAGGCAAAAAACACATAATAAAAATCACACAATATTCAGAAAAAAAATAATGAATGAATATTAGAAAATAACAAACAATAATAATGATGTAGACTACATAGACTAAACGTAATACAATATAATTTGTCAAATTTTAACATTAATAATTAATTATTATTATGAACAATATAACAAACAAATAATCACAATATCTTAACAGGTCAGGGGAAACGAAACAAGACTAGTGATGTGTCGCAAGATGTGTGCGTTGATGGCAGCCAGGTCCAGGATGTTGCAGAGCAGAATAAAGCCGAGCCATCGGATCCACCACGTCAACTCCGACCTGAGATAGAAATTAGCGCAAGCTGTAATCATTGTCCAACGCAAATATTTGTCACAACATCAGTGTGTTTTTATCTGTCTCTATAATACTACCATTTACACAGCTCACCTTGGAAACGTTGTAGAAGTTGACAGTCTCTGGCTTCTTCTTCAATCACTACCAATATCCAGGCGTTGGTGTGCTGTGATAATGATAATTGTAATATTAATAATCCGATAGTAATAATTAGGAACAATTAGGAACAATATAACGAACAAATAATCACAGAATATTTTAACAGGTCAGAGGAAACGAAATAGAACATAACAATAGGTGATTTTGAACAAACCTGAGGTCCAATAGGCAGTCCAGCTGCCTAATTTGCTTTACGCACTGCAGCCGGGGCAAAAGCTCTTCACTCTTGCAGTGCACTTCCCGCAAACAGGTCGCTTGCATCCTTCACATGCAATCAGGGTCTTATTCTTTTTGCAGTGGCTGTTAATCTGGCATTGCTTCCGTGTTGCGGGCTGTTGCTGGTGTGGCTCTCTCGGAACATGCGCGGGCAGACTGGCCTTGACGCGCATGTGGTCTTCTCTCAGCTCCTTGGCCAGCTGAAGGATGAAGACTCTTCGGCCAATGCTGTTCCCTGTGTATGTCTTGTACAAGATGTGCGCGTTGATGGCAATAATAAAAATAATAACCTATGCCTACCTGGCACCAATGGAGTGGATGTGGAAGTAGATGGCTCAGCTGGCAGAACTGGGGCAGCGTTGTTGGGCTTGGATTTTTTACGCCGGGGTTCCTCTAGCTGATAGTTGGAATCAGATGAACACTCCTCATCGCTCCAGTCCACATCACTCAAGTCTGAAACTTCTACACCATCAGATTCCCCTTCACCCAGTTCGTGAAATAATGCCAAAGCCTCCTCTACATTCAGTCTTCTGTTTGCTCTCTTCATCTTCTCTCTCTTCGTCCTCTTGATCATCAAATAGCGGGCAATAGCAGACAATACTGACTCAACTCAAATATGCTACTGCTCTGTGTTTTGGATTGAGATCTTACTATATATAGACAACGGGTATTATTGAAGAAAAACAAGAAACATTGCTTAGCAACCAAAGACGCGCGAAATGAAACCCGTGAAATTTGAAAAAAAAATTAATGGTAATGTAGCGATGTATGGACATACAGTATGCGGTCAATCTGACCGCTATGGCCTTCCTAGGTATAAATGCTCAGAAATCTTTTGTCTTTTGATTTAGAACCTTCAAACTTTGTGAAAATAAAGTTAACACATATTTAGGAAAAGTCATGGACTGGGGGCCTCATACTCTTAGATATTTGCAACAGAAAACCCCAAACCGTCTGTGAGACCGCCGTGACGCTTCTAGTGTTAAACAAATGAGACAAATAAGTGAAGCAAATAAAGACAAATAAGTGAAGCATATAAGCAAGTGCTAAGACAAGTTAGTGAAACAAATAAGCAAGTGCTAAGAGGAAGGGTCAGGGTAGTATTTCTTGAAGAGGTGGGTTTTCGGCCCGCGGCGAAAGATGGGCAACGACTCTGCTGTCCTGACATCAGTGGGGAGTTCATTCCACCACTGTGGGACCAGGACAGAGAAGAGCCGTGACCGTGTAGATCAGCCGCAGGGGCCTCTGAGCGACGGGGCAACCAGTCGCCTCAAGGCAGCAGAGCAAAGTGGTCGGGCGGGGTGTAAGGCTTGACTATAGCCTGGAGGTAGGAAGGAGCTATTCCTTTCACTGCCCTGTAGAGTAGCACCAGTGTCTTAAACTGGATGTGAGCTGCTACAGGGAGCCAGTGTAGAGAAGTGAGAAGGGTAGTTGTGTGGGAGAACTTGGGGTGGTTGAACACCAGACGAGCCGCAGATTGTATCATCCAGCCTAAGTTCTAATCAAAAAAGCGTCAGGCAAACTCCTCAACTGATTGAAAATTACCTGTACATTGTCTTCACAAATGGAGGAGAAAATTTAAGGTGGGCGTGGGCACATGAGAGAAATATGGGAATATAAAATTATGGGATATGGGAAAATGTATAATGTTGCGTGGCTGCTATAATGAATTACTCTGGCCAAAATGGCTTACATCTACAATCTAAGTGAGTGAGAGATTTAGTTCACCATTATATCCTCCTTGCCCTCTCTATGTATGCCAGCCATCTCTCAGCCATTAGTTGCAATGAAAATATTCTTGGATTGACCATCATTAAGAGTCCTAACATAGACTCCCTCAAGGTCTCTTGCACTGACATCTGTGGCTGAGTCTGCCAACATGCAGGCAGCAACCTTTGTTTCCCTCATACAGTCCCAGATCATCAAATATGACACTGGTGAACCTACATTATGAAACAATAAAAAGTTAGGCAGCAATAGTTGTTTATAAGACTTAGAACTGAGTGGCTTGCATGCGAACTCGCTACAGTATTAACATTCAACTTCATTTCTCTCTCTCCCTCTCTCACACACACACACACAGTAACATTATACTAGCTAATGAATGCTAATGAGTTAGCTCTAGTTATGAAAATCACTTGCCTTTCGATGCCACAACCATTTGATACTGGGAACCCATGTCCAATGTCTGTTCTTATCGTGCATCTTTGCTTCCAGGATGACAGAATTTGTCTTTTTTTTTTCTCCTCGTAGTTTGAAATTGTCGCTGCCATGTCCACTCCACACTGGTCCCTCACGCTGAGGTGGCGTCAAATCTGATTGGCCAGAATACGTACAACAGAAAGGAATGTGTGTTTTCGGGGGAACTGGCCCTTTGGGCCAATGATTGACCAATCAACTGTCAACGTCTTAACGTCCCTGCGCCATCGGGCAATCCTTATTGTCCAACCTTGCATGTCAATTCTTAATCTTCTTGATCACAACCTCCAGAAACGAAGAGTTCATATCTGAGGGTAAGACATGGGCACATTGTCAACTGAGACAACAAATCATCATTTTTATTTTTATCATTTTTATATCTATTTCACTCAAGTACTTGTCAATGGAAATATAGATGCTGCAAATAATGATGCAAATCTTCATTATTTAAAAAGAAAACTTATTTGACAATGGAAACTTTAAGACGCAAATTGGATTTTTTTCACATTTCATACATCAGCTCGACTCCTCACCCTCATCACAAAAAATCTTAATCCCTCGGTTGAGAACCAGTGGACTGGAGTACTAAAAGTAGAACATTTTCAATTTGGTAGAAACCACAGTCCGAACCTGGAGTTAAGATAGGATCAAACAGGAGCATGAGTTTTTTCTCTGTATGCCATGTGCGTATGACTGAGAAGAAATTATTATTGTGTGGGATCTCTTAGAAAGAATCCTGTATTTGGAAAAAACAGTACTGTAATTATCTCTGATATGAAGAGCTCTCTTAGCACTTCACAGAAGGATGTGGTTTTAAAAGCTTTGCTAATGAGATGCTTTAAAAGAATAATTGCATGTATTAATTGGTTCAGTGTAAGAATGAATGAGAACGACAAGGTGATTAAAACTTGTGGTGTTAATTTCCCTAAAGATAATATACTATACATTCAAAGTCTTTTTAAATTGCTGAAATTACCACAAGGCAGTTTTACTGCGCTCACCTTTCAAAAGGTACATGGGTATAGTAAAACTTGAATAGTGTAGGTCATCTGAATGACCTCTCCCCACCCCCCAAATGAAAAATTGTGTAATCACAAAGAGGACACAGAAAAACCGGTGTATACTTATGTCTGCACTACTCTACTTATGAAGGCAACCCCTCTACATACAATGTAACATGCCTTTCTTTTAATACTGAAAATGTGCATGAATTTATTGATAAATGCACATTCATTTGTGTTCAACCAGCAGAGATAATAAAAAAAATTAAAAAACCCTGTTACAGTAGGTCCTGAAATGTTAAAATCAGTATTAAAAATGATCACCACCCAGAGATTTTTTCATTTTTCAGGATGCTCAAACATTGGTTGGATCTGTGTATGCCACAGCCCTTTTTAAAAGCATTGTTGAAACATCCTTGAACACTTGTAGTTGAACTAAGTTTGAGTGTTTACAATTTACAGGTAGCTGATGTTTGGGTGTTGTTGAGCAGTAAGCCCAAACAAACACAAGTGATTCACCAACTCACCTCTGTTTGTATATGCTCACCGATGTTTAAGCTAGCCAGAAGGGATAACACAGCTCTGAATTACTGACCACACGTTTCAGAGAATCGCTTCATATAAAATATTCCTCTGCAGTATTCCATAGACATGCAGAAATAAAGGACAGTATTGATTTGATACATGCCAAATGAAAAGGGACGGAAAATAAAGTGTACTATACACCGTAGAATACATATATCTGTTTTCCATTCAATTTATGGTAAGAATACAGACATAAAGACTCCGACAGGCTGAGTTAAGCTGAGTCTCAGGAGAACGTCACCCCTCTGCTGCCCCAAGGTTGTGTGTATTGCCTAGCAGACCTCTTTGGAAAGCATTGGATAATTAGATGATTAAGGTTGCCCACGTGATCTGCAGCTACACTAGACAAAGTATAGCTTGTCATTCCAAATTCCTAAAATCCTAATGATTTGCAGTTGTGCCCCAGCAACTGTCTCACTTACCATCACTAATGTCTTTATGATTATCCAGTGATGATCCGGCTTATTTGCACCTCGATGAATTATTTGCTGAACTAAGGGCTGCTGTGTCTGCCATAGTACTGGTCTTCTCATCAAATTTCTGATCAATCTGCCTCCTTATAATACAAACACTTCCAATAGTCAATAGGCTCAGACGCAAAACGTTTTATTTCCAGCTTCCCTCTCCCTCTTGTTTCTACATGGATTGACTTCACCCTAAATAATCCTAATTGTTTTAACTCATTGAATGTGCAGTTTAGCTTTCTTGCTCTGTCGTGTATATTACAGCATTTTTTATTAATTTTTTTATACCCACAAATTTCTATTCAGGGTGGCAAAGGCAGGAGAAACCATGGACAGGTCGCCTGTCCATCACAGGGATGACTTTGAAAATTCCTGGAATTTGATTAGCAAAAAGGTGTAGGAACCCTGCTGATCTACACAGCATTGTTTGCACAGTTCTGTTCAATGTACATTGTACACTTTTTTCTTATGTTTCCTCCATCTAGTAATGCACCCACTCAGCTTTGTGCCAGCGCAGATCAAAAGCGGTGACGGTGCACCAGCAAAATGGCAGTTTTATTTGGCACAAGTAATTTTTTTCCTGTATTTTCATGGCTCACAATGGCATTGCTTGCGCCGAAATGAGCAGGTGGAGTGTATTCAAGGGGAGTTTGCTTTGCTGCTTCTGCTTTCTTGGTCATCTGTGAAAATGGAGAAAAGATCTGTCTGAGAATGTCAGCATTCACAAGGCTATAAGGCATCTCTAGAGACCTTGGTATTCCTTGTTTCCACAGTTCACAATGTTATTAAGAGGTTTGCAGCTCACAGAATTGTGAGAATCTCCCAGGACGTGGTGGTAAGAGGAAACTTGATCTCAGATGTTGTTGAAGGTTGGTGCAAGCCAATAATTTCCAATTATTTCAGAATAGAAATTGTATCTGCATAAAATCTAAGGGTGCCAATAATCTTAGCCAGAACTGTATAGTGTTCTCATTTTGTCCATACATCTAAATAAGCACATCTATGCTACTAGTTAAATTACCTGTAACTGTTTTGCCTTGATGGCCAGTGCAGAAAAAAAAACACCCTTATTGGTCCTCCCTGGATGCTCAGTCAAGCCAAGTCCAGCGTGTACACTTTAAGGTGGTTTGACATGGCACATAACTGGCTGATAACAACTTTTTTGCAAATTGCAAATTAAAATTGGTAATTGGTGACTGATAATCATACAATTATGCTTAATGGTGTGGAAACTGAATAAAAGCATTGCCTGACGCAGTTCACAGAAGCTGTCTCAATATCTGTATGGAGCATTTTTGCTATGTAATCCCAACATGAATGACACATTCAAAATGTAAAGTAGCGCTTGTTTATATTTGGAATTTTGTGTTTGTTAAGATTTCTTGAAGAAAAACGGAGAGTAGTTTGATTGCTGAGGCCCTCTCTGCTATTCAAACCCTTATTGTGAAAAAGCATGCTGCCTTAGCCAAAATCCTCAATATAGAGAAAACTGATGCTACTTCAAAAGCTATGAGGAGCTATGTCAGCGTGTTTGACACTGTCCAATAGCTTATCACAGATGTCAGTGCACACAAGGAGAAGCTAAAGACCTTAGAGACAGGTGGTGAGCTCGCGTAAAGGAAAGCAGCTGCAACGGAGTGTGGCTCAATTGATCCATCGCAAAAGGTGCCTAAAATTGCATGGGGTTAATGAAAAACATGGAGAACATATTAGGGGTGTGATCATAAGCATCCTAAGAGAAATGGCTCTGGGATTGCAGGATAAATTGAGTGATTTGACAAATGGAGACCGGATGGCACACGACACACAACCTTTCTGCGGTTCACCATGCGTTTCTATGGTGGTCTAATTTAGGAGGTTTCTAGGAGTAAATAAGCTGGACATTTAAAGAGCCTCTAATACCACAAGGCAACAGCTAGGGATAAATGCCCACTTGTAAAGTTAGCACACAAAATACTGGGCTACGAGGCTTCTGTATGAGCTAAATATTGGGTATTGACTCATTATTGCCAGTAAGGCCAAAGGGTGCCATTTCAGACTCCTGTTAGATAAAATTTCTTCCATCAAGATAATATGGGTTTAAATTGTTAACCACACCAAACTCTCAAACTCTTTGTTCAAACGTCACATCAAATTAATTTTGATTTAGAGTTACTTTGATTTATATGATCTGGTTTAAACTTTGTTAACTTTGACCTTCTAAGAAAGGCTTTACTGCTCACATTTTGATGAGAAAAACTGAGAGTTGCATCTAAATTATATCATTACATATGTTTCAGCCATTAATGGTGAGTCCACAGCTATGCATTACTCTCTTTCCATTAATGATATATTATATCATGATATATTATATTATTACACTCTATGAAGAATGGGAAATCTCCTGGCCTTTAGTGTGTTTTATTTTATCGACATTTTCAAATATTTTATAGAAAAGGGTGTAAGATGGTCTCATCTTTGAAGCATGGACTACATATTTATACTTAGTATAGTATAGTATAGTATGGTGTATTCCAAAGCCTGATAAGGTTCCATAATTGATAACTGGAGACCAGTTACTTTATTGAGCATAGATTATAAATGGATAGAACAAGAGCATATATTATATAAGAAATTAAATGGAAGTCTGAATTAAAGAATTAATGGAACCCAGACAGGCTTCATGAGGGGGAGACACATCAGCTCCAACAGTCAATTGATTCTGTATCTGCTTGATTATTTAGATGCCATTGATTCCGAAGCAATTTGTATTACTCCTTGGCTGTTATAAAAACTTTAATACCACAGAGCACAAGTTTCTTCCTCTAGCTAAGTATTTAGTTTCAGTCATGACTTCTAATTCACGATCAAACATCAGCTATATTAATAAGCTCTCTTTGGTTTCTGATCTAATGTTGAATATTGCAAAACATTATATTCTGTGTCTCTTTAATATAACAGTTAAGAAGGGATGATTAAAGAATGCTTGAAATTCTGAGGAATCTATTTGTCCAAAAGTCTCTTAACCCGGAAACATATGAACTTCAGGATTCAAAAGGACCTTTTAATCATTGGAAGTGCTTTAATCCAAAGGGGAAGGGCTACCATGAGTTCTGTTCTTAACCCAGTTATTCAAGTAACCCAGTTTTGGGTCGATGCATGTAAACATCATAACTTGTTTAGAATAACCTGGTTAAGCTCATACTCCATTTACTCCTTTCACTTTTGGTTTTCACTATCTTCACAGACTCCGACTCACAGCATTATGGGTACATTTTGATGTCAATAAAAAAACACAGTAGCAAGCACTTAGTGTTACTGTTATTTATTTCCCCTGTATTATAGTGTCAGATAGGGAGAGGGGTAGCTGGCCCTTCTATCTGTGGATGGTTCACTACAAGTGGTGGTTTATTCATATAGCAACTGAACCTCAAGGTATCAGAGGTGCATGTGAACATAGCCAATGAACTCACAAGAAAATTAGTAATGCTTTCTGTTATTTCATCCAGAAAAATGAAACTTATTAATAAAAAAATATATTTTTCCAACAGATGACCCAAGGGTGGTCTAGAGGTGTTGCATTTTGATGAGCTCAACAGTACCTTGGTTGAGCTGCATGTCTACGTCCAAGAGCGGTCATACTGAACCTGATTTCCAGCTTGTGCAGACATATAGATATGGTCCTGGACCGACCGACGCAATATAGACATGATCTGCACGTCTGGCAGACGTCTCATGTTTGCTGGGAATTATTAACAATTTATGATGGTTCATGACTTTACAAGAAAACTACTTTACAACTAAAATTTTAATCTAAATGTCATTCTTTAGCAAAAAACATATTTCTTATTCATAAAATCATGAAATCTATAAAAAAAACAGTGGAATTCTGCTAAATCTGGACCCATCCCACAGCATGTCAAAACAGTAAAACGGTAATTCATTATAGTACAGCACAGTGGGAAAAAAAAGGTTTTCTGCTTTCATGCCAAACAGTACAGCTATTTCCAAAATTTAATATGAAAAAATGTTTCAACAAGTTATCTTAGAAGGGGTCAAATGGCATCAGTTTCCACCACATATTCGTTTAAAATGATCTGCAGGTGAGAACTTTGGCTGTCTTTGATGTTATGTCAGGTTTTGAATGAGGTCCATTGAACTTGCACATAGGTGTGGACAATGAGTAGAGAAATTATTATGCTTAATAGGCATAATAATTGTATTGGCTTTTATCTGCACCACTGCTCAGCCCAGGGCAACAGTAATATGACCCCATCACTGCCACGGTAAATTCAGGAATCAATTCAGGGTCACTGTTGTGTTTTATGAATAAGCCCTTTTGAGAAAGGTTTGAATCTTAAGCAATCTGCCCTGTGGTGAATAGTCTACATGTGGTGTGAAGATCAATGGACATAGTTAGAGGACTATAGCAGTTGTCAAAACTTTGTGCTTGAGGGAACATTATGACAGAGAACCAGATGAAGATGTTAGTGATAGATTGAATCATCTGCACTAATAGTCTCCTGCTTAGTCTTTTGCTACTAACATATGTTTTAGTTATTTTTTTGCAATCATTACACCATTGTTCAAGTCAATGTAAAAATGGTGAAAATTGCATCAATCTAAAACACATAAAAATAATAGTAATAAACAGGAAGTTGCCTAATCACTTACTTTTAGTGATATTTGTATGTTTGATTTTCCCTGTAATTGATTTGTATTTAGTGCAACCTAAGTTAACCTAACCTAAGTTGAACTCACTAGTTGAGAGCATGGTTATTCAGCTTCTTGTATTTCTATCATGGGTGGTCTTCCTTGTCTTTACACACTTGGCTTTGCTTGAAAGTCTTGTGCACAACACCACCTTTTGAAATGCAAAAATATGAACAATCAATCACAATCAATTGAACACATTACACATGATATGCAAACTTAACAATTAATATTATTTCCCTATCTATGATATATATATATATGATGATCAAATGTTGATCTGATGACTGGTTTGACAGAAGAGCTGAGCACAGAGACGTTGTTAACAGCCTATTGTGCCTTATAGCTTTATTAGTCTTGTTTGGAGATAATAAAATGTATTTTTTTTGCATTAGCTGAGGTTTACAGTCATTATTCCTGCAATGAGCTTCACTCATCTAAACGCCCACTTGTTACATTGGACTTGGAGTCTCATCCCCAGCCATAAATATTTAAGAGAATACCTGAAAACCAAGTAGACCTATCCTGCATACCCACCTAACACCCTTGAGTGAGAGATCGAGCTGTATTTCCATATCCCAACCAATGCAGAAACAAGGAAATCTTTCTTGTTCACATTATGACTCCCCCGCTGTAATAGACTGCAATGACTTGGACCGACTACTGATGCTTGAAATTAGAAAATACTTTGGTTTTCCCTGTACAGGTATCTATAATGGTTTGGGATTTTTTTTAAATAAAATAAAAATCAGACACTTTAAAAGAGACAGGTCAAATATCAAATTTTTCATTAATTTGAGTGAAGAATTAGATATTTGACCTGTTTAAAAAAAATGGGAGTTTGGGAGTCACTTTTACTAGAAGTCACTTTTACTAGAAGTTTAAAAAGAGCTGTGGTCATACAGTAGATACTATTTTTGTCTATATTTCATTTATACTTTCCAAGAAGTAATTTACAGTTATAATGATGTAGGAAAGTAGGGAATATGCAGGTACTATGTCAGAGTTGACTGAACTTATGCTAGGCCTGTGCATGCCAGAAAACAGAAATGTTATACCAAAGTGAAGTGAGCAGTTGCCCTGCCTTTCTCCATTGTTATGGAGATTTCACCCAACTAACTTTTTTAAGATAGCTTGTGTCAACTGTATGTCGGCTGTGCAAAAACATTCTCAGTATTTTAGAAACTTCAAGCTTACAGTTGTTACTTGGTATGAATATATGGTACTTTAGCTCGTGTAGATATGGGTATTCGTGTGTCTGTCTGTGTGTAGACACATTCAACAATATAACAAGACACCACGAGTACCCCAAGATGAGCTGATTAGATTTTGGAGCACTTTGCTGCATAAATGTGCATAATGAGGAAAATTTGATTTTCTTTAAACTACCATAACTCCGATACAGAGTTTATATTAATGTCACCCATCTGTTCCTTGAAGACAAGTGTGTTGACAGAAAAATTGCTTATTAATGCATTAACTTTATTAATGGAATAATTAGCATCTTTTAATACATCACGGTTATGCAAAACATCATGGATAAGAAGTAGTTATATATACGCACATCAACAAATAGAGTACATCTCACACACTATTCATACACTTTTATTAGACAACATTACGATACCACATCGGCAGGTCAAAATAGTTAAAAGTACTCCCACTCCCATTTATATACATATGTGAATGTCAGCTGATAGGCTTTGTAAGGAATAGGTGCAGTTAGGTCGTCTAGCAGGGCCACACCAAACCTTGTGGTCTTGCTTATGCAGGTAAGACACAGAAAGCTCTAAAAACCAGGATCGCTGAACACAGAATTGTATTCACACTCAGGATCAACGTAGGCCGGTGGCTGTGCATTTCAGAGAGGCTCAGCATCCTTTGAGCTGTGTAGGCACTGTGCACATTCCAAGCCCGAGGAGAAGAGATGATATAAATAACTTGTTGCTATATAAAGAGAGTTACTATATCTATACCCTCCAGATTTTATCTACCAATCACTTTTTATAGTATCCATTTTTACAGTGTCCATGTTGTTGATTTGCTTATTGATTGACTGCTTGTTGAGACATATATTTATACACTTCTTGTTTTTAATGGGATTTGCATTGTGTACAGGTCTCATTATTGATTGAGATGTGCTGTCTTATCGTATGTATTGTAATTTGTTATTTGCATGAGTGAGACATTTACCCCTCATGAGTCTGATAGGCTTGGTGCGGCCCGGTAGACTACCTAAATCCACCTATTCCTTACAATGTGTTACATCAACTGACACTTGCATATATCAACAACAATGCAACATTGTCTAATAAAGGTGTATGAATGGAGTTCCTAGTGTGTGGGCTCTACTCTATTTACTGGTGGCCATGGACATTAGATGATAACAGATATTTTGTGCCGATATTCATCTTCAATCAATCAATTTTAACATTTTCATGCCAAAACATGAAGTATTAAGTATAATAATAATTAAATTCTTAAAGGTGGGTTTACAATTCCTTAAGGCATTCCTTATTCATCAGTGGGGGAAATTATGGGAATTATGGAAATTATAGGATACATTAGGTCTTTATAAAAACATTTACAAATAACACATAATTGAACAGTTAAATGCAGTAATAAGCAATTCAAATTAGTTTCGTAGCATTCATTTTACAGACAGTCTTTATGTAGCTGTGGTTAGACCGATCTATCAGCAAATCAATATATTGGTCTAACCTTACTTTCTACATTACAGAGCTGAGCATGACAATGGGTGGAAACTTACATTTTAGACATGTACTGTATGTGGTCAGACAATAGCAAATTTGTTGAAGATAACAGGATAATTACATTTTAGTTATTTTTAATAGCATTTGTTTTATCTTTCAAGTGATTTGTCCATCTTTACGAGTCTCTTTAAGTGTCCAAAGATAAATCAAGCTCAACAATGTATTAAACAATTTGAAACCATATTCAAATATATATTTTCCTAAGTCTGCAGGGAAATTACTGCTTTTTGACACATCATTTTAGCACTGTGGCTGGTTCATGAAAGCATCTTTATGTGAACATTAACATTTGAACCCTAATGATTCTGTGCAGAATGAACTCATCAAGACATTAGACACTGGGGAGACCCCTTCAAGTAGCTAGTCGTGCTTACATTAGTGCTGTTACCTCTTGAATGTTGTAAGAAACAAGTGAAGAGGTGAGAGTTAATAGAAGGGCAGTGCATCCATAATGAAAGCTGAATGTTTGGTTCAATGAAACCCTTTGACACTACCATAGATTTTTCATGCGTGATGACTGTGACACTATTTTATACCCCATACTTGTTCAATATTTCCCAGGAAATTTCCATTTCCATTCAACACAAGTATCATGTTTACATAGCACAACAATGGCCTTGTGTAATCCCCACCCTTTGGACCTCATTTGCTGCGTACTGTAAATTTTAATTTGTCCTTCACGAGATAGTTTGGATGTCTTGATCCTAGATATTTTGAATTACCCTAAGTGCTGTTGATGCATAGAGTATCTTTAAAGGGGAAATCCGGTATTTTTAAACCTGGGCTCTATTTGTACTAATTCGTCATTTATACCACATAATAGGTACAAAAAGTTTTGGAATTGCTCCGGTAGATCTCCTCAGTCGGCAGTCGCGAAATGGGCTGCTATGGCTGCAACATAATCCGCAGGGGCAAGTGTGCCCGTCAAAGTACGTCCACTAAAAGTGCTTGTTTTTGCCACTGACAGGCTCAGATTGTTATTCTGTGTGTCTGACAAGTGTCTGACAACATTACGTAGAGGATCGCTTCAGAGATAGACCTTTTTTTTAACCAGAAACAGAAGTCTCGCTCAAGGAGAAGGCAGGAGTTGAATCAACGGGCTAACAGGCCGCTTTATTTGCACCACAGCAATATATATATATATTTTTTTGCTTTATTTAACAACAACATTAATAACAGTAACAATGATACTAATAATAATGATACTAATGACAACAATAATAATAACAACAATATTATTAATAATAACCATAATGACAGTAATAATAATAACCATAATAAGCATATATTTGATTAGAAATGAAGAAAATATTTAAGTAAAGTAAGTACACATTATAATAATAATTATATATGTTATGTTGGGTGTATGTGTGTGATGCTTGTGTATGTGCAAGTGTATGTCAGAACCACAGCAATAATAAATTCGGCCCGATCTTGACGAAGTCAACAAATGGAATTCACTTAATTTCCTTGAAAATAACGTTTTCATGTTAGAGTGTAGCCCAGCCCAGCATTAGTATACTAAGTTGAATTCTAAACTCTGACCATGCCTTATGAATTCAGAAACACTCACAGTGCAGCAACAGCAGTAAAGGTGAGTTATTCAAAAGACATAGGATTAAAAAAGTATAAACTTCCTTTAATTGACCTGTCTGTTTAAATGAATGTGACACTGACCTTGAGGTACAACAGCCACATTCAGTCCATAGATACACTAAGTACAAAATGCATTCTTAGTCATTTAGTTACTTTAAAATAGCAGATATTGCATCACACATTAATTTATTGTTACAGTAGTTCTACAGAACATCCCATCTACATCTATTTGTATCATTACTTTAATAGCAGTTGCATTGAATGCATTCAATGTTGCTCTCATTTCCTCGCACAGTTTGATTTCTGCTTTGCTGAATGTAAATTGATTCAGGAATGAAGAGGAATATCTTTGTGCTTTAGTATCATTGTTGATTTGCTGCAAGAAAATGTTTCCTTTTCCATTTTATGATTTTTCTTTTCTCAGGGAACAGCATTCTTGACCTGACAGAATTCCCTTCATAGTCTCCAGAGAATCTGCAAGACCCATTCTCAGCTCACAGGAGAGATAAGAGTGTTGGACAAAGTGGACAGCTGGGTTTAGCATCTGACCAGAAATGTATCTATCTAAAATAAAAGTACACCCATTATTTCCCCAAACACTACCCGTGATGTTACTGGATAAAACACCCTGCAAAATATGTCTTCATATAAGTCTTCACTTGTTATATACAATTGTTAATTAAATAACATGTTAAGATGGACATTTTGTGCAGTGCAGTTTTTTCTTTTTATCTTCTTATCTAATAATTTAGCAGGCTAATAATTTATTCCGTCTTGCGTGGAATGATGCCTTCTGAATTACAAATGTCTACTTTCTGCAGCTAGGGACACTTATTTCTCTAGTGACAATAAAAACAAGACTAAGCTCAACCCGGTCCCTGCTAATTTTGTTTAAGAACTCTCCATTATTAGCTTAATATTGTTAATACCTCACTGTCTACTGGTATCATGCCCTCTGCCTGCTGTAATTAAGCCCCTGCTTAAAAAGCCTGATCTTGATCACAATGTCCTTAATAATTAGAGGCCAATCTCAAATATTCCTTTTCTCGCCAAAGTCCTCAAAGGAATGTGAGCCACCAAACTAACTGAGTATCTTTCTACCAATGGTCTATGCAAACCATTTCAATCTGGTTTTAGGCCTCACCACAGCACAGAGACTGCACTCACAAAGGTGGCAAATTATTTACTACTTACTTCTGATTCTGACTAGGGGTGGGTGATATAGCGTTAAAATAATATCACGATATTTCAGGGTAATTTGCAGTAACAATATTCATGACGATATGAAAAAATAATACTGAACAATCTTTTATTGGTGATTGCAGCAGCATTGATTAGTGCAAATAGTGACAACAAAAGTCAAAATATAAACATAAAAGTAGGTATAATAGTGTTTTCCTGGGAATCTTCAGTAAAAGTATAAATAACTCAATTGTTTAATATTTTAGTTTAACAATAACTAAAAGTTAGTTTAATTATTATTTGAGTGGTCAGTTTTAGATCAACACTCAAATAATTAGACATTGGTGACTTTGTTACCATTAAGACATTATCACTAGCAATAATGTAGCCTGTAGTCCCCAGATAAAAAATGTGAAAAATGCTAAGTGCAAACCACTTCATCGTTAATATCATGATACAACCCTTTTTTTTCATGTACAAATTTATACCGGTATTATCGTGAATGATATGATATGGCACAGCCCTAATTCTGACTCAATCTCAGTTTTAGTTCTCGACTTGAGAGCAGCATTTGATACAGTTGACCACAAAATCCTTTTAGATCGCCTCACACACTACACTGGCATCCGTGGTACTGTGCTCTTGTGGTTTAGATCCTATCTGTCAGACAGAAGGCAGGTTTTTTTATAACCAAACAATCTCTGATAGCTCAAAAGTTGCCTTTGGTGTACCACAAGGCTCAGTACTAGGTCCATTGCTATTCTCTATTTACATGATTCCTCTCTGTGAAATTATCCGTAAACATGACGTTAAATTACACCGTTATGCTGATGATACCGAACTCTACATACCCATCAAGCTGATTGATGCTCATTACATTAGCTTACACTCAGTCTAGGGATTGGCCGATGGATACCAGCCTGGGGCAACCTCCTGACCTGACCACATCAGTACAACTGATTGTCTCCCTGTTTGTCTGAGTGACTCTGTAAAAAGACTGAGTGTGGAGTAATTGGAAATTGAAAAAACTTTCTGTCTTCAAACATTCGTCTATCGATTTACAGTAGCACATGATTAAACAATGCAAATAAAAATGTAAATAAAATCTTTTATGGTTTCAAAATTGAAAAGTGGGCATGGGCATGCTTATTGGCACCCTTTAGAACAATTCAAATCAATATTGTTGAGGAAATAGATTCTCATTTGCAGTGTAATTAAACTCACCTGTGACACGTTGCAGGTGCTAACACTAGTTATGACATGGTATGGTATTTTAAATGTCTTTATTTATGAATTCTGTAATAACATTACAACTTATGTTCAAATATTTTAGAATAAATATTTAATTCCTTGGACTTGACTGCAGAAATTGGAGCAACACAAGTTGTTTGTTGATATTTCCATGTTGACATCAGGTTCAGGGATGAGAAATGGAAGAAATCTGTGCCTGTTGATAAACTCTAATTTTCTCTATTGTTGTTATTATGACTAAGAGGTTATTGTGAATGATGTGTACAAGCGGAACGCTTATAATTTTGGTCTCTTCCCTATCATGTGAATGCAGGGTCAAAATGGATTTTTACTTAACTCGTAAAGGGTATTTTATTCATTGACAAGGAACATTCAGTGAGATTGTCACAGCACCACAGATTATATGGAAGGATTAATTCTTCTTTAAGATGACTCTCAGTATAACTACCATAGCTAAAAATTAGTGATGTACACTATATTGAGAAGATAACAGCTTTGATGCAGTCCATTGTAAACCTGTTATTGATTTTAAGGCAGTATCTTCAAAGGTGTTTTTTCAGTGTTTTCAAATTCATGTTTCAAGGCAGCATCCACACTACTTCAAGACAAGCATTGGCCTGGGTTTCTGGCACATTGACTGCTCCCAAGGTGCAAAATGCAAATCTCACAAAAGCACAGTTGATGCTGCATTAGTTCAGTTGTTAAAAAAACATCCTACTTCTGCCAATATTTGCTGACCTTTCAGTGGATTCACTCTCACTTGTGATTTCTAATGTACATTTCCTAATATTGCTGGCACTTGTTGGTGAGTTATGTGAGAATGAGACATGGGTGGGGGGTGTAGTCATGTTTCAGTACAAGAGAGAGTTTTAGTACACACAACAAACGCTCTTGATTTTCAATTTTAGAATTTGTTTTCTTTTAAGTGGTTTATTCCTCTCAAAGTATTCATTATTAGTAGTATATCAAATATCTGCCTTTGTGCAGATGAATTGAAGAAAAGTTACATTTCAAGTTGAGATGTCGGATTATGGATACTCTCCTGTCACTGTCACTAACCAGAAAACAGATATGATCTTAGAGAAGTACAAGAAAAAAGACTTTTTCTGATCATGTATTGGGGTTTTTGTATTTAAAGACATCAGTGTACAGACATCTGTAAAGGCAGAATATATAATGACTCACAACCTGTACTGTATTGTATAAGGATCTTTTTGTTTATCTTCAGCTCTCTCGTTTGTGATTGGTGTGATACTGAAGGCCAACAAAGAACTAGCCTTGGTGACGGAGGCAGGCAGAGCTGAACTGGAAACCATGGCAACACAGTGCGTGCCTCCTGAGTCCCTCGGCCCTGCCAGAGAGTAGACAAATACCTGCACAAGCACCAGCCCATTCAACACCTGCATAAAAGGAGGCTTCCAAATCTGCACGATATGAAGATACACGAGGGAGTAACACTTTTGATGGACTGTCGTTTTCCTGCAGTGTCTCTACATCACATGCAGCACTCCACCGCCCCAGACAAACCCTGGCTGTTGTTTTGACCCTCTCTCGCTCTTATTCTACTGGTAAAACAATTAGAGTGGAATGACAAGTTAATCACCATATTCTTTCCCCCAATCAAATGTAATAAGCTAGCATTATGTATTGATTAAAGCTGTCTGCACATGTTGAGGTATTGTTTTTTTTCTTATGTACAACAGTAATGATGCACCAAGCAGTATGTGCTCCCAGCAGATGCATGTTCATTTAGACTGACTGACTTAAATCTCAAATCATTTTGCAATAATCTCATTTTCACAACAAATTTCCAAAACAGTCATAAAATAAGCAGGGTTTTTTTCTCTCAATAAGAATTGCCTTGGGGAAAACTCATTTGTAAACCATACAGGTAATGGAATTGCATGCTTGACACTTTATTTATATTTTACATGGGCTTCAAGGGTCTACCCGAGCTTTCCGAAAAACTCTCAGCACGATTTCCCCATAAAACTGTGTCCCTTTAAAGTTAATTGTTGTATGTTGAAATGTTTAATAACATATTAAATGTATTTTCATCCACACTATTTTTAATTCATTAATTTAATTATTTTATACTATTGATGCTATTGATTTATTTGTCAGATGAAACAAATAATTCTTTGTCTTGGCAGGAAAGTCAAGTCATGGCATTCCTAATCTTTTTATTCTGTATTTCATGTATTCATGTATATTTTTAGCAGGATGTGTGATGTAGAATAAAGCATGAAAACAGTCATTAAAAAATATTATTCAAAGACAGCTTCAGAATGTGCAAGTAGTTTCAATGATCAGATCCATGTTTGGGAGGCTATGGGCCTGCTATGGGAGCATTAAGGGCACGCCCATCTTCCCATCCATCCTGAATAGCCCCCAGTTTTCTTCAATATATTTAACCAGTGGTTTAACCCTCATTAGTGTCACCCACTAGTGACAAAAATTGTGAATGTCTATAGATGACTACAACTCAATCTGACATTGAGTCTTATCTTCCAGTATTTCATGATTTTGTTTACATGTTACAGGGATGTATGTTGGTAACTGGTAGATATTATTGCCTCTCACTTACTGTAAATCGTGGGGATTCATTAATAATTAATTAATAAAAGCACTAATTATTTCAGTAAAATAGGAAAATCATTTGAATTGAACAGGCTGGCAAAGTGCAAAAAGCTTACTGCCATCACATAATATTCTCACAGTTGTATCACATACGTGATACAGAGAGTAAGTGTATGACCAATGCTTGAACTGCTACAACCAATTTGTGTGCAGGAGTTGCCCATACAGTGTTGTTTGGAAGAGTAACATAGAGGAGACAATAAGCCTGTGTGTAAAACTGCATATGCCACATGCAGCGGGAAACTGATTGTAGTCCTGAGGATTAGGCTACAACTTTTCAAACGAAAAGTTTGATCAGGCTATAACATCAAGGGAGCATTCAGGACCAATGCCCACTAGGCTGCTATTTTGGTGAGGTCTAATAGTTTATAACATTAACCAAATCATATTATCTCGTTAGTCATCAGTAATTGCTCCACTTATCCACAGAAATCTAGGGAATAATCAGGGTTTGGAAGTGTTGGTGCGGCAAAATTGTGGTTTAGTGAAACTGATTGTCATTGTTAAGGTTAAGGTTTATGAAATTAATTACATTTTAAAATAAAACTGAACAACTGACCAATGCCACAAACTTTTTAAACATTTAGCTGAACTGAGCCTGTAGTTCAGTTTGTGCATGGTGTGGCACATGCAATTCATCTTCCAGCATGAAGATAATCGGAGATGATATCCTCGGCTACTTTTGTACAGCATTTTTGTCTTTATGTTTTCAACCATCATAACCTAAAACAGCATTTTTAAGAAGCTACTTAAAAATTTGTTGATGTATTTAATCACATTTTACAAATGTCCTATTGTCATTCAGCCTGCCATTTTCAGAATAAGGTAATCTATTGGCACAGCAACGAACTGTGGCAATAGATTAACATTTTGAACAAATAATGAATTGGAAAATGGAAATAGCATTATTACATTAAAGGGGACTATTTTTCACTTTCTCAATAATTTTATGTCATTACCAAGCATCTATGAAATCTGTAAAGTTTTTGTTTTCAATAAAAATTGTTTATAAATATTTAAGCTCATTGATATTGCAGCACTTTTTCTCCACCCATAAATGTACCATATTGGGAAAGTGGCAGGCAAGTAAACGGAGCCAGTGCTGTTGGCTGGGGGCCTGATGCGATGGCTGCTCACAAGACAATTTCCTGAGACCTCAAATATATGAACTAGTCAGCCCCTAAAAGGGATAACATTTCATACCATGTACTCTTACATAAACACAAACACTAGCTGATACTTTTGTAACTATGTTCAGAAATCAGTTCAGTTGTGTAATGTGACTGTGGCATATATCAGGTTTTGGCTAGCTAGCTAATGGTTTTGGCTAGTGTCAAGCTAATGTTAGCATTACACAACTGAAGTGATTTCTGAAAGTGATTTCTGTGATAGCTAAAAAATTATCAGTTGTGAAGGCAGGGCCTTGCTACAAGGCTCCCCTCAACCCAGGAGCCAGAGAGTCCCGGAGGCAAGGCGCCGGGCCATTGAGGAGAAGGTCAGGAGGATGAAGAGTCCCAAAGCCTTTGGTGCAGCTCGGTAATGGTCCCGAAGCCAGATGTGACTCCCTGGTTCTGCAACGATTTCCGGTGCCTCAACAAAGTCTCCTGCTTTGATAGCTACCTGATGCCCCAGGTGGATGAACTCATCAAGCGGGTAGGTAAAACCCAGTACATCCTCATCGTAGACTTAACAAAGGGTTATTGGCTGGTGTCACTCTCCATCATCTAGGGAAAAAAAACACCAATCGGCCTCTGGTAGTACAAGGTGCTGCCGTTTGGGCATCACCGCTCCCCAGCCACCTTCCAGTGAATGATGGACATGGACCGGAAACCAAGTCTGAGATACGAGCCTTTTTATACATACCAGCATACCATTATACCAGCATTATACCAGCATATATACCATTCCTCTCTTCTCCTCAGTGGCAGCTAGCATGGCTGGGTTGTCACGTTGCACTGATTTCACTAATACCTGCAGCTAGCATATTAGCTATTTCTTGCCGTTTTGCATCGGACAACGGCGGCTCTGGGGGCTGGGATATGCAACTTTTATATTGTTATTTAGAGCTGACTGGTTGATTTCACTCACAAATCCAGTGTCTACATGACCACTGAACATCCACAATAAGTGCTACTGAAAGTGTTTTATCCAATGCAACAATATGCAAATTATGTGCAAATGAAGCAAACTGTATTTATGTTTCATATTGTGCTGTGATCAGCGAACCTGAAACACACTGGAATGTCAAAGAAAAGGTTGATTCGTGATTCCTTCTGGGTTGGTGTCCTTGATTGTTTTATTTTTTCAAAGTTCATTATTCAGGATGACCTAGTGGATATGTGATGGGCTGCATAATTACAACTGTGATAAATAGTTACTGCAAAATGGTGCTGTTAACAAAATCTAATTAAAATCCAAATGGAAAATAGGTTAGAGTGTCTTACATGACCCTCACCGATGTAACCATAACCCTCTATGATGCTACACTATCCGGGCATGGAGGAAGGGTGTCACCACAAGGGGGTTGAATGTTTTGGAGTGGTCCCATAATTTGAATTTTAAAATAGCTCAATGAAAATGTGGTAGTCTGTTGTTAGCAGTGTGTGCATGTACTCTCTCTGTGTCTCTGTCTCTTTATATCTTTCTCTCTCCTTCACTCTTTAAAACCCATAACACACACTTGCATTGAACCTGCCATATGTTATAATACTGCAAGGGTTCAAGTAACAGTTGCTTAACTGACAATACTGTTTTCTGCAAATGTTTCAAAAGCCACATGCAGCAGTAACGGTCTGCACAAATGAGTAACCCACAACAAATATCACTCGACCTTCAACTTTTAAATGGCAATGCTAAGGAAGACATTGACAACCAACCAGTGCATCCAACCAATGAAATGACACCTGGTACAATAGCCTGATAATAGAAGATCAAGAACACAAGGACACACAATTATGTGTATGCCAAGATGGGTCTCCACTCACGTTCTACGATGTATGTACTGTATTTTTGTGTGTGAGCAAGGACCATTAAATGAACAAATATCTGCATGTAGCTTACTGCAAGTTCTCTCCCACATAAAGAGAGAATAACACCAATCAGGGATAGCCACCCCATTATATGGAGACCGGCATTCTCAATGTACACAGTAAGCAATTTTACTACCCAAAAAGACTCACAAAGCTATTTGACTACTCAAAAAGACTTGAGGTATTACAAAAGTAAACAATAACCTACATACCAATTTGAGGTCTCTTACACTGTACAGTTAAGCAGGAACATTTTGATAAAAAGGTAGGGTTAGGGTTAGGCCAATCCATTTGAATGTCCAAAATTCAGTAACTTTAGGCCTACACTAAGGATGTGATCCTCAATGATTATGTATTTGTAATGTATTATGTAATTGTACCTATTTGTTTTCCACTTACTCAAAGGAAATTATTAATTATAAGGAATGCAAGATGCAATGAATGTATTCCTCTTGTTAATGCATTCTTCTCATTTCTTTCATTTGAGAGAATGTATCTAGTTCACATTGGCAGTGACTGACACAACAAGACATTTTTAAACAGCAAAACTCTGTGTAGGTTTCCCATGGCGTGAGTCAGAAAGAATATATTTTCATTTCATTTCCACAAAATTTACAACAGTAATATTGACAAACAGTGTCAATTTCCCCAGACACTATGATAATGAAAAGCCAACGTCAAATTGAAAGCCAAGGTAACAGCATCCAAAGACGTCCTCAGAGGCCAGAGTCACAGCGTGAGTCACTATCGCTCTCACAGCCCAAGTTGTCCCTGCCAGGAGTGCCTCAGCTCACTTACCTGTCTCTTGCAGTCATGGTTCTCCCAGTCTCCAGAAGAAGGCAGCCCAGGCCTCAAGTCTCTGTAGTTTGGGCCAACCTCCACAGCGCTCACCATCTGCCAGACTTGCCGTGGTCAAGACTCTTGCCCAGCCACAGCCACCTGCAACATCTGCTGCTGGACTGCTTGCAGCTGACCCTCGGCTAAGAAGGGAAGGGTGTCACCTCCGCACCTGCTGTGCTGGACCTGACTGCTAGCACCTTCCTGTATATGCAGCAACAGGCATCTCGGTGGTTCACTCACCTCGACCTGCTCCTGTGTTAAGCCTTATCTCAGTGGCAGTGACAAGAGATGTTGCGTTTTGCATAAAGGGCATGCCTCACTTTTACTCCACTGGCAACAGCAGCTAGGCTACAGCTGTTGCTCTCTGCAGCTACACGTAAAAAAAAACGGAGTGAGGTTAGCTTGATATTGGATATTCAGTGGATATTTGTTTGTCCACCTTCAATAACTTAATATTCATTAATGTGCTTTTATTACTTGTTTGCTTTACAAGTTGAAGGGGGAAAAACGAATATCCACAGAGTATCCCATATCCAATACCAACTTTACTCCGGTCACATGCACACGTCACACAACAAGTTCACGCCTGTTCTGTGGGCGTTATCGAAGGGCATTCTGGGAAATGTAGGACAGTACTAACTAGAGGCAGGTTGGGGCAAAGTGGGTACAATTAAAACGTAAATTACCAAACTGCATCATAAAATAACTCCTGGAAGGCATTGAACAGCTCAGATTGGTGATATATTTCATTGTAAGAGTATCGGAGGGTGGAATTTTCCTTTAACTATCGACATTTACAATTCAGAGGGTGACAAATTAAAGAGACAAACAGGGAATATATACTGACCATGTGCGTGGCATAGAAACCTCAAAACTGATGGAACAGTTGTGATTGGAAGAGATGGCACTCAGTGTTTTTGTCTCCATCTCAGCAGCAGAAATGGTGGAAGGCACAACAGCTTTTTGTTTTCTAGTATGGTCACAACATGGTTTACAAGGGAAACACATCCACCACTAATGTTATGAATAAAATGATTTATTTAGTACGTGCTTCCAGGATATTTGATATGCTTGGCTACGTTTAGCCCATAGCCTCATCATAATGAAACAGCAAGCAGTCAGAGTTGCAGAAGAGGCATCTTCCTGGAAGAGGAGAGAAGACTGTGCCCCAGGCTCTGCTAAATGATGCTCCTCATCCACAGACACTCCCTCATTTATCTTCTTGTCAATACTTTTCAATGGCAGGGAGGAATAAAAACGCATCACAATATGATTACAAATAACAATTATGCTTTCAACAAATATCTTCAAATATTTTTGACAATAAATGCAATGTCATTGCTTTTGATAGTCTCTCATTCGAGTCACACATCAATGATAATATTAAAGCTGCATTTTTCCCATCTTGGCAATGTCGCTAAAACTCAACCTATATTACCAACGGCAGATGCAGAAACCTGAGTACATGAATTACTATCATTGAGACTTGATTATTGTCATGTCCTATTCTACTACTATTCTACTGCTAGCAACAAAAATCTTCAGCTTGTAGAACATTTGACGATATAATGCCTATCCTGTCCTCCTTACACTGTTTTCCAGTCTGAGTTATTCTGCTGTGTGTATGAGTGCGTTTCCTCTCTCTTTTGATTTCAGGTTGTGGCTGTGGCCTGGAAGCATCGGCATCCTGTGTCCATGACTCCCTTCCTCTCTTCCTCCCTCCCCGCCTCCTCATGTTAGTTGTGGTCCATGGTGACTGAGATGGAGCTGATGTCCCTGCGGCAGTTGTGATTCTTAACATTACCTTGCTGATGACGATGGCGATGGTGACCGAGTTGGTGTTGATGCCCCACGTCAGATCGTTTCACCCCAGCATTCTTATCGTGTTTATCCTGAGTAGTTTGTTTATATTCCACTTTGTTATCAATATTTCATCTCGGTCTGCCTACTCTCGGCACCCAGTGCATGCCTGACCGTCCTGAAAGGGGGATCCCTCTCTGTGAGGTCCTTCCCAAGGTTTCTTCAATTTTCTAGGGGGGTTTTCTTGTTCTCACTGAGGGACAATGGTTGAGGAGTGTCGTTTTCATGTATTGCTTCTAAATGTAGGTGTTTGGAAGCCCTTTGAGACTGTAACTGTGATTAAGGGCCATGCAAAAAAACCTGACTTGACTACAGTAGTTCCTGTTTGTTTTAAACTCGCTATAGTTCAGCTTCTGATCATGAAACCTAGACACACCAATCTTCAGCAAATATAGATCATATCAACTTATATTTTTGTCCAAGGTCTTTGATTGATTTCCTGAGCACAAAAGTTTATTTGACAATTTGCATTTCGTTTTTTTGTGCATGCCACAGTCGAGAGTAACGGATTCATTTTAGCTGCAGGCCCAGGTCACTGTTCCATCGTGATTCTTTTCTCTTCTTTGTGCAGCTTTTGATACAATTTATAATAACATCCTTTTAGAGTGCGTGCAGAGGACGGTGGGATGTTTCCCTCATACCCCTCTAACAGGCAGGTTTCTGTTGGTCTAAGCTGCTCATGCACAAAATTAAAATAGAGAAGTCATGTGATCGACTGGCAACCTGTCCAGGGTGTCTTCCTGCCTTCCGCCCAATGTATGCTGGGATAGGCTGAAAAGGATAGAGAAGCATAGAGAAAATTAATGAATTAATGACATAGGGAGAGACTGAAAACCATTTTCAGGCTTACTCAATCGACCGTTGTTAATATAGGTTGGGTTTTTGCGACATTGCGAAGATGGGGAAAATGCAGCTTTAATTTAATCTTTGATGTGTGACTCCAATGAGCGACTAGGATCAAATATAATGACAAGGTTTTTTTAATAGAGGGACTCATGCAGAAATCATGCAGTTATCAAACTTTACAGCAGCATCCTCAGATACAGAAAGACAGATACTGATGTCTAACTGCCCGAATAACCAACATCTCTGTTCTGTACTGAACACATGTCATTAGAGAGCTATTGAAAATAAGGAGCAGCCGTGGTGTGACAGCTGAAAATATCCCTCTTAGAAGGCTTGTTGGTACAATGTCAAGGGGACAGGATGATTCATATGAAAAACAATGTCCAAGGGTCTCTTGAAATAATTTCAGCTGTCAACCAGTAAGTAACCAGTGAGTAGTTTAAAGGGCCCCACGTTGGGGAATTCTTGTGCAGCTCCCCCTCCTGCTATTTTTTGAAAAGACTGTCAAATGGGCTGCCTCAGCTTTCATTACAACACACACAGTCATATAACATGATATACCAATGCTTAAATATGGTTGATTTAAGAAGACACAAAGTCATCATTTGGGAATGTCACAGGAGATAATATTTGATTGTTCTTGAGTATTTTTGACTTCAGCGGCATGGTAATATAATATAAATCAAGATAAATACCACCCACACCACAGCCACTGTGCAAAGGCAAATTATATTTTGTTAAGTTTCCTAAACAGTAGACCACCTGTATCTGACAATATTTGACAATAATTATGTTGTCAGATATTTGTAAATGCAAATTTGATTAGACACTTATTTCCTAAATTAAGTAAGTGGAAAATAGCGTACAGGGAAGGAACAGATACTTTAAATGAAGGTAGACTGATGACAAGATTTAGCCTTGAATAGGCACCAATCTGTCTGAGGGGAGTGTATCCAGCAAATAGACCCAATAGTAATTTTAAATTATAGACAGCCTGTCTGCTCAATTAAAAAAGAAAAACATCTGATCTAAAATTTTAAAGAACAACATAAGATATACTGAGAGAGATTCTGCCTACCAAGGACAGAGGCAAGCTGTTGGTGGTCGCCCAGCTTGGACATCCTCTGGATCTGGTGTGGACGGTCAAGATAGTTCTGATAGAAACGCTGAACTGGTTCCGTGCAGCCAAAAATCAATAAACAAACCTCAAGAGAATAAATGATTGATTACTTCAATACCTTCCCAACATTTTTAAAACAGTTCACTTATAAGTTGGAATGCCTTCATTAAGCTTAATTGTAACAATACAGTTGTGTATTTACATTGTACATAGGCTATAGTACAACAATTAATGATGTAAGATACACAACTAAACCCGCAAACTAAATAAAATGTAGCTATGTAATTCATGATTTTATCTTTTCTAGATTACATATTGTCATCAGCCACCTGACCTGCAACTATTTCAAAATGCAGCTGCAAGGTGTATAACATGAAGACATTTTAGAAAATAACTTCTCTTCTGACCTCTCTTCATTGCCCCCCTCCCCTTCCCCCTGTTGTGTTTAGCCCTGGCCAACATCACTGACCTTGTATCTCCATCCGGAGCGCCACAGGGAAAGCACACTCAACTGTTCCAAGGTCAAAACTGGGAACTAAATGTGGCCTTTGCCATTCAGACGCCCGGGCTTTGGAATAACCTGCCTCACAACCTAAGGCTGTCAAACTTTAGTAACAGTATTGGTGGCAGTGGTAGTAGTAATAGTAGTAGACTAAGCCAATTTCCCCATTTCTCAAATTAAAGCACATGTGAAATTCACTGTCTATAATGTGTACTCAGTGTACTCAAATTCTGCAGTTTGCATCCTGCATTGCACTTCAAATAACACTGGCCACAGCTCTACCTGTCCTGTCCTGAGGGATCCTCCTGGCACTGCGTCATCAATTACCTGGCCTACTGGCAGACTCTGCTCAGTGACTACAAAACACAACAGCAACAAATGAGATTCTTACAGCGCATGACATATCATTAATGACTTTGCAAAGTCATTGCACTGTTGCATATCACTTAGGTGGCCACATTATAACCATTTCCACTTTAAATGCAATAATGCAATGCAATAATTTATACATAGGCCAACAATGCCCTTGACAGCACATCATTAATAACATGCAATGTATGCCATATCATATGCTTCCGTTTTGGCCTGCTCCTTCTCTGGCGCTGGCACCAAGCTTGTTTGCAAATAAAACATGCATATTTTGCTGGATCCTCTAGCAACGCCTTTTAATTTTTTAATCTGCACTTCTTTAGCTCCCCCTTTTCTCTTTCTATTCTCCATTTTGTTTGCAGTAAACTGCATATGGCAATATGACTAGCAGTGTAAAGAAATACTCTGGAGAAAGTTTGTTTTTTTCTTTTTGACAGCTTGACAAGCATTACCTGAGCATAACAGTAACATAACTTAACAGTAACTAAGCACACACTGCTACATTAGCATCACAGAAGCTAGCTAGGTAGCTACCAAGAATTACAGCATGATTATCTGCATAAATAAGCAAACAAACATAAATGTGTCACACGATTATTAAAACATGTCTCAAACGCTTGTTCATTATCCACATTTTTTTGTCACTTCACATTTAAACATAAAGAGAAGATGCCAAGTCACAAAAGAAGACGCATAGTCGCAAAGCAGTGTGGTTTGTTATGATGACATTATTACCATTTAAACCATAACTGAGTCCATCTAACAGACTGAAGTAGCTGACGTTAGTTAATATTAAACATACTATATTAAGCAAATTCAAGTCAGTCATTCAAGTCAGTAAGTCATTGTTTTTTGTCTTTCATCATAAAACCATGAAAATGCTATAGTTAGGATAGTTGGGATATTTATGACGACTGAGCTGTCATAGTATAGAGCTGATAAGCTAGCCAGGGAAATTGTGTGGTTTTAGATATTTATTTTACCTGTCCATAGCTCACGTCTTAACTTGTAAAACTTACCAGTTTATAGTCTATAACTTTATGAATGCTTTTCTGATGAAAAATTAGAAATAATCCCCAGCAGCACATCTAACAAAAAGCTGTTATTGATTGGGGTTAGTTCAACTTTCTGAGTTAGGGTTGGCCTGTTAACGTTCCTGATGGGTGGTCTTTACAGATGTACACAAACTAATAGTTTCCTGTTGAAAAGAAAATGATGTCTCCTCCATGAAGGTCTAAGGGAAAATAATAATCTGCACTGTACAGAAATGGTGCCAGCCTTGAGATGGGGAGTAATCACAGTTGTTGATGTGAGTGCAGAGCTTGCAATTCCTCTGTTCATTAGGGTAAAAAAACAGAATATACATCAACTTGACACAAACAGAAGTCTTGCAGTCTGGCATAATTAATCACTCCCTGACACAGTCTACATCTAATGAGCTATCCAAATTGTAAACAGTTTATCATAAAATACTTTTCAAATCTAAACTCTGCACACGCTATATAAGGAATATCCCACCAGCAGTAACAGTGAGTCTTTTCACCACACAATGAACAAACCAAATATTTAGTCAAATCATGGACCTGCTCTGCAGTGTAAAAATAAATATTAATATTGCAAAAGTTCAAACCTTTTCTCTGTCAACCACAGCAGAAAGTGTCGGACAGTAGGCTAGAGTATGAAAGAGGATGGTAACTAATATATCTAGCATTGTGAGGGCAAAGTACAGTAGAAAATGCAAAGTACAGTAAAGTACAGTAAAGTACAGTAGAAAATGCATGTGCTTGTGGGAAGCCATATTTGCATGCAGAGAAGTGCAGGTAATGTTTTCCATGTAAGTGAACATCTGCAAAATAATGCAACACCCAAAAATGTCTTTAATGGTGTATTAATGGTGAAGTAAACTTGTCATAGACTACACTGCATTTTGGAGTTACACTGGCTACAGCATATTAACTCAAAGTGAAAATGGTATTATCATGTACCCTTGTAGCTTTGGTAGCTTCACTGTATTTGACAGCAATGTAGTTTTATCATCCGCAATTTTTTGAAGCTCTACTCTATTGTTGAGTGGCTGACCTTTACTGCCGTTTGAGTATTTTCTAATTATTAAATTATTCCACACAGTCTTTTGTGCTCTGCCCTCTTCTGCCTGTTTTTTTTTGGTCCTGAGATGTAAAGAGCACTGTATGGTTAAAGATTCAACAGTACAATTCAGTTGGGATGAACAGGGATTAGAAATAGCTTGATGATGCCATTTAAGTCCCAGCTAAAGTTACAATTTATTTTGCATTAAAGGACAATTTCTGATGCCATCTTGAAAGAGCTTGAAAAGTGTATGAATGGGACTTTTGAAAAGTTGAATGTACCATAAAAGGAGTATACCACAACACAATTCAAAATTTATGTTTAAATGAAATCCCAGTGTAACGTTGTAGTAGATGTATGTGGGGAGAAAATTAAGCCTTGAAGGAAAACCCCACCCTAAAACACCCTAAAACACGATGTACTTCACACTTTGGGCCCATTGGTGTATTTTTCATATTCCTGTGGATAACTGGCCAACTGTGGATGATGTGACGTCAGGTTGAGGTATGTTCAGCACAGCTACAATGGAATTTAATAGGAGAGAAAAACATTTACCATCTAAAACATTGGTAAACGGTAAGCATCAGGTTCTGGTGTCTGTCACTCAGATTCAAAGAACAAGGGCTTCTTTCTGGACTCACCATTTTGCACCAACATGCAACAATCATACAGGGAGAAATCCATCTTAGAAGAGGAAGAGACACTAATTTCTCCACTGACAGTAGCGTCAACAGACCATAATGCAATGCAGCCCCAAGACAGGCAGTGGTCACAGCAACACTGAGTGAAATGGCTCCACATCGGTTCAGACACATGCATGTCTAAAAACCGGATCAGAAACATATCTCAAAAATTTATGAACGGATTTCCATGACATGACATTGGGAAGTTCGAGAATTGTTTAGTATAGGCGTAGGTTAGCACTTGTGCCTTCTAGTTTTCAATGTTGCCTCAGGCTGTGCCACTTCCAAGACAGGAATTCATTCACCTCAACTGCTCTGCCTTATACTGAATCAGACAGGGGCGGAGATGTGTGCTTAAACATTGATATCTAAAGTGCTATACTTTATATGTCAATAGAAAACACCCAGCTTTGGGATAGACAGAACCAAAACCACATGGATTGGGTTTGGATTCATCTATTTTCTGGTGTGAAATTGCCATAGTTGATTAGAATGGTGTATATATACTTTGTATTTATCATTTTCAATTCTGCTGTCTCAAGCTTGTAGTTATATCCCTCTTTTTAAAAGAAAGTGTGCTTTAATGATTGCAGTATTCTGGATTGATTTTGAGAAAGTTTGATAGATGTGTTCATGTTTCGACACGACATTGTACTGATGTTTACTGTAGGATGGTGTCCAGACATGTTGCAGTCTTCAGGGGACAGAAATCGCGCTGCTATTGTAAGCTCATCAATCATCACTGGGTTTTGGCAAACTGTGTGACTTTCAAAGTGGGTTGCTGGCAATGATCTGACATTATTATAGTCATTTTAGTTTGATTTTTTAGGTCATAAATCATAGAAAAAAAGTGGAATTGAATAGTGAATATGGTAAAACCCAAAAAAAAAATTGCTTGCTCTGCATTTGATTGCTCAATTAAGTCTTTGGTTGCTGAGAAATGGCAAAAACGAATAACCTAAATAACACACACACACACCCAAGAACTACTACTGCACATTTTCACTTTTTGCACAATACATTTTTTTGCACCCAGGACTTTTTTTCACATTAAAATTGTTTTACTTTTGCACTGTGCATTTGCACATTTTTGTACTTTTGTATAGCTTTACATATTTTTTACTCTTTATTTGTATTATTCCTATTGTCATTTTTATTCTTAGTGTTATTCTATTTCTCAAAGAAATTTCCCCCCCAGCGATTAATAAAGTATCTACCTACCTGCCTACCTACCTACCTAGTATTATCCCATATACAATATTGTTGAATATGCTTGCTTGTTAGTATACCTGTGCATGGGAATTATTGTGCACAAATTTCAGGGTGTATTTTTGGCATTCACAAGCTTTCTAAATGAGGCCCTTCATCTAGATATAGGACCCAGCTCCAAGGTTAGGGCTGCACTAGGCAAGATTTTTATGTAAAAGTCAGTCTAAATCATATCAGAGCCGCAACAGAAAAGAGTGTACTTTCCCCACTGACTCTATAGTCCTATTTGCCCAAAATGTAATTAATTTCAGGTGTCATGTGTGATCACCAGCAGCAAATCTCCCCAATGCAAAGAACAAGGAAGCAATGAATCAAAACTTAAGAGCGTAATACAAAACTTTCTCCTAAACAGCAGCAAGCGCTCTGTCCTGAGACAGCTGGACTCACCAATGATGGTTGAAACGCTGTGAAAATATTATTTTTCATGCTCTCCCTCACTAACAGCCACTAAGAAGAAATTTAGCTCAGAGCAGTGCACAGTTTCACATCACTTGATTTCTGGGTGATGACAAACTTTCAAAAACAGTTATATCCCCCTGCAACTTGGAGTTACAAGCTGCCTTGTGTTGCTTTAAGCAAACCTGGACTACAGCCTTAAACACCATCAAAAAGCTTCCCATACCCACACACATCACTACATAACACTTCACTCCTGCATCAGATGCTGCATTAATTTTACAGTAGCATTGTTTATAACCTTAACCGTTATACTCATTTTTGTAAAATGTTATTCAGAAAAGCAAAACATGTCTGAAAATGTTATTGTGAGTATTACATTTAATATTGGTACTGGAATATGACACTGCATTTAGCAATAAAATAAAATACTGACAAAGTGATGTATCAAGTTATAAATGTTTGGTGCACTTGGCTGACTTAGCATGAGGTCGTAGGGCAAAGGGAGTATTAGAGGATGCCAAACCATCATGCACTCCCTCTTGCTTCTCTCTTAAAGATGGTAATCTACTGTAAATCAATACGGCCCCACACTATTGGCACTCCCGGGAGCTGACACAGCTTAATTACCAACCAGTCCGGCCTTTAAATCACATGAATGAGATCAAATAAATAATGACCAGTTAAAGTGCCGCTATCCCATCGCTTCCGTCAAAATCGGCATGCGCAAATGAATTGCAAATTTATGGAAATGCAGCAAACGCAAGAGGAGCGTCTTGCATTTTGGGTGACAAATTGAAAGCAGGGTAACACCCAGGAACTGTCTGCCTGACTGCCAAGTAAGACAGTTAATCTCTACACAGTCCTGGGTTGCTTAATTCCCACTGAAATGTGGAACACTTTCCACTCTCCTTCCTATTCGGTGCTCTTCTTCCCTTATCATTGTTATTTGGTGTGCACTGACAATAGAACATGTGACAGAACTATTGACAGTAGCTATTCCTCTGTGGCTACTAAGAGAGATGGATATTAAAATGGCTCATAGTGTCCCTCGACAGGACTAAATAGAAACAAAATGACATCTGCAGCTTATGCAGAAGGCCTGATCACGCCACACACTTTTTATATATACATAGACTACATACACATAGACATACATAGACCACAGATCCGTTCAAACACAAAATTATTGACAAAAGCTCAAATTTTCACAAATCATGGCAAAATGAATGACTTTCATTTGACTTTTATAGTTCAAATTGACACAGGAAATGCCCTGAAAAGACGCCATGAAATGAACATGTTTGACCACAAAACGATATTCTGGAGAGGCCGACAGTACAGTACTATGTGTCAAAACCTGCTCCGCAACCAGCCTGTTTTTTCTTTGTGGTGTTTAGAATGACTTCCCCTCAACCCTCAAGGTCTCCACGTCCACTGCATTGAGTGTTATAGTTGACAACATGATCTAGTCGTGTCGGTGCAATGGATCTTACACTTGAAGTTTTTCAGCTGTGCAGCAAACTCAATTTGCAGAAATCTCCATTGATTTTTTTTTTTTTTACCCCCTCACATGCTGGGAAATGATTTACAGTAGAGCTGGCCACAGGGCTATATTTGTAAACTGTCTGTACACAAAATGTACAACAATTTCCACACAGAGTTCAGAGTTTATTAACTTGACATGGTAATGTATGAAAATATACATCATGAGTATACCGACTTTGAAGCTGATGACACATTTTGGCTGTCGGCAATTTTGTTTGCTTCAGGGTCAACCGCAAGAGGTCTGCTGTCCCTGTTATTTATCTGGCGAGTGTGCGAGCAGACTCAAATAAGAAATGAGATGTTTATTGTTCCAGCAATACCAAGTTTGCTCGTATTGAATAGACTTCATGGCTTAGAAAATCCATTTAAAATTGGGAGATATAGAGGCATGCACATTAATTGATTCTTTGTCCACTTGGCACCTGCTTAAGGCCCCTGATTTGTGAGGAGTTCCAGACCTTTTAAAAGTAGGGAAGATAATTATTTTTCAAGGAGTGCTTGTTTGGACATGTTCTGCTTACAGTTGTTACTATAATAAACATTGATCTGGGTAGTGGCTGTGAACACTTTAACAGAGTCCAATCAAAATCTATTGTATTTTGTAACAAATATGACATGATTTTTGACTTAAATAGAAGTTTAATAAGCTTTTGAATTCTACAAAAACTCATAAAGGACTCTAACAGTCCAATGGGATTGTCCATTAGGACTCTAAAGGATTGTTTCCCATGTATGAAACATTGCCATTAGATTCCTATTGGATTGTTAAAAAGCTATTTGACCAGGTCTTAACAGTTCACACGAGGCACAGGTTTCATTTTGGTTGGGGGCAGACGGGATTTAGTGGAATTAATCCCATTGTTCCAAGAATAGCAATTACCTGCCTTTGGTGGATAGACCTTGAATGTGGAGAGCTGAAATTACATACTATTAGCATAATGTACCTTGCCACATAATATAATACTAATTAAATATTTCTATTCTTTTATTGTTGCTGCACTGCTGACATTTCCCCTTTTATTGCATCGCATCGCGGTGGTTTAGCATTTTCTCAGATTGACAACCGCCAGATGTAATTTGACACACATGTACAGCACCATTTGAGTAGCAGGGACGTGGCACCTGCAGGATTCTCGTTCATGGTACGCACACTCAAAAAAGTTGTGCCACACGCAACCTACAATTGGCAGCAGCTCATTTTCGGCAAACATAGAGGAACCATATAGGCCTATTGACGTAAACAGAAGTGAATGAGAGCGCCTGGAGCACGAGAAAAAAGGACAAAAATGGTATAGTGTGACAAAGACTGCACTGCGAAACAAGGCACATTTGAAAATAAATCGGTTGATTGGAACATAGCTTATTATATAACTTAGCTTACTTTATGGTAAGAAAGAACTGCTCCAGCCAAAACATGATTTGGCTCTCATTTTGCCATAGTTTTGAGTTAATAAACACGTTTTCTTTCTATTTTAGATCACTTAGCCAGCTAGCTAACTTGCTAGCACTGAACCCAATGACGGAGGGCTAGCATCCGAAGATTTTAAACGCATTTTGAAAGAAACAATAAACGTCGATCAGATAAATACTAAAGCAAATGTGTTTCTTGGTCGCTAGCTCATTATGTGCACCAGAACCGTAAGTTAGCCCAACCCTGGTTTTACATGGTTACGCTCTGATTAAAAAAATGAAACTCAGCCTACCTTACAATGAAAGATTGACTCTCCTGGTCCCTGTTGCGTCAAACTCCCTCAAAACTCTCTCCGCATCGATTTCAAAGTCTTTATGAATACCCATTAGAGAATACTCGTGTCTCTGTCATACTGTTTCTCAGGTACGTCTTTAAGTGTCTCAAGCAGCTGAATGACCTTTCCGCCGAAGCAGTCGAGACAGGCATCGTCAGTAGCACTTTAATTATATTGTAAATGTTTGGGTACATGTCCATTGTCTCTCTTAGGATGGTGCACAGATCAGAATCAGTTCCCTGCTGCATCGTTGTGCAGTTGTTGAGCCAGAGTTCAAGCTTGACATCTGCCAAGTCCAGACTGGGCATCACTGGCTTATATTCCTGTTTGTATTCCGATTTTGTCAAAATCAAAACCGCCAGCCCGCCTTGTGCCACTGCTAGGGTACGCAGTGTGCGTATTTGGCGTACAGGTGGGGGCACCTCTGGTAGGGACAGCCATGCTATATTAAGTACATAACTGTGACAATTCCAATCAATTCCTGCAGTCACAACCAATTAAGATATTCATGATTTGATTCAATACCATGTGATGTAATGTTGTAAAATGTAATGTTGTGATCAAAATTCAAGTTGATAGTCTTGATCCTTAAACCTTCGAAGGGATTGTGTCAAGGTTGTGCTAATTACTAGGTGATTTGTGACTTCAACTTCTTTTAAGGTCCAACCCTGAGTTAGTGTTAGCTGCTCTCTGAGCCCCAGACGGTGTGTTGTTGACTGTCATCCTATGGTAACAAAGAGCAGGGGGCTTTCATCTGCCCTGGGGGTCATTAATGGCTCCCAAGGAAAACTTTCTGCCCGGTTCTCATTTATACATTAATCCTCTTTATTTAATTCTCTTTCATTTACCTTGGTTAGACGAAATCAATACCACAGGTTTCACTTAATTTGACAAATGTTCTTTTGCTTAATCCCTTGGTGGATTTATAGTGTGTGTGTGTGTGTGTGTGTGTGTGTGTGTGTGTGTGTGTGTGTGCGTGTGGGTGTGTGTGCGTGTGTGTTTCTGCATGTTGGACAGAATAAGCAGTGTGAAGAAGTCGGAAGTGACTAAATTGAGTAGTCTCAGGAAAGGTGTGATCATACCGTGTCTTGTAGAGAGTGAAACAAATTTACGTAAATATTTAGCATATAAATATTTTGAAACTGATGACGTATCCTAATATTAGTCACAATGAAATCTCACCATGAATTTAAAGTTCAACACAGATTGTGTTATGAATGTATTATTAAGCTTATTTGAAACTCTCTCACATCCAGTTTGAAGTGAAAACACACGTTTGTCGTCAGTGAGGTGGTGGAGCTGTCTGACTCATTTTTTCTCCAAGTACATATATTGTTTTTAACAAAGAAGTGCCCCTGATCCTTTGAGCTCTTTGTTTCTTTCCTAACATTTATATGCTTTTTTCTAAAGCTCAAAAGTCAGTCCCAAAGGTTTCAATTAGAAAAGTGTGGAGCATCGTAGTGTATTCACTTTAATAGTAGAGAGAGATCTCTTGAGTGTTGTGGAAGGGTACTGCTGGTTGTGTTGCTCTGTCTCTAACTCTGGTTAATTGGGTTCCTTTCAGCTTCAGCCAACACATCGAAAAAGGAAGAATCCCCTTATTGTGAACTGCAAATCTCTATCCAAGTGTAGAATTCTAATGTGTATTTTTTTGAGTTCCAGATAAAGGCCTCTAGTCTTGCTTAAATCTTGGAAATAGTGTCTTACTTGAAACAATATTTCATTTGGTAGAATATATATATTTTAAATACACATACTTTTGCATGAGTTCAACCTCCAACATTGTTTGGGAATCTGGTGTTTTTCTTTTCAACTTCCAACTTTCATCGTTGATAACTGCAAACACATTTAAAAAAAAAAAAGGTAGAAGCTGGCTGTAGATTGTTTATGTGTTAGAGGTATGCCCTTTTGCACTGCACTTTCAACCTCAAAGCAAGTAGTATTACTATTTAGGGGTAACCAGTATAGTGGTTGATTGTTCATATCACTTTTGGTATGTGTGCCTAAAAGTGAAATTGTTCTTTGAAAGTGAAATGTGATGCTAAAAGGTGTAACAGTGCTTGGGAGAAGCTTTCTAACCTATTTTCTATTTGTGCATGTTGGCCTGCTCAGGAGAAAGCTATCAAATGCTGAAATCCCTGGTGAGCTCACTGAAGTTTGGAATCAACAATTATTTATTTTAAATAACTGAAATGAGATGAAAAGGGTTTGCCTCGTTTTGCAATGAAGTGGAACCATTGGTGACACTGGGTCTATACCACTGATGGAGGAAGTACAGATCCTCCACTTAATTAAAAGTAGACATATTCTAGCGGGATAGTACTCCTCTCACAGTAAAAGTCCTCCAAGGGATCCTGAGGGGTTATGCGTGCCTTCTCTAAAATAGTGTTACGAGCCTATCTTAACACTATTTTCACAACTTGTCATGATCAGATGTTCAGATTTTTTATTTTTTTTAAATCTATGGAATCCATTGTTTCAAACCAATTTCTTTAGAATAAATATGTTACGTCACTGATTTTAAACTACTTCAACAACATCAATACCATTCCATCACTAATCAGACCTGCCAAGATTTCGTTTTTCTTTCAAGGCAAGGATATGGTGACAAGTATTTTGATTAAACTGTTAATAGCATACAAATTCTGGTCAATTATGTATTTGAAGTCATTTTGGGGGGTGGATTAGTGGGTTTAATCGGGTAGAAGTACAAATATTTGTCATAATTTCAAGTCCTGGTAATATCTGTGGGGAGCTGCTGATTTCGCAAAAAACGTTGCAACTGCAAAATTACAAATTCCTGAAGTAACTGAGTAGTTATAGGAATTTACAGCTTCCCACACAGAACAGAAGTTCAGAAACAATGGCTGGCAGAGCAGTGCCAGAGACTTCCCATGGTGCAATAAAACCACATGAGCAGAACTGAACACTGACAATAAAAAATAGAATCGATGGGAGTGCTTCACATTTCCCATCCCATTGACAGATTATTTCATGGATCACAGCAAACATAACTGTGGCTCATTCAACAGAGGGAGTGTCTCAACTCCTATTCTCTAATATGTTCTTTTGATTACTTTAAAGCTGAGGCTGTTTAAGCTTTTATCAGGAGTAGAATTAGACAGAGAGTAAGGGCATGGTCTGGGCATCCAATCTGACATACTGCAGATGCCAAAAAGAGACAGGCAGACAGGTAGATTCACATAATCTAAGTCATTATCAGACATAAATGAACAGAAAGTGCAACCATCTCACATGAACAAAGTGATTTCACAGATCACTGATGCCCTTTTCTGGAGATGGCAAATTAATGGCTGCACTATATATTTTTTCCCATGCTGTGCAAGTCATCCTGAGTGCAATAACACTGAGTGCAAGGGCTTGCTATCAAAGACGTGAAATCGTTTGCTGCCCTGGACATTGAGTAACAGGATTCTGTTAATTGCAAATTAACTGAATCTTGTTAATAGGATTCTGTTAATAGTAGATTTATTTCCTTATTGATTAATCTACTCTTTTTGCAGTGTGTGTAAGTTGATGCATAGGATAGTAAAGGATAATTGCCAGCAACTTTAAATTACAAAGAGTCAGTAGCAATGTCATTAATCAAGCTGACGATCATGAATATGGGCATAGATTTAGTTTATGCTTACATTAGTTGCCATTAACATCCCGCAAAAGCTAGTTATTCCAAATTGGTATTGATGCAATGGTGTGAATGTAATATACCATTGTATTGATGTTATTTATGTTAAGCATTTGCCATGATAGGGATGTATGAGCATTTCAGATGCGTTAGAAATGCAAATGTCTATGTCAAAAAATGACAAACGTTTTGGAGTAGGCACATGCAAGAACAGGTAATGGGTTAGGATTAGGATCAGTTGGAGCTGTCAATACACCACAGGATAGTCTGGAAACATTCCTTTGGGATGCTAGTGAACAATCAATCTGACTCTATAAGATTCAGATAGAAATCCTACAGGGTTTTTGTTTGAGTTGACTATGTGACTCAAACTATTTTATTTGTCTGTCTGCGCACAAATGATCACAAAGGATTGATTTGAAAACATAATACATTTGGGTTATTAATGTTAATTTGTAATAGTCACTGTGTATTACAATAAATGGTGTAAAATTTAAATACTATCATTGTTCTCCACAAGACACTGTCCCCATTTCCCTTTTGCCAGACTGTAAAAGTAAATCATGCTTTGATTTGTTGTTATTTAATTTTGTGTGTGTGTGTGTGTGTGTGTGTGTGTGTGTGTGCAGCTCAAGTGCCCAGCGTCCAACAGTACAAGACTGTGGTTGTACTGGGAAGCTCCTAGGTGTAAATGTGTGGTATTGGGTGAATGTGAAGTAGGAAAAATGTGTTGCTGGAAAGGAGCATGATGCTCAGTCAACTTTCCCTGAATAAATAAATGTTAAAAATAAATGAGCATCAGCTGTGAGCATCTTGGTGAATATGAATATTCCAATGAAAGACACTTAGCACAGCCTGCTACAGTAACGTTACATCCTCGACAAAGGATTAAGCACACTTATACGATGACGAAGTCCAACAAACAATATATAGCATATATGTGCACTAAATATTATTACCAAGCACTTTATTATGTAGATAGGTCGATTAACCTTCATTCCTAGTATTGGCCTATTATAAAACAATTACAGGAATAAGTGCTGTGATCAAAACATGCACTGGAAATTGTGTAACATTCCTCAATCAAATAAAGGAAAATGAGAATAGTAATAATAATAAAATGGAAATGAGGAAAATGGTCTTTTTCACAAATGGCGGCATTTCATCATTTTCATGTTGATTCGCCTTTCATGTTGAAGCCTGGCTGGCTTCAAAATTTTGCGAATAAAAAAAGAGTGCCTTCTGGCCAAAAACTTCAGAATAAAATCCACCTTGATGAACATTTGTTGCTGTTATTGAGTAATACAAAGTACCTAAATTAATATATTTAAAGGGAACTTTATGGTGAATGAGAAAAAAACAACAAACAAATCCTCTTCACACCATATATTTATAAATTTTACACAATTTTAATGGCAGACAGAGAGACAAGACACTCTTTTTGTCTCTTTATTTTCTGATTGAACTTTATATTAGACCTGTTGTCAGAAACTAACAGGGCTTGTACCAATAATGTAATAACTGCCAGATAATGTTATAACTTGTCAAAATGTTAATGAGTCAAGAATTGAATAAAAAACATTAATGTAATAAATTGCCAGATAATAAAATCTCTTGACCGATATTATAATAACTTTTTATAATAATATAATAATGTATTTATTAGATTATCTGGCAGTTATTACAAGTTTATATATATAGCCCTTTATCACAAACAAGCCTCAAAGGACTTTACAGGCCTAACTAGGGCAAGATGATAGACAGTCAGATTTATGATACAAAAAGTTATCAATTAAATTATGACAATTATGATGTTTACACAATATGATCAGATCATAAGCACAGACAATAATACAGCAAGATTAAGACAGAAGATGAAAAAGATATAATAGAAGAAAAGAAAAGGAAAACACAAAAAAGTACATCCTGCTCTTAATAAGACACATTGTCATTTCACTGCCACATCCAGAGTATACGGTCATATCATGAGCTCTCCAGTACTCTAGTCCAAGGAACATCTGACGTCGGCCTGTTCTCCTTGTGCGGAAAGATAGTCAAGGAAAGGCTGCCCAGTTCTCTTAAATCTTTCAACATACCCTAAGTTTGTGTAACGGATCTGTTCCATATAAAGTGTACAAGTAAGGTCTTGAACGTTGGTGTATTTGGTTTATTCCAAACTTTTAATATGTTTTTCTTAGCTACTACTATTCCTAGTTGAATAGTTGATCGTTCCCACTATGATTGGGTCATTAAAGCTACAGAACACCAAATATTGCTACTCCCGGATTAGGTTGAAAATCACAACCATACAGAAACAAAGAAAAATCTCAGACCAAAATGTATGGCCAAGAGACCCTTTGGAAGATATTTGATACAAATAGGGGAAACTGATGCAGTTAAATTCTGGAGTAATGGAGTCTGTGAACGATCTTATATTGTATCAAATGGTGGCGACTGTTTACAGAGTATGGGTGTATATTTTTAAGACACTCTTCCCATGAATCATTAGAGATCTTATAGCCTAAATCCTTTCCCCAGGCATCCCTCAGATGGTCAGAAGAAACATTACATTTGGATGAAAACAAATCAACAAAAATAAATAACAATTTTGTAAGATCTTGCAAGGAGTCTGAAAACCCCATGCTGAGAGGGAAGTATTTCAAAGTGGGGGATATTGAGACATATCCCCCACAACATAATTTCTAATCTGAAGATACCTGAAGAGGTGAGATGGGGGAAGATTGTATCTCTATTTAATCTGTAAAAATGTTGCAAAGTGATTATCCATGCATAAATCACCCAAGGTGATCAGTCTTCTGCTCCAGGCCTGGAAAGCGGGGGGGAGCTAAATTATGGCATACTGGAGTATAAATTGATGTTTTAGGCAGTTTATGTACTGTTCTTATTTGATGCTATATCTTCAGTGAATCGTATAAATGTGTGTTTGGGTATATGATTGGGACATCTATCTCCAGAGAAAGGGAGAGCTGCTCTATGCTCTGCTCTATGACCAGCCAGGTTGTCTGCATTGCACAATCTGGGATCGCACCCATGCCAGTACACCAAGGCTCAAGACAATAGTAATAATGCTAAAAAAAGCTTTTGATTTGCAAAGGTGTGGTTTGGATATTCTATGTGATTTGTACCCCCATATAAAGGGCATTATGGTCAAGTCTTTTACCGGTATGTCCCTCGGTCTGGTGAGGGATCCACGAGTTTCCTCACAGCTCCTTTTGAATTCTTTGACCTGATCATGTTGCAGCACTTTTGGAGGATTGTTCACAGTAGGGGTTTGGCTGTCTCACGACTTGATTTGCTCTTCAGTGGCCTAAGCCAGATGTACCTGCTGAACACATCTTACACTGTCATAATATATCGGTAGGAGATTCTGCCATGCTTCATCTTCCATCTGGTCATATCCAAAAGGTCAATCTGGTGTCTGCTTTGTATTGATTTGCTCTGATTGATTTCAGTAATGGGGAGTTTATAAATGAGTCCTGAAGCTGGTACCATCTAGACCTTTCCAAATTATTTTGAATATTGGATTCCCTGATGCCACATCTTTAGTTTTCTGGCACCTGAGCCTTTCGCTGCCTTCAAGCTTCGTCTGCCACTGCTTTGCCATCACAAAAGACTGTCTGCCCATCATCACCGAGGGAAAAACGATCTGTTCCACCAAAATCTGACATTACGTTGGATGCTCGTTCTTCCTGCCACTGGGACATCATCTTTTCCCTTTAAACACTTGACTATTATGTTTGCTCATGTATTGGTTGTTTACCATATCCAACACACAAGGCCCAGAGGGCCCAGGACAGAAACAATATGTCAAGATTCATTTGTATTTTTTGTAAAAGACAAGCAGCAGAGTAGTGTAATGATCTTTACACTAGAGTAGAGTATACCACGTCATCATTTAAACATATTTTTTTCAAAGAGTTTGGAATAAGCTTGCTTAATTTCATTTTTGACACAATATGTTGCAGTCTGATGGTATTTGCTGTAAAGTAATAGAGCTAGTGCAGGGATGTAATAAAAGGTGCAATGTGGTATAGCATGTATCATACAATAAGTAAATCCCTTGATACAAGAGAATCAAATACAAAATCAATGGGAAAACAAAATAAAAATATGAAAAAAGTCAAAACACACACGAAAACAACGCTAGAATTTCATATAGATATAATACAAAAGAAAAATACATATAATACAAAAATAAGAAAATATTTCAGACCCACCTCCCCTAGCACACATGCACCATACCACCCACCCACATATAGCAGAGAGAGAGAGAGAGAGAGAGATAAACAGAGAGAGCAGTTGGGCATATTTCAGGTGAACTGGCAGACCATTCCAATGACTGGGAGTATGAGGGCTAAAAGCAACTTCAACAGATTTCAATTTTATCCTTGGCCACTTAATGCTTTATAGACAAGCAGCAGGCTCTCAAAGTCAATCCTAAAACACACTGTACAGTAATGATCAGAGGACAGCTGTGAACTCTGGCTGCAGCATTTTGTCTGAGCTGCAGCTGTAGTCTGATCTACCTGTAATAAAGGCCCAGTATTTTAAAATGACTGAAAACCTTTTTTAAGTGATAAAAAATAGAAACAGCATGGCCTATCCTTCATGTGATCAACATAATCAACAAAAGTCCAGCAAACATGCTGACCTTTTCAAGACAACTCGACGCCTCTCTCCTCAGTAGACAACAATAAAGGCTTTCTTGTTGTTTGATCAAACCGATTGGTCAAAACACACACACGATGATTTGAAACAAGGTTAACCTTATTGAAACAGAAAGCACTTACAGATTTTTGCGAGCTTCTATCCTTGAAATGTTCTGCACTCCTACTTTTGTTTTAGCGTCTTCTAAGGACCGTAATTTCTCCAGTCTACTGGAAATGATCGGATTAGCCATGCACATTTTATCTTTGGTATGCTCAAATTTCAGTGTAATTATTCATATTGAAGAGACAAGCCAGGAAATAAAGCCAACATCGAAGGCCCCCTTATCACTCCATTCAAACCAGCCAGAGCTATGCAACCAGTACTTCTGCTTAGCGTCACCCTAAATGAAAGAGAAAAGGTTTTAGCTGTCCTCACAATTAGAAGGAGACACTGAGCTGAGTTTGGCTTGATTGCCTGAAGTTATTAGCTCACGGTAATTAAGTTTGCATTATTCTCTCCCAACATCAAAATGATTTTTTTCAGTGCTCTGTCATTGTCGACAGGGCATATGCTGTTCTGACTCACGGAGATACCCATGAGCTGGCCCTGTTAGAACATGAAGACATTGTGCTGGAGGGCGTGGGGGCTGAAGTAGAGATTGCCCTAGCAAGTGTATGATGATGAAAACTTGTTCAACAACTTCAAAGGCCTGCAAATGTTTCAAGTTTTGTTGCTTTTTAGTGTGAATTTGTAGGCTCATTAACGCGTGTCATGAAAAGAAAACAATGTTAATACTGATTATTATTGTTACTGATTATAAATCATGTAAATTAATTAATATAAATGATATTGCATACATATTTTGTATTGATTTAAGTCTATAGCAGATAAACAGAGGCTCATGATGCTCAAGAGCTTATACTGTGTTTGGTTACTCCTGCTTTGGTGTTGTGTGCTTACTAAGACGCATCCTCTGATCATCATATCAGAATCAAAAGTCATATTAATAAGCTGTATTATACGTACTATAATCAAAAGTCATACAAACAGTAAATTAATTCTCTTGTCAAGCCAAACATAACCTACAAAGTAAAAACTGGATGCAGGCACGCTCTGCCTCAGTATTGTGGTGCTATTTTAAGGAGAGAGTGCTGGTAGGGCATAAATCGTTTAAACATGTAAACAGCAGCACATTAATTATTTCTTGTACGAAAAAGAAAAACAGTTGGATTTGTTTTTTCCCACGACGGCAAGGACGTGGTCGTCACGCGGAAGAGTCCATCTGTGTCCGTCCGTCAGGGGATGTTTAACTTCTTATGTGAGATCAGCCCTAACTCCTGCAGGGCATTAAGTGTAGGTAGTCTTGTGGCAACAATTCAAAAAGCCAACGGCTAACAACGCTGAACAGCAAAAGTTCATAAGACTTTAACGATGGTGGCAACTGCTGTGGGCAAGTCAGAGTAAATGCTTTCATGTTGTTTTTTTCATTGTTTTCATTTTTATATTCGTAGCCTGGATAACAGTATTGGAACTGTTTTTTCCAGCGATCTCAGAACCAGACCAGCTCACACCTCATTACAACACAAAGCAACACAAAGCAATTTTGTGATTACAGATGAAGAACTTTGAAAGCCCATGTAGTTGTAGTCTCAAATCCCCCAAATCACCACAGAAAAACTGATTTGGCCTTGGATGTTGTGCCCACTATGGATATCCAAAAAGATCAGTTTCACATGATCAAGAATACTGACCACACGATTTAAAAGTCTGGATGTCATCCAACCTCCTGAAACTCAACGCTAATAAAACGGAGCTCATGGTTGTGGCCTCCAAGGCACTGCTCCGGAAGGTTGGGGATCTTGCCCTGACCATCAACGGCTGCTCCATCTGCCCCTCCTCAGAAGTCCACAACCTGGGTGTTATTTTTGATTCCACTCTGTCATTTGAGGCACACATCAAATCTGTCACCAAATCTGCCTTGTACCACCTCAAGAGCATCTCCAGACTCCGGCCTTCACTCACGGACTCTGTGGCAGAGACCCTCATTCACGCCTTCATCACCTCCCATCTGGACTATTGCAATGGAGTCTTATCCGGGGTCCCAAGCAAATCCCTTGATAGGCTCCAGTACATTCAGAACTCTTCTGCCAGGGTTCTCACCCGCACCAAAGCCTGGCAGCACATCACCCCCACCCTCATCCACCTCCACTGGCTCCCAGTCAAGTACCGCATCACCTTTAAAATACTGCTCCTTCACGCCCTTGCTCCCCAGTACCTATCTGACCTGCTCTCTACTTACACCCCTTCCCGAAATCTCTGTTCCTCCGACACAGAACTATACTCACCACCCCCCACACTAGGTTGCGGACTCTCGGGGACAGAGCCTTCAGAGTGACTGCCCCCACCCTCTGGAACTCACTCCCTGTGGAGATCCGCAATGCTGGGTCCATTGAAGCTTTTTAACAGCGGCTGAAGACCTTCCTCTCCAGCCAGGCCTTTGGACCCAGCTGCTGAATTGTGGCCCTCTGCTTTTTTGCCTTTTGTCCTTTGTCCTTTGTTTGTCTTATTGTCTTCCTACTTGTTACCATAGTTGTTTTTTTGTTTTTGTTTTTCACCTTATCTAGATCTTCTCTGCTATTGTTAAGTGCCTTGGGTACCTTGAAAGGCTCTCTTAAACTAAAGTTATTATTATTATTATTATTATTATTATTATTATTATTATTATAATCATTGTCCAAAACTACTTCTTGATGAGTGGCACAGCTACACGTCCAGTCAAGTCAGGTTTATTTGTATGCCCCTTAATCACAGTTACAGTCTCAAAGGGCTTCACATGGCTACATTATGGAAACAATAAACGTAAAACGATACTCCCCAAACTTAGACCCTCAGTGAACAAGGAAACTCCCACAAAAACCTCACTAGGTAGTTGTGGGCAAAGAAAATTATAATTATATAATTATATATAATACAAAGTGATTAAATACATATTTCAATTTAGATATACAGTATTAGTACTGCCCATCTAAGGCCAAAAAGGTAAAGGGGGGTAACATATTCTATCACACAGTTACTGCGTGAAAGAACACAGTAATGGAGCATCCTAGCATATAATATACCAAACCGGTAGCGAGGGCTGATCTGTAGCAATCCCTTTTGTCATTCACCTCAGTTTCCATCATACCAACCCTGCCATCTCTCAGTCCCCAGCCTCTGGCTCAGAATGATTTAGCTGAATTAGTCAAATAAAACAGTCAGACAGACACAGTGGACATGCCAGAGCTATTATTGCCTGTATGGCGTTCTGTAGCCCAGAACATACAGTATCCGTTTCTGATCCCATTGCTTTGTACCTACAGTGTGAACAGTGTCAGATCCTTGTGATCACAAAACAAAAGAGAAGCGTACTGTAACTGCAGCTACCACTACAAAATTGTTTTCAGTTATGAGGATATCCAGAAAAGATCACAGCAGAGGTTCAGCTTGCTTGCATAGCTGTCACAAAAAGTGGAAGCTATTCCTCCCAATAAGCCTCTCTATGAAAAAGGACACTCAAGGTTCTTTGTAGCTCTGGTCCCCGAGTACACAGACACACTGAGTCAGCTCAAGGTCTGAAGTATTAGTTTATTTGGAGCAGCAATAAAAAAAAATTAAGGTGGAAAAAAGCTGAGTGGTTGAAAAAGGGAAGACATTAATTTCTCTGACCCCGCGGTGAAGGTTGGCCAGACAAGATCCGTCACTCTTCACTCTACTATGGAGAGACTCATAAATTGGGAGACGTGAAAGCATGATACCCCTCACGATCCTCCAGGTAGGGTGGGATCTTCCTCACATCGCACCCCCCTCTGCTTGTTCACAAGGAACTGAAAACAAAGAGGGAACAACCCGAGTGTACGCCACCACAACAAGCAGGTTCAAAGTTTAGGATTGAAACGCCTCTATGGGGCTCTTGGTCAGTCTCTGGGGTTCTCCACCAACATCACCACAAGTCACGCTCACATCAAGGGAAGAAACAAGTCGGGGGTTCCTACTGTTACAGTCACCAGCCCTACACTCCGGCTGTAGACTGAACAGACAGAGACACAAAAAAAAAAAACCGTTCGGCGCAGTACGTGGCTTCGTCTCCACCAATTCCCAGCATTCTGGCCCAGCTACTCCCCGTCGGTCTGCTCACATGTCTTGTCAGCCCTTCCACCCGTGTCAGGGCAGCGCCTCTTCTCTTTATTTTCCTTTGTACCTTTGTGCAGATTGCTTGATTGTGAAATCAGCGCTTCTGACATTCTGCAGCTGGCAGGGAATTCTCTTGAGGGGGGCCTGTGGAAAGTGTGTCACTTCAGGAAGAACAGGTAAACACTGCATATGCACGCCAGACAGTCAATACAAAGATCCAGGGTGAGTAGAAACTGATCAGCCAAATGTTCAAAAATGCTTTTTATTGGTTTTACTGTGCTGTAGGCTACTTGCTAGGTAGCCAAGTATTGAAATCCATCCAACATGTGACTGTGTTGTTATTCTCATTATTTTCCATTCTTACCATACAATGGTTCCCAACAACAGTTGATAAGAAAGGGTAACCTTTTGCAAAAGTACAAAAGGGGCTATGGCTCTTTAACAGTTCAGTTCATATGGCTGAAATTACCCTCCGTTGCTCAAAGCCGACTATGTGCACTCTAACATCACAGTCATTGTCTCATTTCCCATTCAGAGAAATAAGAAAATGGGGCCAAAAAAATCACTGCCTGAAGCTCACTGTAGTTACCTTTACAAAGGTTTGTCTGAATGTATGTATTTTTGTGCCTGCATTAGTATAACAGTGCCAAAGGAGAGCCTGACCTCAGTCATGTCACACAATGTGATTCAATTTGCTTCCCTTTGTCAAAGCTGCTGTGTTTTATTCTCTATAGCATCTACCATTGTTCCTATGAATCATTAAAATAAGGCAACTACATCCTGCTATCAAGGACATAATAAAAAATGTATCAGCAGACTCTAATGTACCAGGTATCTCCAAGGTCTGCTGTTCTCCCTAAAGATGTACAGAGTGTGGAGAGGGTTCTTGTTGTGATATCCTGTAGACACAGAGGCCATAGTGCTTAAGGTGCCATTTTCTGGACTATTCCTTTGGCAGCCTACAGTGGTAGAGCTGTGCAGCTCAAGAGCAGAAGGACCCTCCTGTCCAGACAGCATTAGCTGTAGAAATACATAACACTTCTCCTTCCCTGTCTCTGCGTCCTGTTAGGACTGGTGGCTGGTATCATATTATCCACATACCGGTATCATATGATCCACATGAGACATATGTTGTATGGAAAGGTATTATAAGAGCAATGAAGTAGTTAATAGTATTAGTTTTAATACCAATATCATAGCAAATCTTATTTGAAACTAAACTCCAGATCGAGGTGAATAGCAGCCATAACTGGTCATGAAAATACAAGATGATAATGGACTCATGCCACATGGTAATTGGTACATCTGTATTGAGCAAGTCTGTAAGTCATAGTACAAGGCCGACACATATTTGCAAAAATTTTGAATGTATACCCCACCCTCGACTGAAAAAATGCTTGCCTATTTCCCATGACATCCAAACACTCATGCATGTTTTGTTGAATGATCCATTCCCAAACAGGAAAACTGATTTCTCCTTTGTAATCTAGACAGCGCGCTACCTGTCAAATGACAAGGTTATTACCATGAAAACCGTCTGCATAGTTTGCATGTAAACGAATCTGAACAAATCAGCAGAAATCTGCTACATGTATAAAATTGAGTTTGCTAGAGAGCTGGCTGCTGACCTTTCAAATATTTTGCAGTCAGGTGTAAAGATAACACACTTTTGGAGGTCTGTTTTTCAAAACAATTATTAGTTCAACGTACTCATAATGAAAGATCCCATTGAGACTAATCCTGGTTAGTGGAAAGACTTAAAGCCCCCTCCACTGACCACACAGACAATATGAACATTTTCAAACAAGCCTTGTGAATAAATCATTGGTTTACAAGGAAAAGTAGGAGTGACAGCTGATTTTAACCAATCAAAAAGACACTGATTGGCCTCAACCTGGCACACCTGAGACCCGTTTTGACTGAGACTGTGTTTAGTGGAAATAATCAGATATCACTTTGTAAAATGCTTTCACAGAGGTGTAAGAAATTTGAAACCGGTGATACTGAAGGAGAACTTTAATAGATTGAAAGGTTTATTTCTATTGGAATAATTAACAACAAAGTTTGATAAAAACACAAAACAAAAAAAAAAACAATGGATTTTCACAAATCATTAGGCCGCCGTATTGATTGCACAGTTTCTCCCATGAGAGACCTCACCCTTGGCTTGTATTTCCTAAACGCTAAAGCACTTCCAACAAACTAGATGAACCATTATAAATTGGGAAAATAAAATATTATATTTTATATTTCCTTTGTTTCATTTTTAGCTTGTATTTGTATTCATTCCTTATATATTTCTTTAGAATATATATTTGATAAATATACACAATTGTTATATATTAATTAGTTGATTCATTCTAATAGACGCCAGATGTATTTCTTGTTTTTTTACTGCTGTTCAGTATACAGTGGTTTATACATACATCTATCCATCATCCACATAGACACAATCAGTGATGTACTCTGTAGTCTGTGTTGGGTCTTTCAACATCAGGCATCCTCAACCAGACAACTAGTCTTGTGTCCAGGCACAAGACGATCAATGGATCACTCCTCTTGATCCACATCCATCTTGCGTCCCTCTCTGCAGCCTCAGATGTGGTTTTAATGGACCTCTTTTTGTGCACATCTATGATGCCCAGGAGACATGCACAGATTATCCGGCTAACAAACCCAGGGCAAGCATGTTCTATAGCCCTCTTGGTGGTCCGTCCTGCATGCCAAGTCAGTAATCCAGGCATTCCAGGAGGCTTTGCAGAGACACTGGTCTGGGAACCCTCTCTGGCCCTCCTTGATGGGCACATACTATGTATGCCATCCCTGGCTGTGGCACCAAGCCCTGATGCTTTGCCATCTTCTTCTCATTAGGCCCCCTTGAGCAAATTCTCCCAGGAAACAGTCAGCTCAAGCATGACTACCTGTCTTGATGTTTCAGACAGCGGCACACTGTTTGGTCTAAACGTGGTCACTGTGATGAGAGTGTGAGCTGTCTCCTTAGGTACACTTTCAACTGTCTGTCTTGTACTGCTCAGCTGACACTCTCAGCTGTGGCTTCTCCCCTGCTTTGATGAAAGTAGTGGCATTGCTTACTGGTCCGAAAACCCTGCCTTTGGTAATGCCACTGCATACGATACCTGCTACAGCATTCAGCACCTGGCTGTTGCACCAGTGATAACTTTCTTCTGTGCAAAAGCTGAGGATGTCAAACAGCCTTCCTCTTTTGAGGCACAGGGGGCATAATAGTAACTCAGCAGAAAAGGTGGGAAGAGTTGGGAAGACAACATACAGACCAATAGCTCTTATTGTCCATGTCTGCTCCCATGCACCTTGCTGCTGCTGGCACGTCCTAGCACCAGTTGTCACTGGACTTCACCTTGGGTCTTCTTGTAGTAAGTTGTTCAAAACCTACTGACTCCTGCCTATCCAGATGCCACTGGCATCATGAGCACACTACAGCACAGCTGTGGCTCAGCCTGCTCAACTGCACCCTGTACCATCCACTGCAGGGTCTCTCTTGCAAAGGTAACCATAACATTAACTAACTCAGTTGCTAATACAGAGCATTTTCTTGTTCTTGTTATCATGCTCTATCTTGATCTTCCCCTGAAAGCCCTCAACTGCAGACAGCAGGGATTTGTTGAGAAATCCAGGCCTTGAACTCACCTGCCAGCCCTGATTTGCTCACAGCCACCAGCCATGAGTCTAGCACCCAACTAATCACCTGGATGGATGCCGTGTCCTTCAGGTTGCAGTCAAAAGATGGAATGGATGATGGATGGCATCGGAGTGCCTCCTAGGGAAAGACAAGATTTGTCAAACATGTTTCCCTTCTTCAACACTAGGGACCTGGGTTTTGTTGAAGAATATCTGTGCCCAGGTGCCGAGCTTCTCAAGGCCCCGGAGAACCATCTGCAATCTTTCTGAGCCAAAAAAATGATCACCAAATTTTTACTCAGGAGCTTCCAGATAACATTATTGATACACAATCCCTTGAGTAAGATTTTCCATTTTTGTCAAATTTCAATAAGAAAAAAATAAGAATTGATCAAAACTATGTACCTGCTTATATTAACCACTTTGTAGTAATGGTTAACACATTTATGGGGGAAGTCACAATTTAAATTTGCCTTTGCCAAACTAAAGACATGGCACTAGCGTCAAAGTTTGTACATAAAGTAGTCTTCCCCATCCAGAGGAAGAAAACCATTCAAATGCACAAGGTCTCCTTTGGAGTGGTTGCCAGGGATTCAGTGAGAGGAGAGAAAAGCAAATGTGACTTATAAGAATCGTTCCATCTTGTTCTACTGCACCCAAGATGTGGAGACTGTTTTCCCAGATCTGCTGCAACACAAGTGGCTTCTGTCGGAGTTATGATATCAACACTACTCTGCAAAAGGTTCAAGCAAAACCATTTTGAAATACAGTAGGATAAACTCTGTCCAAATATGCTGCTCAATATTCACACAGAGAGACTGTGGAGCTCACTTTTAGATGCGTAGCACCAAACCATACCATCAGAGCCAGAATGTGCCTTAGGTAAAATAAAGGAATGCCATCCCTTACCCTTGATAATTACAGCCAGTAACCTGCGTTCATAATGACACTGTCATTTTAAAACCGTTTGGTTTAACTTCATTTGCACATTTTCAAGGCATATAATATCCATAATAAAAGAGAGAACAGTAAACAAGTAGCTACCGTGTGTGTGTGTGTGTGTGTGTGTGTGTGTGTGTGTGTGTGTGTGCGTGCGTGCATGCACTCATTCTATTCTACCTGCATTACAAACACCACTGCTGCTGGAAATTTGGCTGTTTAGCCCACTCACTGGGCTGGTGTTCAGAGAGGGCTTCTTAGGCATGAGATTTAGTGTCCCCAAATTTTCCACATGCATACTTTCATCTTCTCAACAGAATTGTCACACCTACTGCCTATTGTTGACTTTGTAAACACCTGACCTCAAGCCCCAAAATAGCATCCAACAAGGGAGAGGTGGAGTACATGGCGCTAATTAACGTAATATTGACACAACACAACACAACACCATGTCACATGTTTCTGAGCCAAACATATGTTCCTGTTGTGGACAGAATTTGCCTGGATCTCTAGTGACAGGAGTTTAAGATCCAGGAGTGGAACCGTAGCCACAGTGTTTATAATATATTTGCTTTCATCCACAAGCTGTAAAGCTGATATTTGCTCAGTGCTGTATTACATTTGCTCTTTCCTAGAAATGCGAATCGCATGAAGAACACTGTGCCTGATTTAGATGTGCTCAGTGACCCTCTGCATGACACTAATGTTCATTACTGGCTAATGTGAAGCTTTGAAGTTCCCCAGATGGTGTTGGGTGTCATTATTCATGCTCATTGTTGGCTTCATGACCTGTAAATGATGCTCTAAACTGGGTTGTTTTCGATGTTGAAACTAAATGTGAGCCTTGCCATTTGAAATTTCAGTGTGTTTCTTTCAGAATACATGGCTGCATGCAAATTTGAAATGTGTTCATAATTTCATACCTGATGTAGTATTTAGTACTAAAATAAAGACTGTCATAAAGTAACAGCACGTGCACAACACAACAATGCACCAACAAGGGTAAATGACTGTTTATGCCGACATACAGTATCCTAGCCTAGCATAGGGACACATGACACTAATCAAATAGGCTATTGTTTTTACCTGATAACAATAACAATACCAAATTAAGTACAATTCAGCGTTGTTAAAAGTTTGTGGCCCTATTATTCCTGATCACATTTAATGGCAAGATATGGGCGACATAAGGCCTGCTAGTTGATTCAGAGTGGCCCATTTAGCCCATTACAAACTCTTTTATAAACTCGCAAATACAACACTTCCCGCTGAAAGTAAATAGTAAATACAAGTAAATACAAACTCTATAAGAGAACATTCCAATTAAATGAAGACCCATAATGGCTGCAGCAAACTGTAGCTGTGACTAAAGTGTAATGCTATTGTTACAAGGTCTGGTGCGGCTGCTGAGGTTTGTGTTTATTAGCAGCTAATTCGCCAATAAACATAAAATGACTTTTAAATGTAGTTATCACTCATTACAGGGGAAGTTACAGATCTACTTCCATTGTGAGTAACGGCTAATTTACTGTAATTTCAGTCTCCTTAAACACTAGTTATATTATTTATTTGTTACTTGCAAACACAAAGTAATTAATTTATGATCCACCATCAACTTGGAATTACATCTTGTTTTCTGGCCTGTTAAATGGATTCCTGATTAGTGTTCAATTTTATCCATGCTTTTGTTACATTCATTTTGGGGGTGCTTGTTTAGCTTACCACTCGTCGCAAATTGAAATGATGTTAGTGATATTTTTTTATTCGTCTCTAATTTAGATGCATAAAAGATAGACTCTTCACTGTGCGGACGTATTTGTTCATACTTGAGGCATTAGAAAGAGACTTTGGGAACTGATCCTCAGCATTCGGATGTGTTCTGGCAGGCCTCCTCTGGCAGGAAAAGCCAAGGATTCATCTTTTCACAAGACACATTTGTGTAAAGGACAACCATTGAAGACATGGCATCCACTTACAGTCTCCTTAAACCTATACCCTGCAAAAGCCAACGTTTCCTCTGCTAGCTATTACTGAGGTTGTGGTTTATCTGCCTTTCACAAGCTGTTCTTATTGTTTTGTATAGTCTGTCAGCCCTGCGACAGATGTACTCGGTGAGTAAGGCTGGTAAGCCTGGCTTATAGAGGTCTAATGCTAAACAAATTCTACTCAAATTCTAGGAAAATAATCAACTTCTCCTTGATGAAGATGCTCCAAACCACTCTCTTGTACTCTTTATCTCTCTTTCACACTCACCGTCTATCTCATTGCAGGCACACACACACACTCACACACACACAAACGGTGATCGTAATGATGGTTACATGTAGTGAGATTAAAGAAAAAAACAAAGGGATTTATAAGAACCAATTAAGACGACAAACAAAAACAACTAAATTGGATTGCAGAAACTAATGGACAAAAAAAAAACTCAACAGTGAGGGTAATGGTATAACAAGAATAAAATACAAAAATGAAAAGTAATGAAAATAAAATGAATTAGACCTAATGCATTAAGCGAAATCAAAGGGACAGTAGCACAACCCACACGCTCTCTCGCCCTCTGTTTTCTCTCTTTCATTGCACAAACACACACATTTTGTTGGTTTCTTTTGAGGTGAGATGTTTTTAATGAGCCCCTTTTTAATCTCTCCATGTAACCATTGCCCCTCTCTCTCTCTCTCGCTCTCTCTCTCTCTCGCTACAAACAGAAAGAGAGAGAGAAAAAGACAGAGGGAGTGAGGGAAAGCAGAAAGGTCCTAATTCTACATTCAAAACTGCTGCTAGAATCACTTGAAATACAGATGTGAGTTTTCCCCAGTCAAGATCCTCTGTGGGTAGCAGACAGTGAGTAACCCAGACTGAGAAGGTTCAGGTTATTGAAGCATCAGGAGCTCTAAGTATGAACTTTTGAATTCAACTGAAAATGTACTTTGAAGAGTGAGGCAAGGGCTTCTGGTTGAAGTTTGTATTTATCAATAAAATATATGTCTGATATATGTTGCAGCTGAAGAGAATGTTTTTTTGATGAAAGAGTGGTGCTCCGTCTTCAGTCTGGCTACTGAAATTTGCTAGCCAAACAAATATCTTCTGTGAAAGTATGATTCTTGAGGAGATTGGTAAGCAATAATGAGGCGTGTTAGCCGTGGTTTAAATCAAACTATAATGTCCATTGAATATTAAAAGGCATGTCTGATGAACCAAACCACTGATTTTGCTGATGACGCACAGATATTTGTGTCATCAGCAAAATCTTGCTCATCCATTTTATTGCAAACATAAAACTGTTTTTTTCCAGCTCAAAGATTCATTCATGACGCCTGAGGATCTGGCGGATGAAATTTCAATCATCCCAGGTGCAGTACAATAGGAGGACAGCAGCCATTAGTGGCATGCCAGCAATCTAGTGGTACAAGACTATAATTATACAGAAAATGATTTGACCCGTGCTGTCATGATCTGTCTATTATCTTTATGCCCATTTGAAACCAGCTTAGTTCCGAGGCTTTCGTTTCAAAATGTATTATTTAAATTAAAGTCAAATCCACTAGAAATAAGCAACCACTAATCATGGTGCTCGAAATTATCAGTGAGAATAACCTTGAAGTGATACTGCAAACTGGTACCGGCTACAACCTCTCTGAACTACAAAAAGCAGACAATTACTGTTTTCAAAGGATGACCATCCACTGAGGGCGTGTGAGTGGACTAGAGCAAAATGTAATTCATGCCCCACTCTGCCATTCACCTTCCTCACCACCACTTCACAGCTTTACAGCTTTTATTTTCAAAATTTTGTGTGTAGCCTACTTGAGAAAGATATTTTTTCAATGAATTTTCTGAAATATGTATGATTTTAAAGAGAACAAATTAGGCATAATAGCAGAAACACATGTGACTGAAATAATACATTGCTTAAATGTAAGCCTATTCAATGCCCAAAACATTTTATGGTAGGAAGGAAAAAACAGTTGCCTGAATTGAATAACCTGATAGGGAAAGGGGTATACAACTGAAACATGAAATGAATGAATGAATGAATGAATGAATGAATGAATGAATCTGTCAATCAATCAATCAATCAATGAAAAATGTATTTATAACCAAAATCAGTCTGCAGGGTTGCTGAAAATCTGTGGCTGGCCATTTCCAGTCCGTGGACCTTGAGTTTGAAGCAAATATATATATACTCTATTAAGTACATTTTTGTTACAAATAGATAACTAGAAAAACAGTGTGGGGTTAAGAGTTGCAGTATCTATTCACATTTGGATACTCACAAACTATTTACGCTATACAACTATGTATGTGTGACTATCTGATACTAGCCACTAGCCACTCGGTGCCATCAACTTCAAGGACATCTCAAAACAAAACAGAATGATTTAAATTGCATTCTCAGTCATGAGACATTTGGGTTTAGTGTGTAAGATATTAATCTAGACACAGTCCTAATTATAAATGAGGACTGTCTTGGCAAAGAAATAATTAACTTAGCCTGCAATAAAACACTGTCACATTAAGCAAGAAAGGAGATACACACACTATAGACAGCATATTGTTAATATAATGAAATTACAACATCTTTCCTTTTACCTTATTTCCTGACTGTGAGACATAACTAATGTAATCCTTAAAAGCCTATGAGCACACACAAAGGCCTGGTTAGGCCACTGCAACACAGTCCAACATATTTAGTGGATGAATAGAAAGCAACAAAGGTCTCAGCGTGGCGCATCGTTCCACAAAATGTGCCAAAACATTAAATGCGTTCTCCAAGAGCGCACTGGAGACGTGGATGGACAGAACGTGTCGAGCCAAGTTGCTTGGTCAAAAACACGAGTTTGCGGCTATTTCACCAAGGCAACGTGTACACCTAGTTTTGATTTTTGACTGGTTTCCAGCTTAATGGACAAATATTCCTGATTTATAACTTAGCTAACTGGGTGGACAATCTGTTACAGCGCCCAGATCTAACAGACTGGTCATGATGCATGTGATGATGTGATGATGTGATGATGTGACATGGCAAACCGGGGACTGCATGCTTGAAAGGCAGAGCGACAGTGATGTCCTTATTGATGAGTGTGCGCATTTAAAACAAAATTATACAGATAGCTGAAAGCACAGCAGTGTTTTAGTTACATTTGATTATTTTTATTATATCTGCAATATTCTACTGTGACCAAACACACCCATCTGCAGCTATTCGTATTCCTACATGACTGACCTTGGGCCAGGACCCTCAAGACACACAGGAATCCTGCAATTATGCAGGCTGTCAGGTGCGACAGGTGGGCACATGTACAGAAATGATTGAGAAGGTCTCAGATGGATATGTATATATGTCTATGGATATCATAAGAAGAACCTCTGTTCCAAGACATTTTCAGAGATTTGTCCTGATTAAATGACATTGCCTGAATTCCTGAGTTCTGGTGGCTCATCTTCACCCTTGTATATAATGTACAAAATGTATATACTGTTTGCTCAAGGCAATACATTTTTATTCTATCACAATTTTCCCCCACTTCTAAATTGCAGTGCATTGCACAGCACCACAACATGACCACTTCTAATTGATTAGAGCTCTAATAGCCAAACATTTTGATGCAATTAAATTGATTTTGTCAGGCCCTCTCTGGACTGCCATTGACAGTAAGACTCAGGGAAAATGTTCCCATTTATTGTTCATTTGTAGCCGCTGAAATAGATTGCGCTTGCTTGTTTGCTTGGGGGAGCAGGAAGTGGTGCTACAGCCATTACTACAAATTACATTAAAGTCCCTTCAAAGAATCACAATCACTCAAGATAAAGATAGATGTATCACAATATAAGCCCAGGTTTCCTTTTAGTGGTCCACTCCAGACCAAAGCTGCCGCCTCGCTTCTGAGAAAGAGACTCTTCCAACAAAGCATTTCTAATTTTAAAAAGAATGGAGGGAAAAAAGGATTTCAATGAGCCAGAAAATGTAATGCATCTGGCCCAGCAGCTTTGATGGGAGTCCATCAACTTTGATATTAATGTGAGGATTTACGTGGCCACTCATGTGTTCTGCTTTCCAGCCGACAGAGAACACAGTTGTTCTATTACATGGGTTAGCACTTCTATAGGGATCACCTACGACCTGCTGGACTCGTTTCCCTTATGTATCCTCTCCCACATTGTCACTCCTTTGCTGAGCGCCAGTCAGGCAAGTGACAGTGAAATCATATAAATAATACCCATGTAGATCATCCAAGCTTGGAAGTGGTCAATATAAGTTATGGTTTGTTATTGGCGTCACTTAGTATTTGACCATTGGATTGTAATAAAGTCAAATCCACACTCAGAGAGAATTCACATAGGTTACTTCTTGACCTTGAACAGTTAAATCCATATTTGTGCACATAAATAAGTCTTATCTAAATCTGGAAACAAGAGAGCCAAGGCTTTTTTAATGATGCTATCATGGAGCACTTCCATTTCCAGTGAATGGGAGACTGATTTATGGACATGGTAACTGTACCCAGGGTGATTTTACAGGGATATGGGCACATTTTCTGGTTCATAACAGTAAGCCCTACAATAAATGGAGCTCATTTGTATGTTAAAACTCAAACATTATGGGAGTTTAAAAAGTCAATTGAGCAGCTCCAGGATATCACATGTTTAGCATTTAGCATTCTCTGCATTTCAGTTTTTCTTATTCACTATATGAAAAACTGCAGCATATACCATATTGATTGAACAACATACAGTATGGGGATTGTGTTTTACAATGGACTTTCCCTCAAAGATTAAATTACATTTAGTTTCTCTATAGGTCAAACTTCAATATATAATAATAATAATAATAATAATAACTTTTAAACTAACTTGCTAAACATTATGTTTAGTATTAGAACATTAGAACAAGAATATAAAATAACATTGGACATATTAAAATATAGTTAAACTTGCCTTTTTGGTCTGCATTTGAGTAAATTAATTATTTAAAGGCAGCCAAACGTGAGTTCATTTTCTCTAGCGTTGGACATTGAATCTCTGTAATTTACAGGAAATGGTAAATGAGACTGGGAGTTCAGACATCTCTCAGTGAGAGAAGATGACAGTAGTCTGGAAGTTCATAAGTATAAATGTCAAAGTGCAGTTAGGTGCAGCGGGGAGCATGCAGAGGTCGGAGTTTCTCGAACAAGAGGAGCACAGCTCACTAGCACTGGGAAATTGAGGACATCTTGCCAGGGTTATGACTTCAAACATGTAACAGCCCCAGCAGCTCCAGGCCAAGGGAACAGATTGCTCCAATTACAGCAAGCCTCACGCACCAGAGTCCCCCTGACACATGCAACGGTCTATTGGAGTGGACTTTGGGTAGCGGCATGTTGCTCTGGAGCACTGGGGGCCAACACTCCCATTGCCAATCTGTATTCTGTTTGAACCCGCAGACATCTCCTTTTAGCCCTGCTTTCGTTTCAAATTCTGTTCAGACTGGGTGTCTTTGGCCGCCAATTCAGGTGATTGGCACCTACTCTCTGAATTTATAACAAAATCAATTCTCCAACAGCATCCCTGAGCACAGCAGTCCAAGAGAGATGCTTTCTACCCCCTCATTTTCAGCTTCACAGGCACGGCATGGTTATAGATAAATCCCTCGGTATACTTACCCATATCGGTTCTGAGAGCTGTGGCGGAGGGCTGCTTTAATTGGCAGCATCGAGTAATGCACAACATGTTAGGAGCCAGCAGCATTGGGAATCACCTTGTTAAATGAGGGCCGCAGTTGAGCGATTGACTAATTGATCAAGGCCTTTACAGAGGTAGATAATTCATGGCGGCAACATCGGGGGGGAGGAGCCTTGTCAGTGATGATTCATGTGTCACTTGGAGGAAAGGTGGTCTCCATGGTCTCTTTTGTTCAGCAGGCCTGGTGTGAAGGGGATTGTATCATCAGCACCTCCGCCCAAACGCTCAGTTCTCCCTCTAAATCAGAATTAAAAAGGTGAGGCTGGTGTTGATAGGTTGCCACAAATGATACAGTGTTGTATGTCTGTATGCTTCCCCAGGTGGTAGCTGCGCTCCCTGTACACCATCGAGATACAGGGAAGATGTATGGCTGTGCTTTAATGAAAGCATGAAGGGACCCCAAGTCACGGAGGAAATGTCTCTATCACGCAGGTAGTGCAGAAATTATGCCCTTGTGTACTGTACTTGGGAACAAATGAAATGTGTGACAACAATGCAAGGCTTAATACTGAAAGAAAGGCTGAAATAGCGCTGATCAAGCCTGTAGCCTGAGTTAGGGCACTATCTTTATTATTTATATTATATTATTATATTATATTATATTATATTATATTATATTATATTATATTATAAATCAAATAATGTAGGTCCAGTGGGTATGGATGGGGTATGTTTGTTTGGTAGTTTGGGGGAGCTGGATTGGGCAGGAGGGTAAGCTTGGCTGTGGATGGTGGTACTGTTTGTCAGATAGAAAGCTTGGATTGGGTGAGGATAAGGTGGTAGTTTTAGTGTAGAGGAATGAGATAACAGGCACAGACAGGGACAGGAAGTGGCAGGCGGCAATACGTTTCTTTAAACCCAAAGTTATATGTCAAATGCAATAGTTTATTATTTATTGTGATCACGTTGAAGATGGAGATTATTATCGTGATTACAATGTCCGCAAATGATAATATTTTATACTTGTATAAAAACATCTTTGATGACGTGCTAGCAAAGATGTAGTGAAGCTTCTAGTTCCCGTTCCTGTCACAGAGGTTTAAAGAAAGTGGTCTCCATTTTTTACCACGATGGGCACGGCACATTCTCCGGGAAATGAAGTGTTCAAGTCATGCTCTGTAAAAAATGTTTTTTCACTCTCTCTGTTCTGGAAGAAGGGGCACTGGCTGCACTGAAAAACGACTTGAGGTGTATGACTTGAATTATTTTCATGATTTCACACAGCTAGAAAATGCCATAATGAATCACAGTGTGTCTATGTTTTACATAGCATTAGTATCAAGACAGGGGCATATCAAGAGAAGACTGTTTGTGAGTCTAGTTTGTCTGAGCTAAAATACAAACTAGCGAGACTTGCCAAGTTTGCCTGCAGTGAGTGAGCTGCCAAATCTTTCACATCCTACAACTAACAGATTCATCTCAAAGTTTCAGGGGTGGGAAAGTATTATGGGTCCTGGAAAGGTTTGTTATGGCCAGACAGAGAGAATTACAAGGTCTTCCCACTCACATTTTAACTGTTTTTAAAGATTAAGTCCGCACAGCAGAGTAGGAACTACAGAACTTCTAAATCCTCTTTTCTGAGCTGCAAGTACATGGTGGCTTGTGTTCATTAAGGTTAAGTAAAACTTTTAGTGGGGCAAATGACGTCCTGACCACCAGTATTCTAATGCTGGATCTTATTTATGGAACAAGCGCTGTTAAAATGTTGTGAACTAAGTGAACTACTCATATCACTAAAATGTCAAAAAATACAATCAACTTAACATGAAATGAACTGAGAGCCCCACAAGCAAGCGAGGGCAAATCTCCCCGAAGGCAAATCTCGTCTGAACTAGACAGAGGAAACTAATGAATTGGTTAGGCTTTGATTTCAAAAGGAAATATAAGAAGCTTATGCAGGACAGCATCCCTTCAGCCAGTTCACTTATGCGTCCTAACTATCATTTAGACATTTTATCACTTCCCTATTTGTACAGCTTGTACGGAGAATATATGTGAGAGAAAAAAAGTATTCGTAGCAAACTTTGTCATAAGCATTTGATTCAACGTGATACTTTCATCATTAATGTTCTTTTCTTATTTGCACAGAGACATTCTTGAAGGAGAGCACCACATCTGATGAGGCAAGAACATGTGGAAAGTGAGGACTCTGACAGATTTACCAGAGTTTATATGCCAACTTCAGTGTGTAACGTCGGAAGTTGTTCAGATGCTTGAATAATCTGAAATCTGACAGACTAGTACTACAGCCATTTCAAATACAGCTGCAGTTTCCAAGGTTACCAGGGAGGCAGCTTTGTTATTTAGCTAGCAGGACTTGGGAATATATAACAAGTTGTTTTTGATGAGGAGCACAAAAGACAGGGGGAAATTATAATTGGAAACTGTCTCCATGTCTACCTCACATTATCAATTTAGGATGCAGATTCGATCCCCACAACTGGCCAAGTGTCCCTCCCTGTTGACGGGTCCTTCAGCAAGACACTAAACCCCCGACCAGATCAAGGGGTGCTCCCTGGCTGAGCCCAGGGCTTTGACCCCTCTGGTAAAAATGCGTACATGTATGTGCATTGCAGAGAGATATGCAAGGAGACAAATTCCTAATTTCGTGTATAATATGCCAATTAAGTGCTCTAAATTCCTACAAAAATGTGTGAAGATCCAACTAATTCACTTATATTAAAGATTCAATCAGAGCTGTCAAAATGTCAAAATGTTACCATTGAATGTGGATGATGGATCATTACCCATTCCACGACTGGATCGGATTAGAGCCTCTCGGCCCCTTGGGCACGTTCAGAGACAGGTCTGTATCTGTGTATGTGAGAGAAACAGATGGATGGAGGATTGAATTACTTTGCTCTGTCTTATTCGTGTTACAGCTCCCGATCCCCCTATCGGAAATTGTAATAAAGCTTGACTTAACGTACATTTGTGCTTTTTGAAATGCTTTGGCAATGACTGCTAACGATGATGAAAAAGATGCAAACCATGTCCTTCTAGTCAAGAAGCCTCACTGTCAAACAAGCAGAAGTGAGCAGAGAAGCAATGAGAGGGAAGCTCATTGTTTAGGGATGAGATCTGAAATCATCAATCAACCGCTTAGACGTGGTGGCATTTTGGCAGGGTTCTGCATTAAAGACCACAAGGAGCACAAGCAGGACTCGGCCATTGAATCTGCCATAATACATCCTCCTCTTTTCCTTTCTTATTTGCCAAGGCAGGTGTTTGTGATGGAAACAGTGGCAGGTCACAGGTGCCATGGAAATTAACCATCTTCCTCTCCCGCTGCAAACAAGTGCAAACATTTACCTTCCCACATACTGACATGTAACTCTGTGGATGCATTCAGCCCAGAGCATTAGATTTCACCTGTGCCAAGTGAAGAAAAGACTCCTACTCACAAGTAGAGGTGACTGCTGACCCAGTTTGAGGCTGGTCCTGTGTGCCAAGGTCAGACACCCACAGGTTTTATATGTTCACAAACTGCCAAAAGGCATTCTTGACTTAGGTGCATACACGAATGTGTGGTTTTCTGCGTGTTCATTTTCAATTCTGGATAACTTCCTGATATTCCGTCACCTTTTGAAACTGCGTAGTTCAAAGATTATCTCAAAAGGAGCCTTGTGTTTTTCAGCTAATATTTCAGTCTTTTTTGGAACTGAAATGGCCCCTTAAAATATGAATCTTGTATTTGTATTTTTTATTTTCTTATCTTCCACCCTTTATTAAACAAATCTGTTATAGGAGTGTAAGTGTAACAAAGCAAATACAAATCTATATATTTTTAAGGCAGTTCTTTCTTTAAAATCCAGATACATTTTTACATACAACACTGTATGCATTCAGCTTATTTTTACAGTTGTCTGTCCTTTTTTATGTTCTGTATTGGCAAGTTTATTTGCCATAGTAATATATATATATATATATGTATATCATTGTGCTGTGTATTGGTAAATATTGTAAATACTATGGAAGTAAGCCTATACTGTGTTGACAATGAAAGTATGGATACATACTAAATGTGCTAATTGTGCATACTAAATAATTGAACCCTGATGTGGGATCATTAGTTTGCTGCCACAATACTGCTCTCTGCTGGTAAATGAACTTCCCATTTAAAACTGACCTTTGACTAAAACAAAGTCAAGGAAAATGCTGAGCAGAATAAGTATTCATGTTAAGCAAGGGTGTTGCTTAAAAAAAGGATGTAAAATCACATTAAAATTAGAGCAGATGATGCAGTGTTTGCAAATAGATCAGACAGAAGTCAATTTGTATCCCTGGATGAGTGCACACTGCATAAACAAATGTTATTAGCACTTCATTAATTACCATATAATTAAGTGTATCTCTCTGTAGTAACCACTTTGCACAGTCAAATCTCATCAGTTATGATATATGAAGAGAGAGAAATCATCAATGCCAATCTCATTCATTTCATTCATTTTTATTCCAGCAGCTTGGATGTGCAGCACATTGACTGTGCAGAGACTAGGTGGCTGTAGCGAGGTGAGTTAGGCTATCTCATCCCGAGGTAAAAATATCTATGTGTTTTAGGAAGGCACAGACTGTCCTATGGTCATATGTGCTCTGGAGTCACACTTTGTCAGGATGAATTCCCAGCAAAACCCCTGGAGCTGACCACCTACCCCTTTTCAGACTTATTAAGGAGCCCAGGGAAATCATATTTCAAGATGGAAACCTTCTCTCTTCATCTATGCTATGCTTATTACTGCCTCTGAGTGAGATGAAAGCTGCCCTAACTACCCTCGCCACTCACAGCCCCCTGAAGATTCTTCACAGTGCTAGAATAACGTGGTAAGGCTGCCTCCACTTGTATCATATTTGTCAGAAATGAGTCTTATTGGCCAAACGTGGAGATGGAGATAGTTGAAAACAGGGTATCACATTCAAACATACAAACACATTTAATGACGTTTTTTTATTCACTGCAAAAGGATAATCAAGCAATAATCAAATGTGACCAGTAGCAACCAGTGAGTCAGGCAGCGGACTCTCTCTCTCCGTCTATCCTGAAACAGCTGTTTTAGCTCTAATTAAAGGGAAGTAGCAGGTGTCACCTGAGCCCCAACTGCAGGGGCACACCTGGTTGCATTAATTTGATCCAAAGTGGTTTCGACGGACTGCCTGCACTCTGGCGTCTCACATTAAGCCACTGGAACTGAGCACCTGCTTGGAGGGAGCAAGCAAGAGCACGCCGCTAACATTACTTTGTGGAGGCATGCCAAGCGGCGAGACTATGTCTTCTGAATGACCCGCGGGACGGCTCCGTCATCTTTGCCTCTGAGTAGCAGCAACATCTGTAAGTGAACAAACCTGTGATGCGGACCTGTAGTCACATTGAGCCAAGGGCTGGGTGCGCCCAAGATAATTGGCTGTGGAAACCTCCCTGAGGTTGTAATGGCTGCTTGTTTCAGATCTCCTCATGATTTCACAGGACATTTAACTTTACTCTTCTCATTTGTTACATCTTCGTGGGCATTTCCAAATGTCCATTACAGGTATCCATGGAACGTAGCGACCCTTAACCTCCACTAGCTTTTATGCTTGCATAAATTACCTTTGAGATAAACAGGGTGTGTGTGTGTGTGTGTGTGTGTGTGTGTGTGTGTGTGTGTGTGTGTGTGTGTGTGTGTGTGTGTGCGTGCGTGCCTGAGCAAATACGTGACCTTCAAATTGAAAGGCAACAAAAATCCTCAGACTATAGACATGTAGATGAAATATTGTGTTGTCTTTCTGACACCTAATGAAATTGACATCACCCAAGAATGAAGCTACATCAGTTTGACTGGGTCCTGCCTTGAGTCATGCAGCACTCTGTTGCAACAGTTTCTTTGTGCCATTACAATACATTAATTTCATGAGTCAACAGGCTACAACTGGCAGGTTGTGTAGAACTAAACAGTGTTTAATTGGATTCTGATCCATGGTAACACCACCAGAGGGTTGTTTCCATCTTTTATTTCAGCAGCACCTGGGGCGTAATGGGGGTGATTACATCCCTCCTGTGGTCCCGTGGTGGTTCAGCCCTTGCAGGCCCCTGGGAATATACTGCTGACAGTCACGGTCCATGCTGCCCTGCTGCCCTGTTTTGGCTCCTGGCAAACCCTAAGCTTCTGCTGCTCTTCGTCAATGCCCTGCTGAGACAAGCTCATTTTAAAGGGAATTAAAATGATAGCTGGATCTTCCAGCTATCATTATAATTCTGTGCAGTGTTGCAAACCAAAATATTTGTTTACTGCACAAAAAGCAATATAAATTAAGAGTAGAGATTCCAAACAAAATATCAACCACTTGATAAAAAATTAAACTTATTTGTAGAAGCTGATTACTGACATTAAATTACATGAATTACTAAAGTAAAACTAATTATTAAATCTAATTACAAAAGCTTTTGCTAACCCACAGCCTTTATTAGAAAACAGTGTCATTATTGAGAGCGCAGAGAATACTGAATACTGAATCTCATAAAAAAGGATGCACAGAGATTTAAAATAAAATCATTAGATATTTTTTGAGTGGCACCAGGTAACGAGTCCCTGGGAGGAACAGACACAGAGCGATCTCCCTCCCCATGTAAACCAGTGAAAGGTCACTGACCCCTGCCGACAACATTTGGGAGGATGGCCAACACATGAAGTCAGTGCTGACAGCACAGGGAGAAACAACATTGCTGGGCCCCTGACCTTCAGTGTACCCCCACAGCCTCTTACAACCACAGAGTGAGGCACATCTGAATAATACATTGCCTTCTCCTGCTGGGACCACCCCCACCGCTCACAGACCCAGAGATATACAAACATGGCATTCACATCATAGTGTGAGGTATGTCCCGCACAGCATCCCATACAGTAATACAGGAACACAGCCTGCATGACACCAGGTCTCCTTATTCTCATCTTCCAGTCATCCATATATTCACATAGGGGCTTGGGTCATGTCAAATATCAGCTTTGGCTTTGACAAGTTCCGTTAATAATATTAAATTCATTGTTGAGGAATTCAGTGTGATTTAGTCATTTTTTAACACAAGCTGAATTTATGGCTATGTTATTATATTTTGGTTGTCATTTAGGTTTTTCTCATCATTTTTCAGTTTCTCACCTCAAACTTTCAGCTGATAAAAAATCTTTGAAAAGATCCTCATCCTTCTCTTTATTCTTTTACGGTGAATTTCCCAGATAGCAGACTAACCTTGAATCAGCAGTGAAATAGAGCATTGCTTCAACATTAGTTTTGCACCCTGAAATAATGTTCATCCAACATCAGTGTTCAATGGTTTTTCAATCAGCGTTATTCAATTATTGATTTAACATCAAATTAACATAGGGACAATATAAAATTAACCCTGTTTATGTACAGCAGGATATGGGGACTTTCCAGTAAGGACCATGCCAATCTCAGCTCCTTTCAGTCTGAGACTAAGTGGGGCAGCAGTTGACTTTCAGCCAACAAGTCACTGAAAAACTTCTGCTGCTCGATATAAACGCCTCAATGACCATCATTAGTCCCTTTCTCTCACTTTTGGGGTTTGTTTTGATGTATTATACATATTGTGCAATTGCACTGTTAACAAAATTATACTTTAATTAGCATCCGGTTGAAAGAGGTTTCATTTCCTTTTCTTGAGTTGGTGACTTGTTAGCTGAGCATCCACTCTGCAGCATCCACTCAGTATCAGATTGAAAGGAAGGAGCTGAGATTGAATTGGTTCTTACTGGCAAATCACCTTGCAAATCCTTTATATGCAGGAGAAATTGTACCACAAAAGCTTGAGAAACATAGTGAACACTGCATTTTGTGGCTCTAATTTCTTGCTTCCATGCAAGAAAGTGAGCAATGGAATGAGCTGCTACAATTGTGCTGTTTACACAGTGAGAATGAATAGAAATGCATGAAACATTTGACAATCCCTTGTGATTTTTGGAAACGCAGGCTGTCTTGTTTCCATCTGCTTTACATACAAGAACAGCGCCATGGTTTGCACTGAGTTTATTTGAATTTCATGGGGTGTTTGACAGCTGACAATAGTGTGGTGTTTATAGATTCTAGACTCTGCTGCAGAACATTTCCTCTCATGTTTGTTCAGGCGTCCCCAAAATGCAATGATAATTGAATACGAAAACTCAAATATCTCTGTGTGAGATCAAAGACACAAAGCCAAATTGTTTTAACTTTGCATGAGCAGATACATATCAATCAGTGTCACTCGTCCGGTTGGTTACGTATTCTTGAAACATATTTTTTTTACATAAGCCAGTACAGCATTTGGAAAGCAATATCAAAAAAGCATGGAAAAGGGTGAAACCGAATTGCTTGTTCTGTAACAATTCTGCCAATGTTTCCTGCGTGTGTTTGTCTAAAACCGCACAATGAATGGACTCCATTGTTCCCCTGTTGAGAGATAGATTTATCATGAAATCTGTATTCTAACATGTCGTGTAGGCTGCACTATCAGAGGACAACAGCATTGAACAAGCTGTAGGCCTATTTTGTTTGTCACCATTTTCATTTTGTTTATTTAAGAATTTCAAAATAAAAACAGACAGACAGAGAGAAATGGATTTTGGGTAGCTGGAAATCTGAGAAGTTGTGAACAGGTGTAACTGTGTAGGAGGGCTTTTTGTTTGATTAGTAGTGTACAGAGTGTATGCATCATAGGATACTGCTAAGTGACCAAGTGTGTGTGTGTGTGTGTGCGTGCTTCGGTGGGTAGGGTCTCTTATGCACTTCTATACAGGCAAAATTAATAAAACAACATGCTTATGTCAGTCACTTCAATGCTAAAGGAGATTTACAGAATTTATAGACCAGGCGTTCTTTACCTTTTTGCAAGTGCGACCCCCTTTTGAGGGTTAAAATATTTTGCTGTACACAGACAGGAAAAAATAAATAAATATATATATATATATATATATATATATATTGACAAACAAAATCCTCCTTTTTTTATTCCCTCGTGACCCCCAGGTTAAGAACCCCTGCTATAGACCTTGGTATAGGGAGCTGAATTTTACATCACTTCTGCCCGTCTCTCTTCTGTCTATTGTAATACATTACAGATTACTTGATATAAGGAAAGTACTAATTCTGATTCTGAAAGATGTCATTGAAAGAGGTTATAATTATTCACTGACTATTTTATAATCATCATTTTGCTCGCACATTTTCCAACACAAATGACAGAAATGTGTATATTATGATTGCTTAAATAATGCAGTGTGCTGTCAGGTCATTGTGAACCAAATGTATTGCTTTGTTTATTTGATATAATACATAGCCTACTGTGTCTATGGAAAATTGCGCTAGCCTCCTAGCCGCTATTAAACCAGTGGGCGGTTTTGGTTAATTTCCATTTCGGCTCCCTATTTGATAATCCCCACAGATTATTGCTCAGATGTTACTACCCTCTACTGGAGCACGGAGTGAACGCAGACCCAAATTTCTGCTGTACCAAAATATTAACACATAAAACCTTTAAGACCATAGAAAATCAACGTGTATAAAACATAATAATGGGAACGTCAAAGATATTTAAATTTAAATAATTAATTAAAGCTTGCAAAACGGATTACATTTGTTCTTACATCAGGACGGCTAAACACAACGCGGAACCAATGTTGTCCGATGTTCCTGGTTCCCGCTCGGTGTGTTTTTGTTGTCCCACCAACACCAGACTTGCGTTTAGGAATATTTACTGCGTACATTCACCAACAGACTCACCAAGTTATTGAACAAATTACCCTGACATAAAGGCTGACAACTGAACAGATGCTACCAGACTGTATACCAAGGTATGAACCTTAGTTCCGCTATCGTACCTTTTTAATATAACATTTAAAGTCTTCAATTCAATTTTAGGGGTCTTAAAATGTGGCGGTTTCCTTGTTGCGTTGTATTCATCCGTTGAGAAATCAACTCAGGTCTACAGCATTTAACTTCACTAGTAGGGGTTAACATAGTTACTAGTTACGTTACATCTAGTTACTAGTCGATTACTACTATTCACAATTGGAAATCTAACGTTACCACTGTCCGCTTAATTTTTTAAAGATTAAAGAATTGATATAGTTACTAGAAACTTCTTGCTTTTACCAGCCTGTCTTCACTGATTCAATAGTTCGATTTGTACTAAATGCTGTTTAATTGATTAAGTACTTTGTAAATAGTTACTAGAAAGAAATGTCGAAAGTTACTTAGAACTATTACGTGCTTGTATATGTTACTATTTCCAATAGTGACTAGCAGGCTAACAATGGGTAAAAAACAAACAAACACTAGTGCATGTTTTCTAACTATTTGCAAAGTAGTCTTATCTCTTATTGATAGTCTCAAATTCAAAAGATTCCCTATGACATCTGACCCAATAGTGCCCCAGTTCAAGGCTAGTGTCTGGTCAACATAAACTTACAATGCAGTTAGTTGGCATTTTTTGTCTGGGATCTCAGCTAAGTTCTCTATCTTAGGAAAGTGAACAGAAAATTGTAGGTATTCATGTAAGGATATAGAATTATAATTAAAATGTATATATACAGTATGTAATCTATAATAATACATATAATATATCACACCCTCTGGTTTCATTGGGCTACATTGTGTCATACATATTATAAAAAATAAAAGCCATATACCAACAAAGCTGGTATCAGTTCCCTTCAATATGTCACTATTGAATTTTATGTTTTTTGTGAGATTGTAGTTTCAACACAAGCATAGTGTGGAAAGCATAGTGTGGAATGCATGTTCATTCAGTGATGCTGTTGGAGTCTGTTTCCTGGGGTTTTAAAGCATAAAATCACTATCTTCCCCCACTACTATATGTGAAAATGCATGAGGTGCACTTTCAGCGGAAGTGCTCCTGTGCAATGTTCCTAATGACTTCCATAATTTGACAAGAGAAACTTTCCCCAAAAAACTCCCAAATCATTGGATTTTTAAGAGTAGCAGCAGCACATAAACGAAACGCTGATGCATTTTGTCAACAAAAGCCTTCCTCAGAGTGTTACGCATCAGTGCTATGTAAGTTCCCTGTTTTGCTGTTCATTTTTCGATGTGCTACCATATTTCTTTATCTGGATATTGCACATTTTTCGTCTAAGTACTCCTTATTGGAATCGCTTTTGTTGACATGCACTCTTCCTACATCCTTAGGATTGGATTTTTAACTTACTGTGTTGTACAACAAAATGTCCAAAAAGTCAAAGGTCGTACAAATGTTTCAGCTGATGTGAGTGTATATTTTAGATTGTGGTTAATGCTCTGTGCTGCATCTCTTATGGTTCCAGTTTTTATATTGACTGTTTGCCATTCCCCAGCCATTGGTTTCAACAAAATATTAACTCAAAATAATTTGTCTGTTCACTCACTGTTGGAGTGCACTAAATAGGGATATACACAGGGTCGTAAACGTCACACCTCCATTACTGCCTCTTCCAAGGTGATTACCTCAGCTCAGGCTCATCACATACTTGAGAGCTCTCATTCGGTTCGTTTTTGGGTTGCCTGCTCAGAATTCATACGGCTGTGTTGTGCACTCCATTGAATCAGGCACTTAAAGTTGGTTTGCTTCGTGGTTTGGCATCTTGTCCAGCAATAGAGAGCATCCAAACGTCATTGTCACATGTAGCCAGAATTGGCGGTACCAACAGCACGAGACGAGGTGTGAGGTTGCAGAGACTTGCACATTGTCATTGTGCATGTGTCATACCCACAATTCTGGCTCAATAATGTCCTCACTTGCTCTTTGTGGTTGCCAATTTGGAAATTATGTTTATACACCTGCTTCATTGCAGGGGCGAGTCTGTCAGTGATGGAAAAAGCAAAGCATCTTGTGCGTGTTTGTATTTATTGCAGCAGTAGCAATGGCAAATTGGAAGATCAATGGAACCATTACAGTCTGAACACAGTGCACGAGTGAGTAAATTATAATTTGCTTTATTGGGTTACCTTTGAAAATCAGGGGGAATTGATGGGAACAGTCTATATGGAAATTCAACTCAATCCAGAAGTGCTCCATTATCAGAGCTTCAATCAGAATTTTCTAACTCAACTTCACTGTCTATTTCACAGCAGAAATAAAGACCTGCTCATCAATGGCTGTGCTGTGGTCAAAAATCTCTGCTGTTTTGCCTCTTAACGAGGCACAGTTTCCACTTCAATTCAGTGACAAAGTGGAGTCAAGTGTGGTGGATGTGCTGAAACGATCCAGACAGCAGCTGTACAGTGACACTAAAAGTACCAGTTGTATGCTTAATGCTCAGATAATCTTGGATATTTCATGGGAGAAACTCAACACAGGAACATGGCGCCATGTGGACAAAGAGTGGAGGCGTGTTTATTCATATGGCTGTCTGTTCAAAGTAGCAGCACTGTGTTGTGAAGATCCATCACCAGAAATGATCCAACAGGCTATTAGGACTTGTGACATGGGCTTACTCATGGGTGCAGCCATCATGGACAATATTCTTCAAGTCCTCGTCCGGATTCTGCAGGTTGAAGTCAGGAAAGCCACCAAAGAGGAGGATCAAACTGAACATGTTGCCAAGGTCAGTGTTCTTTCTACATGACATATAATTCTGTATTTTACATAATGTATTTTCACTTGTTGAAGTCACTTTAGTCAGTTAATCATTAGTGAAATAGTTACCTCATTAGTCCCCTCTAGTAATAGTCTAAAAGAAAAAAAACAAGCATTTACCAGGTTTGATCATGCAGTACTTCAGTAGCATTTCAATATTACATTACATTACAGTCATTTAGCAGACACTTTTATCCAAAGTGACTTACAATAAGTGCATTCAACATAGGTAGGCAAGAGAACTACTAGTCACCAGAAATCGTAAGTGCATCTCCTTCCTGAACAAGCATCTAAGAGCAGAACCAGTGTTAAGGTAAAAGTGCAATAAGTTAGCTACCTACTTTTTATTTAAACAAATGAGACAAGTAAGTGAAGCAAATAAACAAGAGCTAAGAGGAAGGGTCAGGGTAGTGTTTCTTGAAGAGGTGGGTTTTCAGCCTGCGGCGAAAGATGGGCAGGGACACTGCTGTCCTGACATCAGTGGGGAGTTAATCCACCAAGGCTTGACCATAGCCTAAACAATGCTCTGTATTTTTTATTTGACAGTGATGGCATTTAGCTGACACTCCCTCATACCAATGTATCTGCTGCACTACTAATTTTCTTTATTCTGAGGACATTGCCTCATCCTAGAAGTTTCACTTCTGCCAAGACCCAGCTTTTCAATATCATACGTGGGGTTGTATGATATTGAAAAGCTTGGTCTTATAACATTGTTTGCCTAATTTGCTTGGGCCTTTGTTTATACTCAAAGTTTAGAATTATACAAATGTATACCATAGTGTATAAGTTACGGTAAATGTGGGAAAATAGTAAATATATATATTTCCTAAGGTAATTCTGGTAAATAGGTACATTTCCCAGTTGATGTGAGTAGAAAACGCTTGTCACAGTAGGGAGGCTTTTTCACAGTCCTTGAGTGTCCTGCTGATTGCATTTCATCAATACATTGATTGTGCATTATGCCACTGTACACCGCTACATTTCTGCACCTGAGGGTCTTTTGATGAATTTAATCAGATAAGGATATCGACCGAAAAGTATTTGTTGTAGTAGAGCCTTATTAACAGGTTATTGGCCTCTTGGAGTTATGTTACTCTAGATTCTTTTAAATCACATTTAAATCATTTAAATGAGAGGCAAGCATTTTCGGAGTCAGCACATGAATGGAAATGAGTTGGAAATGGGTGTTGGTTACTGTATCCACTATTGGACTAAAATATTAAATCAGTCAGGCATCAGTATATTGGCCAAACTACATTTACGCTGAATACATAGGCTGTTAACAAAATCAGTAAAAACCCATAGAAAACACATTTTAGTCAAGGAGCATGACCAGCTGTTTCTAAACAGCTCTTAAATTGATTTTATAATTGAATGACATATTTTACTATTCTGATCTTGTCTTTGCTCCATTAACAGAAAATAAAGATGGAGTGCCCGCATGTTCCTGTAACCAAGGATAAAATTCCCAGGATAAAATGTCCTTCTTTGGAGAGCTTCAGGACAAATTACCTGCTCCCCCTGAAGCCAGTTGTTTTAGAAGGGATCATCGACCATTGGCCAGCCCTCAACCAACACCCTTGGAGGTATGGATCCACATTCATCTGTTTGTCTCCTTGTTCATCCATGTTTCACATGTGATATCTCAGACACCGCTGATTGGATTTTGATGAAATTAACTGTTGCCTTGTTGAATCACGCATCATCATGCATTGTTCAGCAGGGTACCATTACATTATATGGCCTATGTATCCTCATCAGAAGAACCTCATCCAAGCTGCATTAGCATTTTTCATATTTTCATCAGCATTATATTGCCAATTTAGTTGTTTTCACTGCTATGCGTTAGGGTTAGCTTAGCATTTTGCATTGCTAGTGTTAATTAGTATAGGCACTGTGTGTATTCTGGTCAGGACTATAACCTCTGTTTACTCAAATTCTCTAACATCAAGGGTGTCTGCAGGTACTGAAAATATATTAAATCATACTATCCAAACTCCAGGCCTTAAAAGGTTTTGAATACAGGTAAATGTAGAATTATTTAGTTTTAAACACATTTTAGAGGTTTTTAATGTTGCAATTCCTTGGTGCAGCAAGTTTCGTTTTCACATTCATTTCGCTTGCAAAATTGGTCTTATATTACATTCTAACTGGCATTAAAAATGTTTTAAAATCTTAAATTTAACTTGATGAACCTTGCAGAAAAGGCTTTATCATTGCCATCATGAAAACAGTATTAGCATTTAGATTTGCAATTGGACAGCGAGCATAATCTCATGCCTCCTGACTGTCCCATATCTGACTGTGTGACTTCGATGCCTGACTCTCATATCTGATGTAGTAATGAAGTGGTAAATAAAAAGGGCCGTAAACTATGACCTCCAGTCGGTGATCATTATAAGACAACCAGCCACCAGTATAAACACAAATTTATTATATTTTCAAAAAAGCCTGAATTTATGCTCATTTTAGTTTTAAAGACCCCATCATCATAAAACCTACATCAGTTAAATACTACTTACTGTGATTTATAGGCCTACTATGAATTTAAAGATGGGTAAAATGAGTTCAGGTGGGTTTACCCTCTACTACAAACCTGATCTGATGTCTGACACCTGACTGATGAATCTGCATCTCCATTTTAGAACATCTGTCACAGCCCTCCTTCTCACTCCTCACTGTTGTCAGTTGACTGCTCACTTTGACATCTGATGTGTGACTCCTTGCATCTGACTCTTGACTCTGGTGGAGGAGGATATCCTAAAATGCATACAATTGGCATGGTTTTGAGCACTGCAAAGATCCATTCTGACTAGATTTGTATGTACATTGTTTACACTGATATTACAGTAATGTTTAAACCATTCAATTTTTTTCTCCTGCAAAGCATAGAATACTTGAGATCTGTCGCTGGTTGTCGGACCGTACCTGTTGAGGTGGGATCAAGGTATACTGACGAGGAATGGTCACAAACACTGCTTACAGTCAATGAATTCATTGATCAATATATTTTAACAACAGTAAGTGCATTCTAATAATTTATTTCTATTGCATTATTAACATGAAAAATGAAAGAGATAAAAATCCTCCATTGGCTGTCTGATAATTTCTTTTAATTTTTGTTCTGCGGATCAAACTCACCTAGGATGGAGTGAAAGGTTTGGGTTATCTTGCTCAACACCAGCTTTTCGATCAGGTATGATATGTTATCAGCTTGTATATATGTGATGCACTCTGAGAATTATTGGCCAGAAGATTGGGTTCATTTGTTCATTTGTTCGCATGATATTGTCATTCAAAATTACACCGATCAGTCTAACGGGTGCACCACTTCGTCTGTTTGTTTCCTTGTTCATCCGTGTGTCACGTGATATCTCAGACACCACTGATTGGATTGTAAAGAAACAAACTGTTGCCTTGTTTAATCGTGGCATCATCATGCATTGTTCAGAAAACTCTGAAAATGTGTCAAAACTGATTTTCCTAACACAGATTCCAAGCCACAGGACAGGAGTAGTTTGGAATATCAAGTGTATATTGTGATTCTCCTAATGTCCACCTTCTATCAAACAAGCCCTAAACTGTCATCCTCACACCCCATTTCATGGTGGACTTTTTAGTGCTAATTTTCTCATAGAAGTCAATACATTGTCTTGACTGAACTTTATGAAAAGGGCACCTTGTCAGACTAAAGGTTGTGTGGGATACTCTGAGCTTGTTTCATAGTTTTGAAAGCGGGCATGTGATGAGTCATCTCACAACCAGGTATTCCACACTACATCCTCACATCCTGCATACTGCGGAATCAGCTGTAAGAGCAAAAGCCCATTGAGATGTACTGGATGAAGTTACATTTGCCAGTGACTTCTCTCAGTAGTGGGAAAAGCTGAGCAGCTTTAAGCTTTGTGTGTTTGAGCTTTGTTGAGTTTTTAATAGCTAATGAGCTAATAGCTAATACTCTTACACTGTTATATATCATCAATAAATAACACATGATGATGTTATATAACATCATCAGTGAAGTTTCCTGGGATCACTGGGTGTTCCAGGTCTTTCAACATCAGACACCCTCGCCCAGGCGACCCAGCTGGGATTGATCAAGCCCCATGTAGCATGTGACCATATATAGCTCCTCTTGATCCACAGGCATCTTAAGGACCTCTCTGCTGCCTCTATGGTGGTTCTGGTGGCTTTTCTCTTGTTTGTGCCAGTGATGCCCAGAAAACTGTAGGCCTTGCAGAGAGACTTGCAAGCCCTCTTCAGCCCACTGCAATGCGCATAAACCCTGCACACCACCCCTGCCTGCCTCACTCTTCCTTTTGTTTGCTTCCTCCATCCGATCCTCCCAAGGAACTGTCAGCTCCAGCATGACCACCTGTCTTGTTGTTTCAGACAGCAGTACTATGTCTGAGCATGGTCACTGTGATGGTCTCTGAGTTGCTTCCCTAGGTCGACCTTCAGTTCCCAGTCCCTTACTAGTAACTCGGACCTTAGGCTGGGGCTTAGGCTTTTCTTCAGCTTTAATGAAAACAATGGCCTGTCTTGCTGGACGGAGGCTCTTGTGCTGGGAGATGCCAGTTGTTTTTATCCTCTCTCCACTTCCTCCCAGTCCTCACTGCTATTCCCACCTGCAAGACTTTACTGTCGTTGGACTCCCTGTACTGCAGCATGCATGACCATGAACTCCTCATTCAGGCTGCTAATGGGGAACTTCAACTTGTTCCTCTGCCCATACAAGGCAATGCTGCTCAGGCTACATGGCAGGCCCTCAAAGTCCTCAACAGTAGACAGTGGCACTTCATAGAGTAGTAGGCGCCAAAGAATCAGTGGGAGGACACGATGGTGGTAGTTTCAGGCCTTGGGAACTGACTTTAAGCTGTCAAAGTTATTGGGAAAGCCAAAGTTAAAGGGATCCTGGCATGTGGAATGTGACTTTGAATTACATATATAATTGCACACGCTATGCACTCAACAATGCACTTTGGCTAAGGATTGGCAAGTAATTCATGATTCCATACCTTGCTATAGCCAATTGACTCCCATGGACCGAGATGAATGAAAAAGTCAACATCACCGGTATTTATCTTTTTAAAGTATTGCTTTATGTATCTGTGTGATATTGGCTTAGATACCAGAGCTGAGGGAAGACATCGTCATTCCTGATTATTGCTGTCTTGGTGAGGGAGATGATGACGATATTACTATTAACGCATGGTTTGGGCCTGGAGGTACGGTGTCCCCTCTTCACCAAGATCCTCAACAGAATTTCCTGGCACAGGTGATGATAACAACAGTGCTCTATGAATCCAGTTAATGTCAAAGATTTGTCATGTGATTGTGACTTGTTTATGACAAGAAATTCCCTCATATACATCAGGTAGTGGGAAGCAAATACATTCGCCTATATTCCCCAGAGGACACAGACAAGCTCTACCCTCATCAGTCACAGCTGCTCCACAACACCAGTCAGGTGGGATTCACGGTGCATAGACACACTACATGTTAAGCCATCAAATGTGTGCAATATTTCCTGTAAACAATGGCACTTTCAATGCAGGTGGAGGTGGAGAATCCAGACAATGAACAGTTCCCAGAGTTTGCCAAGGCTCCATATCTCGAATGTGTGCTACACCCGGGGGATGTGCTGTTTATCCCCGTCCGGCACTGGCATTACGTACGATCCTTAGAACTCAGCTTCTCCGTGAGCTTTTGGTGGTCATGATAATAAAATACAATTTGAGTTAAACTTTGACCATGCATCAATCATTTTGGATTTTGGAGTACTCATAACAATAAGCTAATGCAAGGCTAATTCTCAAAACCGCTCATCGCACAAACCCTCGGGCCATGAATAGTGAACACACACGGCTGAATAATCGTTTAATTGTGATATTCATGATTGCAAGAACATGTATTGTATTGAAAGTTACCGGCAGGGAAAAATAAATAAGCAGTTAAAACTGTTTGTGCTCATTTCTTCCTGAATATGAATTCTGGAGAGTTGTTAGTCTACTATGTTAGTCTACTAATTTGATAGGATATGCACTTTCAAATTGGCATATTTAATTGTCTTCTCAAATTTATTCCTACTAATATTCTCAGATGTGGTGTAATTTCCATAATTCATGCAAATATGGCAAGGCTTTTCAAATTGAATAACCGAGTGAACTACAGGTACAAAATGTATAAACACAGCTTTCTAGTTAAATTGACAGTCTAAAGGAATCAAGCAGGTCACAGATGGAAATGAATTAATCCCCTAGGCCTAGAAAGAAAATTACCTCATTGGTTATGTACACTGACAATACGACTGTAGTCACTTATGAAACTCATAATACGCAATACTACAAATACATCCACACGTGTCTTAAGATTTTAGACATCTAACAAGCCTAGTTGTGTATACCATTGGTCAATTTCAATCAAGTGTGCTGATTTGCACCATGAAATACATCAATAATGTGACAAACATAAGTTTGGTCTAGACTAATTTGATCTGCATTTCAACCAAAATTGCAGTGAGCTGAAGTAGTGTTTTGGGAAATCCAAGATGCACAAGGCATACTTGTGAGGAGGAGGTGAAGAGTTATGCCGGCATTTTTAAATGTAACTCGAATAGTCGAATACTAGACTAGAAAGCAGACATTTTGTAGCAAAACGTGAAATCACTGGGAAAGGGAATGCTGGTGTGTTTCAGCCATGCTAGGCACTTCACAATATCTGGTACCCTGTTAAAGGGCAGTTGTTCATCCTGAGTTCATCCTCCCCTTTATAAACTAACTTTGAAGTTGCAAATGTGATTAGGAAAACTGATTATATTGGCCTACATGTCGATGCTCTCAACAAGTCAGATATATATATATATATAATTAGTATATATATTAAATATTTACTAATTATGTCTTACCTGTGTCGAGTGACTACTGGTTATTGTCCTTTATGTTAGTACTCATCCTATACATCAAAGAATCACAGATAAATGAAAGCCAGAAGTGGGCTCATTTAAAAATGTGCCCATTAAGTGGAACTACTTCGTCAGTAATTACAGTACATGTGGGCTTCATTTGTATCATCTTCCTAATCCCACTGAGAAGTAGTCAGATTGTTGCATTGGATGCAGTGCTAATATTCAAGTTGTAATCCAATCAAGTTGTAATCCAGTTATTCGACCCGCTAATGAAGCCCACATGCTGTCATGTGTCTTGCATTTTTTGTGTTCCATGATTTTATCTTTTGCATGAATCATGTCACACAGCATTGTGGGTATTTGTTTAATTCATTCTACATTTTTTCCTGTTATTCTTTTTGGGATGTCTACAAAGCAAACAGACTTTTTCAGTATGCTGATGTAGAAAAAGCGTCTTGTAGCAAGCTCACTACAACCAGGGCCGCAACAGACAGAGACACAGGCAGGAGTGGAGAGTTCACGGGCCAACAGGCCGCTTTATTTGCATCACAACAAACAAACGACCTGGTCTTGACTGCTGCTTCCCAGCGTCGTCTCTCTCGGCTGGCACACCTCAGCCGCAGAGCACCACAGCTGCCAGTCTCCAGGACGCAAACCAGCTCCAACACGACTGCTCAACTCTTCCAGGTCTGCCACAGCTGCATCCTCCGGGAACAGGTCAGCCGCCGCTGTCGGTCCCGCTCGCTCTCTGCTCCAGACAGTCTACTTTCTCGATCTCCTGTCGACCTCACTCTCTCTCACAGACACACACACACACAGGTTAAAAGGACCCGGCTGCAATCGGCCTTAATTGGCCGCAGCAGGTGCTGGATACAGGAAGAATCAGCCCACTGGCTCAATTCTCTCCTGCATCCAGCCTACGCCTCACCCCACCCTCCTAAGTGAAGTTATTTATTGACTCCACCAGGAAGAGCCAGTAACACCTAATAATGTCAAAGAGTCTCAAAAGAGTGGACAGCACTAAAGGTCACCATGGCAAAGGCAAGGCACCATATCATACAGGGCTATTAAGTCATCTTGGAACAAGATCATTAAATATCTACCCTGAAGGTTAGTAAACACAATAGTATGACAGGTCATGAAAAGTGATGTAATGTGCCTTTTTTCACCAAACATTTTTTTTTTCTTCACCAAATTATTATTAATTTGAATCTGAATTGTAGTGGCCAGATTGAATGTTTCCAGCATTTCATTTTTCAACTTGACTTGATCAACTGATATGAACAGTATGATAAGACTGTATATATTTGTGATAATGGGCTATACAAATAAACTTGGCTGTGTGCCAGTATAAACAATCTGTTTTCAAATCAAAAGCATATGCTGCACATATAAAAGGCTTAATGGATTTTATACCTTCAATGGTTTAAAACACATTTTATTCGTACGGATTTATGGAATAAATTGGGTTTTTAAGTGACAATAAGTGAATAACATTTCTTGTAATACATTTGAGAAATGTTATGTGTTCATGCTGACAAATGCACTTTAATGATTCATCATAGCTCGATAGATTTGTTGTTCTCTTGACAGCTTCCACAGAAGTGCTGACATCTCAGCGGTACAGAAACCGTAGGACCATGGACAGACAGATGGCACTGTACTGTTACAGATAAGTGTGAAAAGTAATGTAAACTTAAAGTAAAGTAAACTTTTTCAAAACACCATTGTGATTAAACAAGGACAGCAGTATGAGTCAAGTGTTATAATCTTTACCTAATATTGGGGAAATCATGGTGATGTTTTAGACATGTTGGTCTTCTTAATGGTTACTTTCCTTATAAGGTTATCTCAAAACCAATCTTATGAACTGTAATGTATGAACTACTGTAATGTAATGTAGTCCTGAGAGTAAATGTGGTTTATTTCGTTATAACCAAAATGCTTTGTTGTTGTCAGTTGACTTAAGATCTCACAAAACTGCTTACTCTCATTATAATTCAATCAATAATCAATTACCAGTGCAGTAATGTGGGACCTCAGGGCCTATAACCCTTCCCTTCCACCAAAGACCTCTGCTGCTCCTCTTTGATTAATGGCCTCCTGGTTCTTGAAATAAATCTGGCAAATAAAGATTGAACCCAGGAGATTTATCTTGTCTTGTGACACAATAAAGTGACTACTACATTTAAGTGTTGGGGTGCCGGCGGTGCAGAGGGATGGGGGCGTTACAGCAGTTCTGTAATTAGTTGTTCAATGCAGTCAAGGAATTTAAAATGTAAACGTAGGAGTTCGATCCAGTGGTCGACTCACCTGACCGCCCACAATTTGACTGATTCATATCACTTTTCTCAGAGAGCATGTTCTAAGTAAACTCAAAGTATATTAATTTACAATCAAAGGCTATTGATCAATATATTGTGTGAATTGCTTGCAGGACGTGACATTCTTTCCAAATAGTGGGCTTGACCCAATGTATTTTAGATCATCATCTGAGCTACATGTGTATTGCATTGTATTTAAATAATCCAGTATGCATAGGACTGTATTTATTAAAGGTTTAGACCATTACAAAATAAAATAATCACTAATATTTGAAGAGACCTTTGTTTCTCTCATCTCACATATAATATCTTCATCAAAATACCAGTAATCATCCTGACAGACGAACAGTGAACAGCATAAAAGTTAAAAAGTACAATTAGGGGAGCATACAATCACAACACTGGGAACGATGCAGAGACAGTTAAGATACGGTGAGCGGCTTTCATCAAAATCCTACAGTAACACCAACAATGATGCAATATAAAAAATAATATTACTTTATTAAAAATGATTAGTGTGTGATGCCAGATGATTTAAAAGTAAAACGGCAAATGTGCAAAGTACAATTCAGGCCTTGACATAAATAACCGTGGAAGACCATATAAAGGTTTTGATTAGGCAACATGTTGAAGTCCAAACCATTTTGAGTGTTAATGCTATCCATCGTGCACAGCCTTCACTGTGTCATTACGTAAGGACATCACCATCTAAAATCACCATTCATCATGAAACTTAACGAAGCCGTACGACTTTGTCTGAAAGCTTCAGTTCTTCCTAAAAAGGTTTCTGTCCGACAGAATTGTGTCAAAATGGAAATGAATTCTCTAATATTCTTGCAGATCTGCAGAGAAGTTTTGCATCCTCTCCACCATGAAGAAGCAGAGTGTTCCAGTGAAGCCCAAGATGACCATGAGTAGGAGCTGCCACGTCAACAGGAGGTAACCGCTGTAGAAGAACGCCACTGCTGCAAAAATGGACTGACAGGGGCAAGAGAAAAATGAAATGAGCATAACTTCATAACTTCATTCAGTAGATAAAGAAGGCCACTACCACTTGACAATAAATCCCCTGTCACAAAGTTGACCCTGAACTGTACGAAGTATCACTTACACATATTCTCATTCTGCCTTCACTTGGTCAAGCTAACAGATCACACTGCTTTTTTCACTGTCACTGGTTTCATGGTTCAAATGCATTACACACCTTTCATTGCGAGCAAAGCAGAGCCCAAATAGGGCAATGAAGTGAAGTGGCAATAATTTAACTAGAGTGAAGAGAGTATCTTCTAAAGGTTGGAAAGTCCACTCCAATTCACTCTGGTCTCATTCACCATGCAATGCCTGCACTATAAACCAGAGTGTAGCCATGCAAGCATACTGTATGTTAAAATGCTTGTGTGGAGGCTTGTTTCAAAGCTTTCTGTGCTATGAAGAGGGACAATGGATAAATGGAGTACTCTCAATGCATCGGGAATACTAACGGTGAGGAATACTAAAGACCTTGGGTCATAAAATCTACCCTAAGTGTTAAATACCTTAACTTATATAGGCCACGCAATACATTTCTGAAAAGAGCAATGTCTTGCTTTGTTAAAAATAGATCTCATGTCCTTTCAGGCAAATTACAACTTTGTGCAGTGTCTTTTATATATGTCTCACTTCATGTGTGTGTATGTGTGTACTGTTTTATTCCATGTTATTTAAGGTATAAAGGTGTTTAGACTGTAATTCATAACTGAACTTCCATCCTTTTAGATTGATGCATAAGATGAATGAGGCCTAATGGAAAATGGCATATTCCTCTGTGTACAAGGTCCATGTAACATGCCTACTGTGGAAATATCACTGAACAAATATTTGTCCTCAAATACGCCTGAATGACTGTTTGGTTTATACTGGTAAAATTAATCATTGTTTAGGGGAACAAAATGGGAGATTTAGAGGCACACGTAGAGCCCTGCACAGTTTTGCTTTGACAAGAGAACAGAATCTGTTCAGATATAATGTGCCTTCAGGTGAAGTTATTTACATTTGACAAGACAACATTTGAACTCAGCTCTGCACACAATGCCTGCTAAATGGCAACTCAGGATTACCTGGATGAATTTGAAGATGGCAAAAGCAGCCGTGCTTTGCTCAGCATAAACACGGCCCAATATGCTGTACAGTTGTGTGTTGAAACAGCTGTCACCAAGTCCAAGCAAGAAGCTGCACAGCATGGCAATGGACACACTGAGAAAGAAAAGATATATTGCATGTTAAACACAAGCCAAATTCTGACTGGCCTCACTGTTGTTCAAACTCACAAGTCCACCAAAGGATTAGAGAAATAAATGACCTTGGAGTTAGATAAGGGTTGCTCTGAGTGCTGGTTTTAAACACAACAGGGGCATCGTCCGGGATGTTGAGGAAGATCAAGTAGAAGGCAACGAAATGGACGACCATGCCCAAAAACACCACAGAGGTCCGTCTGAAGCGGTTGTTCTTGCACAGCAATCCAAACAAGCCCCCGCCTGATGAAAAAGGACACGTCTCAACATCTACCACGTGAATTCAATTAATGGTCCTACAGCGCTGAAGCAGCCATCAATCAGAGGACCATAAACTTACCCACTATTTCTCCAACGCCTACCACAATTCCAGAGATCCCAATCAAACCTTTAGCTGCTTCTCCAAACTGTGTAGTTGCCCCAATGCAAGTTCCATACACTCCACTGTAAAACGATAGCTCCAGACCTAGAGAAGAGAACAAGAGGGGGGAGGCGTGCTATTGCTGTAAGGCTAATATGTTTGATGGACTTTTTCTCAAGCAGTCTCCATTCTACTCACCACTGTATGCCATGCAGCAGCTCAGGAGCAGCATGGCTTTGGTCTTAAGAAGTTGTAGGATCGTTTCTGAAGAGAAACAATACACGTTTTTTAATTTATAATTCATTTATAAGAGATAAAGGACCCAAATACACCTAGCAGCACGCCTCATTAACATCTAGATTAAGTTTACACAGATAGAAATGCAGGTAGAAGATGTATAAAGATTCTGTCTCAATAGGCCGCCGAGCCACATTCAACCCACGGCGTATAAACATCCAAGAAAGGATTTATCTTAGGTGGTTTTGGGAAATTCAGATAACAATCAGACAAGACTTGTGTTTATATATGGCTGGATACCTTCTCTAGACATAATCTAGATACATCTTTGATAAAACTGAGACATTGATGGCGGGTATAAACAGGTCTACATGCACCCAATCTGATCACCCAAAGAGCTTTGGACTGCTATGAAGGCAGAAGTGCAAGTGCAGTAGTGATTCCAGTTGCATAGGCTGAAATAAACACTTGCACAGGCAGTTTCTGTGTAGTCAATTGTAAAGCCAGAAAATTGATTCTGACTTGCAGAAGAACAAAAACGCATGCGATTGTCTGCTAGCTTACCCGTAACAGCAATGACATTTGGAGAACTATAGTGGCTACCTGCAGTATGCCAAAACGTTTGATTGATTGCCTTTATTCACTTTTTGCATCAATTGTGAGACTCGTCCCTCGAACGATGCACATTTATGTGTTGCGTTTTAAAGCACACAATATAAATAAATTGTTTACATACAAGATGCATGTTACCGTAAGGTGTAACGGAGGTCCGAGATTGTAATGTATGAACAAATCCTACAGTGTAAGCAATGTACACCTTAGTGTGGTGTTCCAAAAGTACTGATACAACTTACTGAATTCGAACTTGGCATCGTTTACGGCAGTGGTTGCTCTTTGCTTATACCTACACAACACAAAATAAATTAATTACAACCTTTCCAATTATAAAATCCTTAATATCCTTAAAAATATGCTGTGGACACAAACAATGCAATCGCTTCCTTCAAGTGAAGAATTGAAGAAGTCATTTACAAGTCTAAGATACTTAAACTGCATACAGATTACATGACTTCCTTAAACCCCAAGCAGACTGCAAAACAGTATTTCACAGTAAATGATGGGTGCACCAAATCTATGCTATGATTATTAGACTTGACTCTGTCAAAATTGCAATGATGTTGGAAAATGGTCCAGGTCAAGGATAAGAGGGTTTCAAACTGCTGCAGAACTGCAGTAGCTGGTTATATTGAAAACCTACAACAAACTCTAAAACGTGTTATTCTGCGAAAAAAGAAAAAGTGGAATGACAACATCCCAATTTCCCGGAGGGTTTGGTTAAAGCTGGACACATTGGAGAGGAGAGTGAAAGGCAACTGAACATCTATTTTGTATTTTCGTTGACCTGTCGACTCTAATATTTCCACACTCTAAATTGGTAAGCACTGACAAATTTGTAATGCTGGAAGATATAAAGAGACAATTGAAAGCTATGTCCCCTGAGCACCCAGATGGGCTGTATGTGTCTGTCCCACTATTTTAGTACTACTGTTATTTACTCCCACACTCAGACAGGTTCTTGCCCTCCATGTGCCTTTTTCACCAGTATTTAGTAATAAATACCGTCTCCCCTGAATCTGCAGTGAAAAATGTGTATTTAGAAACGAATGTAATCATTTACATTGTGTGAGCTGAGAGCAAAGACTGCCCTTCCTCTTCGGAGAGCATCTCCTCTTGCTGATGGGTCTTCCTCAACATTAGGAAGCTTAGTGTACCAAGTACAGAGATGACCAACAGAGATGTAAAAATGGTTTTCCTGCTCCTGTCTGAGAGAAATAAACAGTGAATAATAAGGTAAGCTACAACACGTTAGCATGAGTAAACACTCCCAGTATATTTTGCTTTTATTATAATTATAATCATTGCAATAGTTATTCAATTTACCTGATATTTCTGTGTTTCCATTCCAATCAAAATAAATGTAAAGATTGCCGAACAACATGCTGTAAATAAAATTAATTTACGTAAATCAAATTAATAAGTGCTGTACATGATATTAACACAACTTAAATGGCACTTCACCTACCAAAGCTAACATATACAGTCCACCATCCTCTCACACTTGTCAATCTGGATCTAAACATGTGGTCCTCCAGTAATGATGCAGGCACCCCTTGGGCCAGTCAATAAGACACGAAGCATCAACCCTCCAAGTTTCATCAAGTTTCATTGACCCAGTGGTGTGGCAGTTATGGAATTTCAAAGTTAGAAGTTTCATGTCAGCGGTGGTGTGTGAGAGATCATGTTGGGCGGCCAGACGGACACAGCCTGATCTACAGTCAGTAGACCGTCCTGAGTGAAACACTGAAAGAAGCAGTCATCTGCATTTCTGCCTCCCAGACTCATCTTTCTTTTTTTTTGGTTGTTTATTTGCCTTTTACGGGTAATGATGCAGTCCTGAAAAGTGCTGTGATCTATTTCCGTCTTTAATTACATCTCACCTAAACTAAACAATGCAGATGAGCAATTAGTGTATCCCAACGCCTCAGTGAGGGATAATGGGGGTTATTTATAAAAGACGCCGGTAACTGCATTTCATCACGTCAAGCCCGCGGCCTGTTAAGAACTGACTCATAAGTTTACCGTGGCAGGGATCACCGTGGCGGCGTCAGATTAGCGTTGCCTTATTGTGAGCTTTGGCGCAGGTGACAGCCAATGTAATTATTATACTAATTCAATTTGCATCATTTAACAAATACGCTATTGGTTATCCGAGCCTATATGCAAGGGCAGTGGTCCAAATTCAAGAGATGGCAGAACATCAAAGCCAGACATCTGACCTGTAGAACTCCCTGTTTTAAGAGAAAGTGGCGCCCTATGACACCTTGTAACATAATTTGTTGAAACGTTTGATAGATTAAAACACATTGTCATATTTATTTGGTAATAGCAGTAACACCCTGAGGAGCAGGTGGTATTTTGGCTGCTGCAGTGTAATTTTATCTTCTTGGGGTAGCTGCATCAAACAAAATGGAAATGATGAATCAGTAAACATTGTACCATGATGGTCTCAGCCTCTAATATCCTGCTTACCCATCCTATGAGTTTCATGCATAGCCCATAATGGTGCGAAGACACAGTATGGCTATTGTAAATTGTATAGGAGAGTAAATTGGTATGAGGATTTACAGGAACTCAAATCAAAACAAAACACTTCATGTGAATGTCTCATTCACTACAGGCCATTGTGAAATCCTTTTGGGGGAATCAGACAGGGTAGGGACAAACACATATTCAAATGCATTATGGGTGGAATAATCCTTTGACATTTTGAATGAAATAATAAATGAAATAAATTATTAATGATTCTGTGATTGCACCTATTGTGCGCCAGGCTGAAAAACTTGAGTGCCATCCCTTATCAATTCTAACATTGCGGTGCGTTGTCAGTAGATACCTGCACTGTAAGAGAGCCCAGAACATCCCTGTGTTCCTGTTGATAGTGGAAGCCTCTGAGTTTTCCACCAGGAAGTGTCCTTGAGCCGTCCAAAGCACTGTTGGAAACAGAGGGATAGGGGTCATTTGTAGGGGGAAAAAATTAACTAGTCTGTTAATTGCCCACATGAAGTGAAAAATGAGCCTTTTGAGTTGCTAAGTAATGTACCTAACCATACAGTAGTGCAGGGAGATGACAATTCATCAAACTTTGCACTAAAAAAAACATTTTTCTTGTAAATGCTTAATGGAGGGCAGCTTGCTGACATCCTCTTAGCAAGCTTGAGGTGCTGTACTCTAGCCCCAATAGCAGCCCACAACCCATTTCAGGTTTTATTTGGGATAACCTGTTCACATCCCAATCAAGACTATCCCGGTATGCATGAATAAAAAAGTATTTGGGATTTTAACATGGAAACCAAGTTTGCATAGACTGCACAAAACAACAGGAACCAGGTTACATGCCTCCTCCTCAGCATCCTGGCTAATGTTGATCAATTCTATGTATCTATCAGGTTTCTCATAATTAGGATATGCAGATTCTTTTAAATGGGGTGTGATGTTTACATGTGCCTACTCAAAAACTGGATACCTGAGTATTCTGTATAACAATGGGATATTGGTGGGCACCTATGCAAAATAAAATCCTACAGAAGGCTCAGTTAAATATTATAAGTGGCATCAACATAACTTACAAAACATTTTAATGTTATTCTTAACATTATAAACCAGATTTAGGGTTGCTGGGTCATACAGTAGTTTTTTACCCCCATTTCTTTTCCCACAACTCAAATAATATTATTAAAATGTCTTAAATTAGTGTCTTGAATAGATTTGCTGCAATTTTGGGAGATCAAAAGGATTTTTCCAGCTTGTATGTTTGTCTACAGTGAGAATAAGTAATAAGTAACAACAGTAATAATACTATAATCTCCAACAACTCCCTACACCCCCGGAGGAAGTTTCTGTAATTGTTATATTCAATATTACTGAAACTGAGAACAGTAACAACTTCAAATCCACGGAGGATGAACTTACTGGCTGCTCCCATGCCGATTAGTACAGAGGTCAAGTAAAAGGACCATGTGGATGGGATGATGAACACGGCTATGTAACCACTGGAGGAGAAAAATGCATGTAGAGCAGTCATCAGCAACATGCTTCACCTTGCTGACAGCTTTGTCAACAAATGCAATAAATATTATACTGTAAAAAATGTTTTACCTGTAAAGTATTCCACTCAGAAACATAGTAATTGGTGGTCCAATTACTGCCACAACTGTTGGTGCAAGTAAATTTGAGAAGGAAAAAACTCCATAGATGATTCCAAGACTGTTAAGGAGGCAAAGGGGAAATGCTAATCAGCACTCTGTTACTTTTCACAATAAAAGTCACTTGTTTTGTAAAAAATAAATAAAAATAACATCAACGTGGACCTTTATATCCTCAAAGCAAACATGTGGATCTACATCTGAATCAGACTGGCTTACCTGTGGTAACCACTTCCAGTGAAAGTGTCATTCTCCAGGCTTTTAACCACTGTTTGCTTAGAAGAATTAAAAAAAAATTGCGTTAAACATAGTTAGACTAGACAAAATGGGGTCGCAATGAAGACATCGCTTGAAGAAAATTAGAAACACGAGATGCGCCTGACACACATTTCTGTGACTGGCCTACTGCCTCTTGCCCATGAGACCTGTTGGATAAAAACCTCATGGCTCCAAAAACACAACCTGGTTTTCATATTTTATAATTATACCTTTCTACAGCTTTTGCGCGGTTTTCCTGGATCCTATGATCCCGAAACAAGGTCCCTCAAACTCCATTTCACTTGTGCTTCACGATGTTTTGAGATATGTTTCAAAATGCCCAGAAAATGTATTTGTATTCATTCGATGTCGATTCTGAGTGGCCAAAACAGACTTCACTTTAGACATACTTGCTGAAATATTGTCCCATAGGAAGAAAATGTATCTCCAAGGTCCAAAATAGATTTCCAATGCATGTCATATGTATTTGGGGTCCGCTTTAGTGTGTTTTTGGAAACATACTGTATCTCTCAACGTATTCTGAACTATGCGAGATGGGGTTTTTTTTGTGGGGTCAGCTTTTGATAGTGTTTCGTGGGGCCGAGGGTCATGAAATCTGATCCACCCATAAAGTCTACACAAGTAAATAAAAGAAAATCATTGAAATTACTCCTCTGGCTATCTGAAAAGGGGCTTCTGAGAACTATGTGAAAAAATATGTGAAAATCCACTCTATCCGCTCTGCTAATAATACAAATGAACTATTGAATATTATCACTTACTTCAATGTTTCCACAAGTGGTGAAGGCGGTGAAAAGTAACAAAAAACCCACACCCAAAATCACAACGTTGAAAGTCCTTCTGTCTGCCATGTTTGCTTTTTTTAGACGTCCTAACAAAACATTTTAGTTTTACTAGCTGCGATAACGTTGAGTTGTCAACTCATTTGACCTGCAAATCCAGGACAGACATTCAAGCCTCAGATAAATCAGTTTTTGACAGATTCACGCGTTAATAAAGTTCTACTTACTAACTGGTTAGTTACAGGTTATTACATGGGACTAGCAGAAAGACTGGTACTGGAGCATAGAGGACTACAACTACACTTCCCTCCTGACTCAATCCAAGCATGCATGACAACTTGTGACTTTAATTTAAATCGTTTTTTTTCCCTTTCTCTTCTTCTTCTTCTTCTTCTTCTTCTTCTTCTTCTTCTTTTCTTCTTCTTCTTCTGCCTCTTCTTCGTTTCTTCTTCTTGTGCAATTTGTGGCAGGCTACACACATTTAGGCGTTGCTGCCGTCCAGAGGTAACCAAGAGAAATAGCAATTCTCATAAGATTTAAAGAAGTACTACTTTCCAAGCCAAAATAAAAATAAATAAATAAAAGATCAAGGTAGGAGCAAATAATGTGTTGTTGTGTGCTGAATTAGTGAACTGATTAATTCTGAGATTTTGTCAGGAAAAGAGGTGAGAAGTTCAGGTTATTTGTCTGAATAAAACAATATTCCTTTTAATGGTCACGAATTGTATTGTGGAAGTTGAAAAAAGTTAGATGAAATAAAGATGGTGATAGATGGTGCCAGAATCTCTCTGGATATTACTGATGCTGCAGGAGATGACCTTCATAAGATACTGAGTAAGGTGTTTATATCATCCTAGAGTCTGATTGATAACAGTATAATACATTTGTATATAGGGATGACAAACGGAGAGAGATGGTTAAACTTCAATTTTAAAGACTTCTTCCATTAACAATGTACTTGAAAGTATTTCCAAAAAAAATCCGATAGTTGGCAATAATTGAACAGTTTGGATCCCAATCGTCATAAAATATGAAAGAAGAAGAAGATTTTTTTTTACCAATAGCCAATGAGTGAACTGCCACCTCTTGGTGTCTGCCCTCTTTCTTTGCTACAAACCAGAGAGAAGTATAGCGAAGCAAGAGAATAAATAATGATCACTACCGTCTTTGACAAAATCCCCGTATGTAGACCGCTCGTGGGTTGACCGATTTTGACAGTTTCAAACTGAGTGTCAATGATTCGATTTAATATTTTTGGTTTACACAAGGCTTATTTGATTTTGTTATAATTGTGCAGTATTTAGTTCCTTTGTCAGTCACTCATTGCATACCACAAATCATAATTGTTTATGAATTATTACGAGTTAAAATAACATTGCAGTTTTGCAAAAAACAAATTGCAATTGCTTCCGTTTCACACATGCGTATTGCGATAATGTGGAATTGCTGTTCACTGGCTAACTAATCGTTAGCTAAAACGAACAAATGTCATAAAGTTTAATAGCTATATTCTTGGTGTAATTTGTGATTGATCATTGTATCCAATCCAAATTTGTAATCATTGTTGTTGTTACTCATTTTGTTAATGTAAATGTGTGCATGAGAAAGATTTTCGTTGTAGCCGACTCATGCTCCCTAGAACCATGGCTAGAGTGTCAGTAAGCCATCCTTCTCTTTTTATAATATCTTTGTCACAACCTACAGCAGATTGTACACAATCATCATGGCGACCCAGGATGGTGGGTATTGAGAAAATATAGTTGTATTTCCTTCCTAACTATCGTAAACATTTTTAATGAAATAACCCATGTTGTTAATTGACATGCCAGTACAACCTGCCATTAATGTAGTGTAAGTTAAATGAACATTTCTGCGTATTTTTTAAATATTCGCCCGTGTTGTAACGTTAACGGACGCTAACATAAGTTAGCATGATAGCTAGAAAACATAAGATTCGTTTTTTCTCTCAGGCCGCGCCGTAGTGCATCCCACCACACCTCTCCTGTAATATGATAAATATAGAGTCCGCGTTCAATCTCAACATTGTGGTTACTATATGTAACATATATCAAGGAGTTGTTTTAATAGTTCTTCGCTATATTTCTAATTGCTAACTAACGTTAGGTAACTGTAATTCTGGCTAGTTAATGGTTCGGACATGTGACGTAATTTTGCCCTTTTGATAAGAAACGAACGCACCTTAAGCTAACGTTATACTGGCGATCATGTAGCAAACGTTAGCACAGCGCTTTTGGTTTCAACATTATGTCAGCATTTTGCTAAATTGCCCATTTTGGGTCAGTCACCCAAGCCTCGTCCTCGTAGTAACCAACAACCTAGCTAGTCAACGGGAGCTTTTTGAAGAGCAAAGTTAGCTTCTTCTATCAATGTCAGGTTTAACTTTGTTACCTTAGTTGTTAATTGGGTAATATATGTGCATGTTGATAATGGACTATGCCTAATACGAACGAGCAAGCTACGCTACATTACAGCTTGGTAAGCAAACGTGATTAACGTTGTGTCATATTGTTAGCTAACTAGCTAACGCTGCGACCAGATAATTTCATAATCTGTAACACAAAGACAAGAGTTAATAACAGTAGCATAGATTTAGAGTGGATGGAGAGTGTCCTGGCCTGTCATGGGAGTCTACTGGGGCTACCATGTACATTTTATAGGGTTGCTATGGAAGTGTGCATGAGATTCATAAAGTTGAACATAGCTGCACCTGGGATGTTCAGTGAAATTATGTTTTTTTACAGCAGCCTAGTGTAATTTCCTGAGATGCATATTTATTTGACAACATAATCAAATATTCTATGGCAGCTATCACCACTGTACACCAAATGACTGTTCATGTGGCCTGTACCCAGACCAACACAGTTAATCCTAGTACAAACTAAGACTGAGTCTAGTTGAGACTCAGCCAGGAGCAACAACAAAGAGGTGGTTGTGTCCATGTCCAGGCTTGGTTCCTATGATTCTAATATTCAGCAACTGTTGTAGCACATTACGGCAACAGCAAAATGGAGACTGATTTTTAATGATGTATTTGCAGTGGTTTCAGGCTGAAATGTGAATCCCAGGTCAAATGTCTGCGATAAGAGAGATTAGGATGAATCAGGTCAGAGGCTGAGACAAGACCAAGACTAAGAATAATGTGGTCTCCAGACTAGTCACGAGTCCTTGTTCAGACCAGAAGCAGAACCAAATTACAGCTGGGCTGTTCACACCAGAAATATATTTCTATGCGCTGTCCAACAGCCTTCCCTGAGTAACAGCGGTTCTAACAAACTGTGAGTGAGCAAACACCCAACGATATCGATATGTTGACATGATCCGAACAGTGTCACTGAGGTACAAAACAGGAACCAATCAGCTTTCAGTGTGGGCGTGAACTTTATTTTATTTTTACTTTCCCTGGTTTATCATGAAAATGACTATCTAATCCATAATTACAAAAAATAGTCCAATGTTCTAAATATGATATGTATTCAGTTATGCATTCATTTACAGCCTCATCTATCTCTTCTCTACTTTGTCTTCCTTGCATGCAATAAAACTCTCCCTGCATAAACAGGACGTACAAGTCCAGTTTTCCACCAATAGCCACAGTTTGGAGACAGGGTACACCTGGTTAATGTCGCTGAAATAGAGACAACCTGCTTGCTGTTAGTGTGGATAGCATCATTCAAACTTCTAGCTGTTATTTATTTGTTCGTGCTGTTCAGCTGACTCACAAAGCTGTATGTTAGTAACCAATGTAAAATGCACTACACAGAGGTGAAATGAGATGCAAATACTTACATTGTTATAATAGTTGAACCAAGTCCCAAGCCTTATCTTATTTAATGTTGTCTTTGTAGAAACAATGCTGAGGGTCATACATACAGAATTTAATAGCATGTTGATGTGTGTTATAACCTATATATTGATGTCCATCCATAGAAATCCATAGTGATTTGATTAAAATTCTAATGACAAACAGCAATATCACCAGGTATTTAATTCCATGTGGTTTCTGCTTAAGGTTTCACTATTGGGACTCCTAGGTCCAAGTCTAATAGGTTACCCAGCGATCATATTTGTATTTTTTTAAAGAAAGACAACAACATTTAAAGACAGGAGAAGTCACAGGTTGTGGGGCTGTCAGAACAATACATTTAATTAAAGGTTTTGGGTAACTACCATAGCTAAATATTTTGTAATGTGTTGCCTACATGGTGAATAATTTTGCATTAAAAAGCATTTAAACAGTATTACACATGCATAATGATTGGAGAATAGCAGATGGCATTAGAAAACATGGTCAAGATCACCTAGTAATGTTAGTTAAAGTTAATGTGCCCTGAGTAAGAGGTAGAGTCACAAATTGCTAACGTGACCTGTGTTGGGTGTAATTTTAGGGTGTGTTTGACATAAATGTTGATGTAAACTTGGAATATATGATCACGAGAGCTGCCTGTATAATGTAATACATCTTCTTATGCTTTTTTCAGGAAGTGAAGAAGTCATAATGGAAACTGAGGCAAAGCCAAAAGAAGCTGAACCACTATGTGAAAATGCAGAAAAAGGCGACCCGGGCGATGTGTCTCACACAGAAGGGGGAAACGCCACAACTCAGGACTCTAGTATTAGCAATGGAGATGATGCAGATGATAAGCAGGAGATGGTGGATCTGAAGATTATCTGGAACAAGATTAAATATGACCTGAAAATTCCTGCTGATAGCACCGGAGCCAAACTGAAAGAAAGCATCCATTCACTCACTGGTAAGACAAGCCAATAATTCACACTTCCTCAGACTAAATAGCCTAGAGGTTAAGAATTATCTAGGCAGAACACCTGCACCCAATCTCAATTTCTTTCCTGTTATTAGGTCTTCCACCGGCAATGCAGAAAGTGATGTACAAGGGATTGCTTCCTGAAGATAAAACGCTACGTGAAATTAAGATTACGAATGGTGCAAAAATAATGGTGGTAGGATCTACAATAAATGATGTATTAGCTGTGAATACACCCAAAGAGGTAATTCAGCAGGAAGTTAAAGCTGAAGAAAACAAAAAAGAGCCTTTATGCAGGCAAAAGGTAAGGCTTATTTAAGTTATGCAGAATATAATAAAATATTGATGGAATTTCTGAAGTTGTAATGTTAAACCTGCACTGTTATTTCAGCAACACAGGAAAGTTTTGGACAAAGGTAAACCAGATGACATTATGGCAGCTGTTAAAGGAACAAAGGTGAGAGAAAAAAATGAATGGAGATCATCACTCCCACTCCTTATTTTTTTGTCTTACAATGATTGCCAAAGCAGCATTAAGCTGTATCACAAATATTTGTTCACTCTGCTGAATCAAACATCAAACACAGTGACTATCTCCCTTGTTCTTCCACTAATGACTACCAAGAGCTCTCTCATTTCTTGAACAGGAACGTTTACCAACAGTGCCTTTAGCCGGAATGTTTAACAAATCCGGGGGGAAAGTTAGACTCACTTTCAAACTGGAGCAAGATCAGTTGTGGATTGGAACTAAGGGTGAGACGATGGCCGGCCTAATTTTGCCGAACTCACTGCAGTACAAAGATACTGATATAAAATTTCCTTCATCATTGTGTTTTCTCTTCAACAGAGAGAACGGAGAAAGTCCCAATGGGCTCCATAAAAAACGTAGTGACTGAACCCATTGAAGGCCATGAGGACTATCACATGATGGTAACTTTTTTTGCTGCTAACTGCATGTCAAAGTTAATACTTTTTATGGGAAATAAAAACAGCCACTGCCCACAGACCAACTAAAAGTATTCACATTGATAGTCACTAAGCAAAACAACGCTGTTGATGAATCTGATGATGTTCACATATGTTGGGGGCACATAGCAGCTGAGGTACAGCCCTGGGGACCAGGAGCGGTTGTTGGCATTCAGTACTCTAAACAAAGGTTTTATTCAGTTGTGCTTTGTCTATTAGCTGCTATTGTGTAAGTAAATAGCAGGGGTGGAGCCGTTCACAAAAGTCACGGTGTGTTATGTACTGTATCGTGGTGATGGATCATGATTCATTGCGTTTTTAGGTATGGGGGGAGACGTCAGTGCTATCTCAAAATGAAACTTAACTAACTAAGGTTTAGTAGGGGGTTGTTGCAAGACAGATCCTGGGGACAGGCCTTGATGTGAGTTTTGACAGCTTGAAATCTCAGCACCTGGTTAAGGCCTGTCTAAAGAAAGTTCCTGCTGGTTAGCTTAACTACTTGCTAAAGGTTACCAGTCTGGTTGTACTGATTAAGCTAACCTTCCACAGTCAAGTGACACTTTGCTTACATAATTATTTACAGCCCAGTGATTAGTTATTAGGCTGGAGTTGTCCACTAGCCATGATTAAACTAAAAGTGACCCTGTTCTTGTGTGTTCCAAACTGAGGGTGGCACACCCAACTGGTATTTTTATTTATTTACTTATTTTTGTGAATCACATTCCCCTCTTGGCACACACACATGAAAGTAAAACAAATGCAGGAACTATCACTTTCATTTCAGCGCCAAGTTGCCAACTGAACAGCAGGTGTGACTCTCATCAGTGGTTATTTCCACAACACTGTTTCTGTGGAATAAATTGTCTTCTAATTTCTATTGTTAGCAGATATGTAGCTGCCTGTTAGTACAACACATAAATATGGGCCGTAAGGAAAAGAGTAGTTTGATGTCGTCTAGGTAAATATGTTCAACTGTAAATACATAATCTGTTTCTTTACTGTAATCCCTTAAATGCATATTGTTCCAAATTAGATGTATGTCCCTTTTTCCATACAAATAGTTAAAATACAAATACAAAGTTTTATTTGTATAGCCTGTAATCACAGTTACAGTCTCAAAGGGCTTCACAACACCCACATTATAAAACTATAAATGAAAAATGACACCCCCTAACCTCAGTGAGAACAAGGAAAAACTCTCATGAAAACATTAAGAAAAAAAATGGAAGAAAGGACCTCACAGAGAGGGATCCCCTCACAGGATGGTCAGGCGTGCAGTCGGTGTTGAAAGCGAAATACTAAAATGGAACAAAAAATACACACAAACAGAAAGTAGCTTCTTTTGTAGTTAATATTTATCTTGTCCCCTGGATAATTGAGCTGTTGATTTGAAAGAGTATTACAGCAATAAAGTACAATACAATATACTTATTAGAGGCAGTATATCATACAGTCTATCTAACTAGGGTTTCTGGTTGCTTACTACGATAAAGATGAGATGAGTAAAATCATGAAATATATGAAATGCAATCCTACATGCAACAAGTGACATTTTGTTAATGTACATAAAGTGACAAGTGATTCAATGTTCTTGGTATTTAACATATTGGGCAGTTACTAGCATCATCAGGACTTTGATGCCAAGAATATTGAATAGAAATCGACTATTGATGGCTAGGGATTCGCTTTAACACATTATTTTATATGAAAAATTTGAAGTAGAGTGTTAATACTTATATTTAGTTGATCCTACTGGTTCTGATTTGTTTGGTTCTAAAATGTAACTTAATACCTGCAGATGTCCTGTGTTTAACCCCCATTTGTTGCTATTCATAGACTTATATTGTCTAGACTCTGTAAACAGCTGTGTGACCATCTGAGGTGCTTACCTGTTTTTCACTTTTGTAGGCATTTCAGTTGGGTCCAACAGAAGCTTCTCAATATTGGGTCTACTGGGTGCCTGCACAGTTTGTCGATGCAATCAAAGACACAGTCCTTGGAAAATGGCAGTATTTCTAATGTGCCTCTATTTTTCACAATAATGAACTGGGATAGAGAAGAGGAGCCAATGAAAAAATGAAACTGGAGGCAACAATGAGGCTTAAGGAACTTCTTGGAATATATTAGGAGGAAACTGAAGGATGCCTAAGGACTAGTCATATTCTTGTTTGGTTAAAAGTGCACTATGTGGCAGCATCAGGTTTCTCAGCCCAGTCGATCTTTCAAGGTTTTCAACAAATCCAAGGGAAAACAATGAAACAATTGTACAGAAATTGCTAACAATTTTCCTCAGTTATTCTTAAAGAAATAAAGCTTATTTAAGGAAATTAATGCACTAGGGCATTTTTTGTTTGTTCTGTCTGTCTGTTCAATGTAAAATGTCCCCCAAAATGTTGGCAGTGGTAATTTTTGCTTCATATTTGTTCCACACTAACTTGAGTTGAGTGAATATCATGAGAAACCCTGAAATATTTCTCACTCATGACGATATCTTCATGATAAAATAGAAACATAGCTATTGATAAAAATGTGTCTGTATGATGACTCTTGTTTTAAAAAGGATTCTCAGAGGTTGTCTTCCTAACTTTGAAGATACAAATAGGCAAGTGCTAGGGCTGTCTAGCCCTAAGTTTAGAGAGTTTTTAATTTCTACATAGATATCTGTTAAACACAAAGCTGTGTTGGGTTGGGCTCATTAGTTGCGTCAGCAGAGGGTAGCACCGTGTCCTTTTCCTGGCCATATCAGCTACCATTATGCACTCATGGCTTTTGCTGTTGGAACATGCGTCCTCTTATTTTCAAACCACATTTTCTTATGCAAGAGGAATATCCATACCCTAATGGAAATGGATATTTAATCTACTTGGAGGGCAAATAAACATTTTTTAAAGAGTTCTATTCTATTGCTTGTCTTGGATCAGTGTGCAGTTCAGTTACACTGTCTGTTGGTCTGTTTGGGATTTTTTTTTTTAGGAATTTCTAATTGTTAGATAACATAAATCATCCATTGTTTCAGATTTTTTGCTGGGAAAACTTTTGATTTGATTCAATATATGAGATTCTGTAAACAACATGCTGCTTTGTGGCTGTGAGATTTGCTGCTTCACAAAACCAGATCATGCTATCACAATATGCCAATCTCTGATCTAATAGTTAGAGGAAGTCTCTAACACCATTGGCAGATCCCATGGCAGCCTGTGGATCAAAATATCTACTGGATGTTGACTGAAAGGCAGGGAAAAGCAGAGTATGATCTCGAATTTGATTGACTGATACGTTTAACATCTATTTCTACCACAAGCCTTTTCATGTATGGAGCTATAAATAACATGTTACCATTGTGAATAACCTGTTAATGTATTTGACCATTTTATTGTATGACTTGCGGCTTCTTAGATGTTGAAACACATGATCCCATGATTTTCATATTGTTAAAGAAAACAAACATTTGGGCTGTTAATTGCAACTTTTTCATAGGTGTCATTTTGTGACCTTTGGAATACCTTATGGTTAAGAATATCTCAACGCAAAAAAAAAGAGTCATTTTTCACTTCATGTCTTAAACAACCATCGCTGCCTGTATAGCTCATATGTTCATGTCTTCATGTTCTGCCCTAACCCTATACATCTGAGTCTGAAAACATTTTACTGAAAGATGTTACATGTAGGCTTTTCCTATCAATATATCACTGTGAAATTAGAGGCGTGACTTTCGCCTTTACAAACAGTAGCTCCAATGATTTACTCATGTACCTTGCAGAAGCCATCGCACATCACAAGTTACACAGCACAAGCAAACATGCCAATGGAGACCGGCTCACGGGAGATGCAGAATATTTTGCGCTGCATGCCGTTTTACATTTGTTTGTTTAGATGATCTTGCATGGATTACATTTAAAGGAAGACGCCACTCAAAAAAAAAAACGATGCAGTGCACCTGAATTGTTGGTACCCTTGATAACGAAAGGCTAAAAAGACTGTACAAGTGACAAAATTAGTTTTCAGAAATAATAAGAATAGTGTCATTCTGGGGCAATTTTTTTTTTTTTTTTTTTTTTTTTCGGAGCAGCTGTATCTGGGTTTTTGTCATTCCTCCCTAAGATTGATTGGCATTGTTTAATAGTCTAAATTGGAGGTAGATACAAATTAACATCAAGAACACCACCTATGCAACAGATATTTCATAAAACCACACCTTTTCTTGAGGGCCTTGCAGTATTAAAGAACATATTTGTCACAAGCTGTTTTCTTGATGATTCAGGATAGTTATTCTCACCAAATCTAGTATTGTGTTTACAACCTCATTCTGGATTGCATACGCATTTGGACAGGCCTCGTTTAGCTGATTTTGAAAGCGGGAGTTAGATTAAAACAAGGATCAACATAATTACTGTTATAATAAAATGCTTTTTGCAACCATTTGTTTGGATAATAAAAGATGCAAAATATGAACGTTCTGAGGTGTTTTGCTATACAGTTTTTTTTATTCGCCAGTGAAATATGAATACATGTGTTAATATTGTGAAATATTATGCAAATTAATTTGACAAGTCACATTTAACACATTTGTTTTCATTTTAAAAAAGGATGCAGAATGAGACACTGATTTGTCAGATGAGCTCTAGTTAGCTATCCATCCTTTTTGTTTGTTTCCTTTTTGTTACCCCCCCAAATTTAATGGACTGCATGTAACAATTACATGCATCTATATTTCGAGAAGCACAACTTTAGAATGATATCTATTGATAAATATTAATACCGTCCAGATTCAATTCCTACAAATTACAAGTGAAGTGTAAGTAACTACATATTAGTAGTACCCTTCCACAAACTATAGATATATATTTTAAGAGGAGGGGCTTCTTTTGATGACGCGTTACTCGGAAACGCACAGTGACGCTTTTTCAACTTCCGGCAAAACAATGCGCGGGTAACACGAGCGGCGTCACTAAAGCTGGAGATCCCCGGCTGGAAACACCTCAGCAAACATGTATAAAACGGAGAAAACCGCAGGGGACAGAAAACGACCCCCGCCCATCAAACTGCTCTCCGGTCAGCTGAGAGAGGGAGAACGCAAGGGAACGAATGACAACGTTGAGGAAGTTGTGATCAGAACCGGGCATGGCCGCCCCGTCTCAGTCTCAATGGTGTGGATGCAAGGGACTGTAATAGAAACTCAGCTGGGCCGCAACACTGCTCTCTTGGTGGATGAGACGGGCAGCTTTGTTGTTCAGGCTATCAACAACATTCCTAAAGGGAAACCATGTTTATCCCAAGGTAAGATACGCGGTCCTCTAATAGCATGTGGGCTGAATCACCACAGGTAGTCTAGTGTATCGGTTCAATAGCGAGTTGTAGTGACTTTATCTTACCGTCCAAAGTACAGGTAGTAACCTAGCCTAGCGCGCGACCTCCCGTCCCACCATCTATTTACAATACATTTTCAATAGGAGCAATTAACTACTTAAATCTGATATTACAGGCAAATATGTCATGGTGATGGGTGTCATCCAAGCCATCTCCCCGGAGCCAGTCATCCGCGCAGTGAAAATGGCAGACCTCTCTGAGCATGCTGCAATTCACAGGTGCATGTGGAAGCTGGAGGTAGAGGATCTGCAGCACGTGCTAACTTGTAATGTGTAAATATTGCCTCGTTGGTGCTTGTGGTGTCAGACCATTCTTCCTGAACACTGGTTGCAGAGGGAAGGATGTTCCACCACATGACTTATTTCGGCACCCTTTCCAAACTATCTATACTCTCTCAAACTGAAACAAGGTTTGGATTCAGCACATTTCAACACTTAAACGGGTTGAAATGTCACTCCCACTGCACAGTGTCCTTAACAGGAACCTGATCGGGGAATAGGACTGAGGACCAAATGGATGAAAGACCAGAATAACTTACGGCATTGATTGTTCCTTTTATTTATCACAGCAATAAAGCAAACTTCTATTTGAACCATGCACATCTAATGTGATGCTTAACTCACCCCTAAGGAAATTATTTTCGCTTGAACCCACTCCGGAGGTCAGGGTCAGATACAGTGTCCCTGGAGCTGGTAGGCCTTAAAATGCAGCACATGACATTTCTACAATCTGCAACGTCATTTTGTTTGTTATTGGTAAAACCATACCCAGGTATAGGCCTACAGTATGATTTACTTTACTCACAAGCTGAACACATACTAGTTTTTGGACATAGCTTGGTCTTGGGTTAATGCGGTGTTATATACACACACAAACAGCATGTTTGTAGTAATCATTTGGTATGAATATTGTGCACACCTAAAATTGTATAAAAGAAACCCACACAACTATTGAAGCTACCAATTCTGAAAAGCCATGAAAGGATTTCCTCTGAGAGGCCAGATGCTTCCATAAAATTCTACAATGTTTGAACATATTTGAAATTAGGGAGTCGTGGATTTAAATTGGCAAATTGAGAATGTGATTTTTAACTCATTATTCCAAAAAGGCAAAATTAAGAAAACAAAAAGGACTAAGCTGTCTTATTGATTTCTGCATAGAAGAAGCAAATTTTGTCACCATGATGACAAAATGACTGAGTCAATAATTTCTTCCCAACCAGTTTGACAACTGATATAGACATAAAACTGGAGTTTAGAAAAAAAGCCTTTATTTGGTTTTTGTGCCCTTTACATTTGTAACACTATCAAAGAAATGGAAAAGGTGAAAATGACCTATGCAGACTCATGAAAACAACAGAACTCAACTTTCATTTTAAGTATTCCATACTTAAAATGTCTTGCTAGGGAAAACATCCTCAACATATATAGCTTATTAAGAAGAATTGTGATTTTTCCCGGTCAACTGTAAGTATTGGAACAGGTCTCTGATCAGGGTTTACCCATGCTATTTTTGTCACCATATTCAGACATGTTACTGAAAGATGCATAGCAAAGCTGGGCGTGTCGTTCACTCAATGATTGCTGTTAACAAGTCGATGATGCGCCTTTGTCTCTGATCAGAGTAACCCAACCACCACTCTTGGGGCCGGTCTCGATGCCCTACATTAAAATCATGCTGTGATCAGGTTGTTTTCTATGTTCCACGGACGCCCTCGAGGCTCACCTGATTCAGCACTGTTCGTGCCACACAATACTGCAACATAGTTTGCCCATGAATTTAGATGCCGTCATCCTATCATTATTTGATGTCTTTAAGCAGAAAACTGTATTTACCAAAGTCATTGTCATTTGGCGCTATAAGATGGTCTTTTCTAGCTTTGGCAAGTTTCATCAAAAGGAATTCCCTTCGCTCTACCCACTCCTTAAGTTCCTGGTTCCCGTGTGCCAGTTTACACAAGATGTCCTCTGTGCACGTGCCTTTGATGTACCTGTCGAAAATGTGGGATCAAATGTCAGCCATCAAAAATGAAGGGAATCAAATTGGTCACCAGAGATGTCGTTTTTTTTGGCTCTCTTACCTCTCACAAACTTTGAAAGTGCCCGTGGGAAATCGATACTGCCAGCAGTTCTGGTCGTCTTCAGAGTTGAAAACTTTGTCTTTGTGTTTTTCTGAAGTGATGTGCTGCTGCCACTGCTTGTCACTGTTGCAGTTTTTACCACACAGCCAACAGTGATTGCCTGCCTGTCAAAACACAAGACAACAACCATTTAGATTCTGTTATCCAGTTCAGTGGGCTTTGCTTGTCCTCTTGATTTTGTGTGTTGTTGAGATGTTTTAATAAGCACCATGTTTTTTTTTTAATCTCACCTACAGAAATTAGTAATTAGCATCTGTTTCAATCATTTTATTTTAATCGCTTTGCAAATTAACTAAAACAAGATTTCAAAATGTTGGTATTAACAAGCATTTGTTATCACAGCACCACAATGTTCATTAGTATCACTTCTAGATTCTAAATTGATACAACAGAAAAATTAAAACTGAGAAAGTAAGGAAATAAGACTCTTACTTTGACAGCCCTTTTCTACAGGCAACAACTAGAATAAATCTGTAGATTTTGACTACAACTTGGCTCTTGGGCATATGCAATCGACTGACTATAATCAGAGAGAGATACAAATGTCTGGCGTTACCAGACATAAGTATTGACCATTTCTGTTTACCAACGCAGTCCTGCAATACTAATCCTGCCCAGATGTATGGTGATTCAATTCAGTACATTGCATGTCAATGATTTTAATGAACGATCCGGACAACATTATGTATTTCTCTGATAAATTACTGAGGGGGGGAGTATCACTCCTGTCAGATTTGGGAATCATCTACTGCGCAAATTATGAATTACATACCTTTTGAAATAGTCACAAATAAAGTTGATGGAATTGAAATCACTGAATCGCTCTGTAAAACATCAGCAGACCTCCTCTAGTAATACTAATGCTGTCCAGACAGGGCTCTGGTTAACTTACCACTTCTTCAGCGTAGTCTGTGGGCATGTGAATCTGCTTGCCGTTCTCCCTCACAGAGTTACTGGAGGTCTCCTCGCCCCAGCCAGGCTTCTGTGATTGCAGCCACTGCTCATAGAGCTGATCCATATCTGGAACTAAATAAAAAGGACAGGTGTGATTGCTTGTTTCCAATAGCAGAGGCACATCACATTCACTTATGGTAGAGCCCATCTCTTTGACAAACTCACTGTTGTTCTCCTTCATGTAGGTCCAGAGGTCTCTCTCCTCCACACTGTGAGCAAAGGTGCAGTTCCCAATGTACTGGCACTTCTTTCCAGCTGTCACATGCATGCAAATCTAGAAAATTAAGAAACACAAAACAGGTGTTTGGTGACCCTTGCTGGAGAATTTCAGTGTCTACATTTTTTATTTTTTTTAAATGCAGTTTTGTTACCATTCTTAGGTTAAGGAAATATTGGGCACATACCTCAAATTGAGATGGGATGGGCTTTTTGGTTGGAAGCGGTCGAACAGTTGTCCACTTTCTGCGTTCGTTGGAACTCACCAGCACCACCCGCCTGTCTTTTGACCACCTGAGATACAGATCATACATGAATAACGCCACCCTGTGCTACCTAGAGTACGACACGTTCCACATCACCTCGCCGGATGGGATCAAGTCCACGTACATATGGATTATCTAACTGGGTGCAGACATGGCCTCAGCATGGCAGGAAAGGGATGGAAGATACAGGTACATGAGATCTAGGTACTCACGTGTGTCTGGCCTTCGCTGTACAATACTTCTTGTTCTTATCTGCTTCATTCAGTTGGCCATTTCTCCAGCACTGCCCACAAACGAACATCATCTTCAGATTTGGTGGTCCAAACCTCTTCTGGGCATTGGGGAGCTGTTGATGAGATTAGAGATCAAGTTGTAGGATGACCAAGGTATCTTGAGATTTATCACAAGGAAATTTGTCCACAGTAACTATGATAAACTAAGATTTTTAAATCAATAATCAGCCAATCAAGTGGCAGAAGTCAGGCTTGTACATTGTTGATCAGCCATTCATGCTGCAAAATATTGCTTCAGGATGTTGACAGGTTGTTGGCAGCTTTTAAAGCTATTTAATCAAAGCTACTGTGAGCAAGGCAGAGATTTATAACTAATGCTTTTCAAACAAACACCTAAAGCATCTCATGCCTTCTCTGCATGAATATTGGCTTGTGCAGACCATCATATGTAGCCTCATGCTACTAATTTACCTAGCAAGCTGCAGTGATGAATGATGTCGGTAATATGAAAGGATCATTAGGTGTTTTAAGTTATACATGTATTATGTCAAAGGTTGTTTTGTCTTTAAAAGGGAAATTATCCATAGGCCTCAATGTTGTAAATGGTCCTGATATTTGCTTGTTGTTGTCTGCTTTTAATGTAAAACCATGATTAGTTTTTAACCCATGTAACTCTTTGGTCCCGCTTCGGTAAATAATATATCCATAGTCCCATAATCAATACATCAAGCTCAAATATCACTCAGGACTATACATAAAAATACATGTTCAAAGGGGTATGGCTTTCCCCTCCAAATGAAAGACAGTTTGATATTACCACTGCCAAGTATTCATTATATTTGACTACATCAGATGGTCATTTTGGGAAGGAAAAGAGGTTTAAACCAGCGCTAGCCAATGAGCTGTGTTAAAGACAACTTACAGTGTGGAAAGAAATTAGGAAATGCAGGCAATAGCATGAAACCCTATGAGTACTGATGTTTGAGTAACCTTACCTGGGCCCCTTGCAAGGCATTTGTCGCACTCCAATGCTTTTTTGCTTCCTGGACAATATTTTCATGACTGATGCCTATATGATGCAAAATGAATTAAAAAAGACAATAAGAGAATTATCAGCAGAAAAACTGACTTATTTTCTGACTCAGAAAAGGTCTGAACATCCAAAAGCTACTACAATGCTGTCACTAACCTTATTTTAAGTTCTTATCTGGGATATTCGTTGTCAATTTGTGTATGCAATCATAAATTACTGAAGATGTACAAAAACATTTTTTGTAACGGTTTCAATTTAATTAAAAATAAAAGCCCTTTTAACTCATTTTACTCCTGTTAACCATTGAAAATATTTACAATTACACATCACCACAGCAGCTAGTCTGTGGGTCATTAGCTCCGTCAACCAATTTGAGGGTGACAAATTGTCACCACAGTGAAAACAAACCATGATTTTGCATTTCTTTGCATGACTTTCCTTAGGCAGCTGTGCGGCCACGTATATACCTATGTAGGAAAACTCCTCCCAGAGGGTTTTTAAAATGACAACACTAGTTGGCTCTGAGGGAGAACGTGACAGGATGTCTGCAGGTTTCTTCAGCATAAATTTAAGACTTTTAAAGACCTTTTTATTGCCAGTTAGAATGAAATAGACCAATTTCATATTTGAAAAAAAACATGAAAATGAAAACTGTAGACCCATCAGAATATGGTCTGCATGACTAATTTCTCAATGCGCACCCAATAAAAAAAACCCATTAAAACTGAATTTCAGACTTAAAATGTTATATTTAAAATTGTATTAAAGGCCATTTAAGGCCTTGAGTTGAGATAATATAATTTAAGACTTTTTCAGCTGCAGGCACCCCGTGTGAGAAGGACCAGGACTAAGCAGCACCCTGGTTAGTATTTTCAAAGAGCAGTCTTACCGAGCTCCTGCTGCATCATCCAGACCTTCAGCTCTATCAGGCTGTGGGCGTAGAAGCAGTCGTCCTCCCTCACACAGCCATAGCGGACCTCATGGCGACACAGATCCAGTTGGCACTGTGGACCCAAGGGTCTGATTTTGGAATAACGGACTGTATTCTCCTTTAAAATGTGGACCAGGCACCTGAAAGAAAAGAGAAAAACAGTACAATACTCAGTGTTTTCCAGATTTTTGGCACTCTGATCACACTGCGAAAGGGCTTGTTTGATATGGGAGTCCATTTGAATAGAAATTACACTATGTCAATGTTACAAGTGTCAAAATACTGTGCACTCATTAAACCAAACACAATAGTTTATTTTTTGTTTGTAAAATGTGAAATGACTCACTTATGATCTTCAAAGTCATGCTTTGTCACTGGGTGAGAGCAAACAGCAGGGTTGTCCTTGTTGGTTTTGCTGATTATTCTGGGTTTGTGATCAAAGCACACCTGTAGATGAAATGAAATATAGGAAACTTCAAGATCATATAAAAACACTGCAGATTTACTATGGTGAAGACTACACTGACATTCATAAGGCCTCTCTGGGGTATTCAGGAAAGGCACAAGCTGAGTCGCTGCAGAAGTAGCTCCAAATAGTTTTAATATAACCAGAGGTGGCTAGGGGATTAAACTTCTCACACAATTGGTAACATTTGTGTATAACGACATTCACGACTGCACTTAATTGACTGTCAAAGCTAAAAACCTGAGTATCATGAAAATACCCCAAAATCTGATCCAAGTGAGTCAACTAATAATGTGCTGCAGAACCAAACTGGTTATTGGTAGATTGCTCCTTGTAACAAGATCTTTATGAGAGAAAGACACATTTAGAGAGGGACAAGTGCTTTCTTTTTTCCCCCTGCGACAAAAATATGACTCCATAAGAAAACAAATTGCTGGCAATGTTGTACTATTGTGATTATATTAACTATATCATCATACATCTGGTAAAAAAGACTATTACTCACGCCACAGAGAAACATAAATATGCCATGGTGTTCCTGGAGGATCTTGGGGACCGTCACCCTGACATTGCAGTCGGGCCCAAAAGGATCGAAGAGCAATTCCCTGGAGATGAACCCTTTTCGCTCAAGGGTCCAAACGTCAATCTCCTCCTGGCAGTAAGCAAATGTGCAGTGGCCAGGGTATAGGCACTCTTCTCCAATGGCAACCTCTAAACCCACAAAGGTAACATTTTAAGCATTAGCTCTGATCTAGACTTTACCAATGCAACAATATAAAAGCTTTAAGTAAATGGTGCCAGGATTACAAATACTACTGCTCCTAGAATATACATGTGTACTAGTGAGGTCCTGGGTAAGGAAATACAGAAAAAACACTTTATACTTAAGGCTTTAGAGTTAATTTAGTTTAAACTTATTTTAGGAATAGATAGCGTTATGCATTTGTGAAATATTCTTCATACCAAAATGTGCTTATTTCTAGATAAATAAATAAATAAACAAACATTAAAATGCTTGAACACATTCTGAAATCAGGGTTTTCAGTCATTTTTAGTCATCGACCGGTGATTTCGTCGACTGAGATGAGGCCGGCAGTTTATCGTTAGCAAAATTCAGAAATCACCAGACATCAAGTGACTATAGAATGTGTCTCTAGATCTGTACCTCTATTGTGTAGATCAACTAGGCTGTCTAAAAGTTGATTTTCCAGATGCACTGTATCTTACATATACATCTTACATGACAGTGATGGATTTGAGTGCAACCACAGACCTTGTGCCATCTCTGCTCTGAGCAGCAAAACAAAAAAGCAAATGCATTGGATTACCTTGTACGTACAGATTTCACATTGGAATTAGAACGTTTCAACATCTGATGACCATAAATGAGGAAGTCACAGTTTGATGCCTGCATCTGTTGTTTGTGTATATCACAGATGTTGATGGATTACATTTTAAATAACTGACGAGAGAGACTGTTCCTCATTAGGCCAAATAAGTTTTCAATTACAAAAAGGGGGAATTGTGGAAACTATTCCTATTGGCCAGTAAACCTCCTTATACAGCTCCTTACATGGTGCATGATCTGAGAAGAAACTACCTAGATGGACTAGACAGAGATTCATATTAAATATCAACTATACTGCATGTAGTATTGTAATTGATTCTTTGAATCCCTTAGTGTCCGCTACTAGTTTTTTAATGCTGTATGTAATGCAAATCTCAAAAGCCTGAGGTTATAATCAGAAAGTTAAGAGGAAGGTTAAGAGGGATCAGAGGTGGCATTGATTTTGATAAAATGTTGAAAATGGTAAATAGAGCAGAATTAGTCTTTAGATTGAAAATCCACTTGTCTTGTATAAAAATAAAAACCCTGGAGATGTTTAGCCTAATTTGTAGTCAAAAGCCTTTCAGTTGAGTTGCATGCATCATTCAGGTTATTCTGAATATGAAGCACAATCAATGGAATACACTCAACACACCCTTGGGAGACTGGTTGGTTCTCTCCGATTTAGATAAACAAGGTTCTACTGTGCCTCTAAAAGGACCAACGAAAGGAAATGCAATTATGAGCTCTTAAATTTTATTAGTTACCCTTGCAAATGTAATAGGGTCCAACATATTGGTTTTTTGTTGGTCTGGGTCGGATTAGCTTCCACGTTTTGTCTGGGGAGTGTTTGAGTCTGCCAAGTAACGCATCCTTCTTGCATTTGTGCTCTTCGGTATGTAGCGCGTAATCCAACACTCCGGGCCCTGTGGATATCAGAGTAAGAAAGTCAACGCCAACAAGTACAGGTCCTGCATTCATCAACCTTCTGAGAGGGGACAGTGACACAACTGTATCGTCAAACAATTCCTCACCGGTTTTGACGAAGCAGATCGAGCATGCTTGTTTGAACTCGTGCGTTTCGGCTAAGGGGTTCTTTGCCAAATCCACAGCTGCAGGAGAGCCCTTCATATCAGGCATGCCCACAGGCATTCCCATGGGGTTGTCGTTATTGTTCAGCTGTGATAATAAAACAAGAACTCAAAGTAAAATGCTGCAAATAGAAGTCTGTAAAAATGTCTTAACTGACAACGCTTAGTGATTATTAATAACATGAACAGTACGTACCTGTGTAATGAATGGACTCTGAGTGTATTCTGGAAATGTGAGAAGGGAAAAAAAGTTAATATTTAACATCCTAAATAATCTATTTAGTGCAAGATAATTATGAAGTGTTACTGCCTCGTCAACAACTTCTGCTTATTTTGACTAGGAATATGAACTGTAGCAATAATAATGAACGACAGGGTCAGAGCGCAGGGTCGGCTGCAGGGCGACCCAGAAACTGGTAGGGATCCAGTGTCTTGCTCAAGGACACTTCAGCAGGATGTGCGCTTAAACCTGGATCTACCTATGCCACCCTGCTGCCCCGATTTATATTAAAGGTCCCATATTATGGAAAACGGCTTATTCCCGGCGCTTATACATGTTCCACAGGAAATCATTTACCTAAGCAGCTGAGAAAATTTGAAATCTGGAAGTCAACCCGTTTTTCTGTATTTTCCTTTTCCAAAAACGGTGCCAAAGATAGGAGAAAAACAGCCCGTTTCAGAAAGTAGCCCCTTTGGACGTCATAGCGGGTGCTAGTCCAGCCCCTCTCAGAGCATGCCCACGCCCAGGTGAACCAATCCCATTTACGGCATTACGGCAGCGCTGCAAGCTGTTGCTTATGGTGCATTCCATTGTACTCGGAAATCGATAATTCCAAGTCGGTATTCCTAACTTCCAATCTAAATGTGTTCCAGTGCATCTGCTCGGGAAAACATAATCACCTGCAGCAAACTCATGTTTGTATGGTAAGTCTCAGAATGTTACAAGCATCTAAACTCAACATCAACTACTACAGCGCCATTAGTGAATAGAATCGGCGCATATCACATTCGGACGCCGTTTTTTCCGAGTACACTGGAATGCACCATTACTTTGCAACGAGTGAAGCTAAAACAACAACATATCTACGGCCATATATCAACTCTCCAGTTATTATTTTGTAGGATGCAGGCAGCAACATAGATCCCTGCACAGTCTCCCAACACGTGAAAATGCCAGGACAGAGTGGATTAATTGTATTTTTAACGGCAACGGCTACAGTTTTTTCTGTGTGATGATCAGTCCTCAGACTGCTTGAGCAACGGCAGGATTATCATCTAAATTGAAGCTTAAAGATGGAGCAATTCATAAGGTACGTGACCCATCTGCAAAATTGGAATCTGTAAGTGTCACCATGTTTTGATTTAATTTACCAAATTAGTCTGGTTAGTATATTCGACTGCTTGTTAGCTAACGAGCTAGCAGGGGCTAGCCACGGGCTTGTTGGGCGTGGAAGAAGTAAGAAAACTAAAGCTGGAGTCATTAAAAGTAAAGTAAAGTAAAAGTAAAGTTATTGGTTGGAGTCAGGACTCATCTCTAAGTTATTTGTTGGGACCAGTGTCTGTTTTATAAGTCTGTCGAACGTGTCAGGCTTGGTAAACTTTATCCACCATTAGTACAATCGCGTTTGGTTGTTTGCGCTGCGCTGTTTGGATGCAAATAGATTGCATCCAATAATATATTGGCTAACTAGCTCAACAAAATTGTCAATCCTAGCTTGTCTGCAAGTTGTATTCAATAAGCTTATGGACATGAGCCATAAACAGACCGGCTACAGCAGAGAGTGTCGCTCACACACCCACATACACAAAACAAAGTACAATATTACACAGAATTGTTATCATTGAGAAACTAAGTGGAACCGCCTCAGCTGCCTCTTCCCATTCTGGGTCAGACTCCGGCTCAAACATGTACGGTCTCAGTGTTGGTTCTGGAGCGGCCGCCATGGTTATGGTAGATTTCTGCATCAAGCTTATTTGTTTACCTTGAGCAGCATGAGCGCTCTGCTCTCCGTGGAGGTTGTATGTAATGAGCACTGCTCTGATTGGCCGCCTCACGCCTCACTCACAGCGTGAGGCAGCCAATCAGAGCAGTGCTCATCACATACAACCTCCAGCCCTCAAAACAGCCTGTTCTTTACAATGGAGAAAATGAGAGACTGAAACACACTCCACAGAAGCTGGTTTTAGGATTTTTTTTGATATAGACTTCACAAACGTCTTGTAAAGACCCCCAGGAACAGTTTAAATAGCCCAAAATGAGTACAATACCCCCCCTTTAAAAATCCCTAATCCACACAGTAAAAAAAAAAGGTATGACTGTGAGAAACTCATACCTGTCTTATATTCTGACATGGAAAGGCTATCCAGGGAGTCCAGCGGCGAGGGGAGCGAGTCCAAAGTCTCCATACCAAAATACACACTTGATCCTGACTTGTGATACAGTGGGGGCAGATTTACAGTACACTGCTGGGCGCCGTGGAGAAACGGGCTGATGAGTTGCGATGGCATTAAAAATGGACTCGGCATGGAATTTCCTGAGGCAATACTGGTTGGCAAAGGGATAGGCCCCTTCACTGTGGGTATGCCCTGAAGGGAGAGAGAAACAAAACGTCACCTTTTGTGTTTGTCTGAGCCAGAGCGAGTCAATAGGTATTAACACTGTCACATTCAATTCATCAGCAAGATCCTCTGGTCATATCCACACTAACCAAGGCAGATTCTGGGGGGCCTGCTTGATCCAGTAGATCGTCGAGGTCATCCCCGATGATTTCTGCATCATAATCTTGACTGGATTCTGGCAATGGGCAAGCCTTGCTGGTTCGAGACCCATTGACCAATGTGGCCACAGGAAGAGAGACCGGGGTAGGCGCAGACACAGGCAGGGGGACGGGCTCGTAGCTGGGCGCCTCGGACGGGGGCACAGAGGAGATACTGTTGAGACGAGCTTCATCCACCTCTGTTTCACTCAGAGGTGGATGCACTGCCACTGGAACCTGGACTGGAACCCCACCGTCCTGGGTCAGCTGAGGCACTTCTAAAACACATGGGAGGGGGCGGGGGTGGGGCATAAGTGATTTTCCCCTTTCGATGATCCAATCAGAGCTGTTCAAATTATGATAACTTACCAATGTCTATGTCTTCCACCAAAGCAGAGCCGTGAGAAGACTGAATGAAAACAAACAAAAAGAATGCCATTAAACTATTTATTTCTTTTGATACCATATTTCCAGTTTTGTGTGTGTGTGTGTGTGTGTGTGTGTGTGTGTGTGTGTGTGTACCTTGTCACACGATGCATCTGAATAAGTTGCTCCACGCAGGACATTCAAGGCAGGCTGTGGGGAACACCACGCATTTTAACAATTATTTTAGGTGGTTTATATAGTTAGGGCAGGCCTCTATGTGTGAACAGTAACAACTCTCTCCCACATCATGTATAAAGTCTAGAGCTGTTTCACAGAAAATGAATTGGTACAATCAGCGTTCTTAGCAACATCCACCTTACTCCTATCAATTACAAATAAATGTTATTTTCATATGGCGGTCACATTTTGAATTTTGTGTTTGGAGTGATTATCACAGGTTTTTGGTGGTTTTTGGCAGTTCATAAGACACACTTACTTTACTCCTAACATAAGCTTTACGTATTTTCAATCCCAACATTTTGGCAAGGTCCTGAGTCAGCTGTGTGACACTGGAATCCTAGGGAAACAAACCAAACCAGTTTTGACCTCTAGGAAGGGAACAATCACAATCACACTGTTGTTTGGAACAACATTTCTCCTACAAAAGTACTCTGGCAACAAAATGAATAGGCCAAAGGATATGCAAAGAGAGCAAATACAAAAAAGGTCTCATTTTTAGGCAGTGGGGTAGCTCAATATATCCTCAAGCCAATATAATGAGAAAGCAACTGGGGAGTTAGGGAACAGGAAGATAGGACAGGGTTCACAAACAGTTGCCTGAGCTGAATTCTGGAAAGGTGAACTAATTTATATTGTTAATGTTATATTTATCTCCAAACGAACCAGGTATAATTCCTAACCGAGAGCATTTACAATCTTTATCGTTATTAGGACTTATTATTAGGAAGATCCCAACACCCTTAAGTGGCACTTGACAGTCAAGCGGTTTATCTCGGCTGTCTGCTAGGTGACGTTAGGTTAAAACTGACGCTGTAGTTACAGGGTACAACTTAAACAATTAACCAGACTGAGCCACTGGTACGATCAGGTTTCAGCCTCAGTATCATGCACGCTTCAGTCTAACGGCTGCAGCCTTTCATTTGGACCTCCTTGAGTAATTTAGTTTGCTCACTTCGATATCAGAGGGTGTTTTCTTTCTTAGTCAGCCATCGTTTACATCTGCTTCACAGTCTTCCACATTGTGTCCCACCCAGTATATGGCGTAAATCAAATACGGTCACCAATGACGCCATTAGATAGATACTTCTACTCTACCTGGGTTTGCCGTATAACACTAACAAACTGACCTCATGCAACGTCAGCATTATTGGCAACATCGATGTAGTATTCAAAACTATACAAACAACCAAACTTACTTTTATGCAAAGCATACATTTGGTTCAATTGACTATGAATAAACAAAAACAAATATATTATAATATATTACATCTTACCTGAGGCACTGCTAGAGAGCATTTGGCAACAGTCTCATAGGCCTCTTGATGTCTCCCCATTTCTTTCAAGGATTTTGCTTTCCTGTACAGTGCTTTGTAGTTCCCCTCATTCAACTGGAGCGCTTTCTCACAGTCCTCTAGTGCTTGGTCGTACAGTCCCTGAGCAGAAGAAAACACTAACATGCTGAATCGTCCCAAAATCAGAACGGGTAAACTTATTTAACAGCAGTGCTGTAACGGACACATTGTGAACCAAGCAAAGTATCATCATGTATTGAGTTTAAATGTTTTTCCAGTCAGATGACATCGTTCAATGCTGTTTAGAAACTGATGGGAACTTCAAAAACATACATTTTCTTCAGATGAAGGTCAAATACAGTAGTAACATAATGTTTTTTATTCCCCCCTGCAAAGATTACATGCAAAAAAAAAAAAAATGGGGCTGGGGAATTGTCAACTAGGCCTTATCACTCCAGAATGTAACATTGTTCTTTACAGAATAAGACATTTATAATATGTGAAATTACAGGGAATCTACAATTCCCCCAGCACTTGTAGCCATGTGATTTAGCAGCGAAGAACTGTTTTTTTCGTCCAATTCCTGGGGCCTCATTTATAAAGGTTGCTACGCACAAAAAAGTGGCGTTAACAGGGGTGAAATGTGCGTACGCATATTTTACCGCAAACGTCGGGATTTATAGAAAAATTCTATGCGGTAAAAGGTGCGCAGTTCTACGCATCCTTTCACCCATGCGTAGAGCTCACCGCAACGTTTTTCAGACACGGGAATCAGCGACACCCGATGGGGAAATCACAAAATAAAGCTCAGTCCTCTTAAAAACATCGTTTTATAAGTGTGCTTTCACAGCAAAAATACAACTGAGGGGCTAAGCATAGTTTACTCTCTCATATGTAGCTCCTTATGCTCAATGTTGTATAACTTAATAACTTAACTTAATAATTTTTAAATTGTTTTTATCATTTTGTTCATTGTCAGTTTGTCTACTATTTTTATTTTGTCTTCTAAAGCACTTTGTAACTTAAACTAAAGTTTATTTTTATTATTATTAAGGTGTGCCGGATTATTAGGGCTTGTGCGGTTCTCCACAATGTGGCCCAGATGCCTCTACTGACCCCCAGACAGTACACCTGTCAACCTCAGTGATGAGCACCTCGATCTCGCACTCGCAGTTGGCGTCTCTCCGTCTTTCCCTCATTGATAGTCCAACAAAGGCTCCTTAACAATGTCGGCATATTCATGACCTATTTAGCATTGACCATTTATGGGTGATTGTGGGACAACACTGGGAGGAGTACACGAGCGCACAATTCACCGCAGGTGGGTATTTATAAAGAGAAGACTGCGTACAGGTGTGCGCCGCACGGTTTTATAGATCTGAATATTTTCTTGCGTTAGTAGATTCTGAGGTTTGTGCGTACGCAATGTTTTAGGATGGAATCTACGCAAAGTTTTATAAATGAGGCCCCTGGACATTAATAAATTCAGTTTCCATACCTTTCAGACCTGGGTAGGAAGTATACTTTAACTAATTCACAGCTACAAATTCAACACTTGCATGCAACATCTGCATGTCCATGATATGTTAGACAGCTCTGGTCTGCCGCCGGTTCTCTCTAGTAATGATAATTTGGGGTCACGGCGCTTCGGGAGCCCACTGCAGCTCACTGTGGGCTGATACTCCATCACTTAATTATGCTTTCTGTTTCTGATAAGCCATACATAGGAGGAGCAGCATACAAGATGTCCCAAATTAGCGAGATAAGTAGAGAAAATGTTTATGCTGAAAATTAGCCATCATTAAGTAAATTCATTTATCATTACGTCTGCAGCTCACATCTTTTAGGGTGATCATCTATCATTTCATTTACTCTGATAAGGTAGGAAGTTGATGAATTGCTTGTTTTTCAGTGTATTTTTTATTCATCCATGAAACTGTGCAGCGTAACTGTTTTCATGACACCCAAATTCCATCTCATGGCATCTCGTTCTCAAAACTAAGGACATGGCAATCGATTTTAGAAGGCTACAACCAAGGCGGGAAATTAACTTTTTGATCCACTAGCCACTGTGTCTGGTAGAGTCCTTAAGTCTGCCAGCATCTCACATCAATCAATGTTAATAGATAATGTGATTTAAAAAAAAAAATCCTAAGCCACACATGTTAAAAAGCTATAGTTCATGTAGTTATTCAAATATGTTGACATTGATGGACCACTTAAAGCTGATGTGCTTTAACATCATATTGATAATATGACAAAAAGAAGCTGCTTAAATCTAAAATGAACAGGCTGAGAGAGCAGAACTTAACTGATTTAAAATGTAATTAAAATATTTCTTTGCTCGTCATGTCGCCACTGCTCACTTAAATGTCTTTTTTCCTCTGGCCTCAATGTCTCCTTCGCTTGCAGCAAGGCACCAGCCCTCTTATTATCCGTGTCTGCTGGCCCCTCAGCTCCGACAACATGTGGCCACATTCCACTTCCAGTTTGACAGCTTGTCTTATCTAGCCTCAAGGTAGACAAGCTGTATGACGTAGTGAGCGGTGAGGCTGCCCCACTTAATGCTTCCTTGAGTAAAATACATTGCCAAGAACGATGCCTGGAAGTGATGACGAAGAGCCTTATTTAAAAGGGGAATGATTAAAGTTTGTGAACCCCTTGTGTAATTAAAGAAACAATTTCTCAGCTGAAATAAAGCACATTTTTTACCAATATTATATGTGTTTATAGTAAATTGTGCAAGTGGTAAAATTTAAATTGTGTAAAGGGAAATAGTGCAGGTAAAAATAAGGCTACGTTGTAGTGTGAAATTGGGAGAGTTTGGGGGGTTAAAAACGCTGCGTAGTGTGGACGGGAGGCCAAAACAGAGATAAGCATGAGCTTTGAAATTTAAATGGCTTAGTGTAGTGAACATCCTCTTTCATTAGTTAAATCAAGTAGGTCAGTAGAATCAGGTGGGTAAATATTTGCGTATGAGGGAGGAGTGTTTCACTCCCATAAATACAGATGAGAAACCAGAGGGGTGTTCCACAAAGCGAGCTTACCACTTATCCAGGCTTATTTCGCTTAGTCTGGCTCATTTTCAGGCTTATTCGGTTCCACAAAGCAAGCTCAGCATAGTTCAAGCCAAGTTGCTGTGGCAACTTATGCTTCGAAACTAGCCTGCCTCGGGGCAGGCTAGATATCAGGCTAAACAACAGTTGAAGCTGAATCGGTACTCCCGTAACACTGATCCGACTGAAACGCAATGATTTTCAAACAAGGTTCCGCCATCCTAATGTTCAACACTATTACCCTAGACCCTACACTATCAGACATAAAATGTAACGTTAATAGAAAATAAAAAATATAAAATGATGTAGGCTGTATCGGGGATACAGTCACGGTTCAGAGCGTTGCTAGGCAACCCCATTTAACCATGAGTGTCCAGCGAGACCTCAAGTGCCGTATTGCTTTTAGAAAACGGTTACAACTTACAGAAATTATTTGATGACACAATATTATTTTATTTTCTAAATTATTTTTATTTAACAAATTCATTGAAATAATAAAGTACCTTGAATATATGTCAAGATGTTTCCACGGTTGCTAGGAGACGCATTCACTGTTTCTGTATGGGATTTACAGTCACTGTAGAACACGCTTTCAACCGATCAATTTCCAGGATGGAAACAACCGATTTCATAAAAATATAATAGAAGTAAGAACCAGCCCGAACAGCTCAGTCAGTAGAGCATGAGACGCTCAGTCTTAAGGTTGTGAGTTCGATCCCCGTATAGGGTCTAGTACAGTACGATGATTGTAATGTAGTAAGATGAAACCTTACGTACAGCCTTTACTACATCATTTATGGCGATAGATAGTACATTTACAGTCTTGAGGTTTCATATATGGCATGGTTTCATTTATAATATTTTTAGCACAGCTTTTCAGTTCTTTAATATTGTTGGAACACATGATATTTAATAAGGTCTATACAATTTGTTCGTTTTTAATTCAACAATTACTGACGCATTCAATCTAGCAGCAATTCATTGCCAATCTTTCTCTCTCCCTTTATTTATGGCAATCGTATTTCCCTTTTCATTGTAATATTCAAGATTCAAGAAGTTTAATTGTCACATACACACACGAGGTGTGTAGTGAAATGCAAAGTGGCAATGCTTAGCAGAAATGTGCAAAATAACAGGTTCACACTATTTACAATAACCAACACAGAAGAACAAACACAGGCTGAATTCTCCATAGACCTCCACTAAAAGTTGCTGTTCAGTGGCCGTGAACATTGCGGCTCTGTCTTTACCGTCATTTTTCGCCGCCATGATGAATCGATCAGATCCATGATCGACCACTCGGGCTGCTTAAATAACCCTGTGTACAACTGTGCACGCGCAATTATCTGGATTGCTTCAGCCTGGCTCGGTTTAGCCCGATCACGGTAGCTTCACTTGGGCTTTGTGGAACCGCTTTAGCCCTGATTGATTTGTTAGGTTAATTCAAACCAGGCTTGCAAGGTTGATTCGCCGCTTTTCTAAGCTCGCTTTGTGGAACAGCCCCCTGGTCAGTTTGGTGTTACCCCTGCAGGTTAAAGGAAAACAGTGCTGTGATCTAAGGAGACCCCAGAGAATCCCAGGAAGAGAATAGTGAGTGAACATCAGTCTGGGAAGGTTATAAAAAAGATTTGAGCTCCATCAGTCCAAGAGCCACGAGAACAATATTAAAACTAGTAAACAACACCAACCCAATAATAACTAAGGGAACTATGAATTCTGAGGGGAACCAGAGAATTCATGAACAGAACGTCAGTCTGAGAGCTGAAATTGCGGAGAAAGTGGCTGTTAAACAAGAAAATTAAAAGAATGACTCAGGAAGAAGTTGTTCAGTGTTTTGGATTTGAAAAAAGGGAGGTGAAAATGACGACCTTGTTTTGTTGAATCTGATTTACCCTTTTGTATTGTAGCCTGGTTTGCCAGCCTGAGCAGCAATAATATTGGGAAGGTTGGTCAAAACAGCCAGTCAGGTTACCAGTGTTAGCCAGGCAAAGGTAACTGAAATCTGAGAGGCATTTTGTGAGGATTTGTGCCATTCTCAATTGTCCTAGGCGCAGTTTAAAGTGCCTTATTGTGTTTGTTTTTTTTATATAAGAGCTCTTACTGTAATTACTGTAATACTGTAAATATTGTGTTGTTTTTTTATTGTAAATACTGTGTACTGTTGCCCTTTTGCACAGTCCCGTGAGCATTGCCACTTTTCATTTCACTACACACCCCGTGTGTGTATGTGACAAATAAAGTTCTTGAATCTTGAATCTCAACTCAAGGGGGGTATTTATTATCTAACTGCCACTGCAATTACACTGCTTAATTTGCACATGGCATGATGCAGCTTGAGGTTTTGCACTGATCAACAACTTTTTAAAATTTGCACTATACTGAGCTACTGACTCCTGTTTGATTTTATCAACTGCTGTTTGTCAGTACAGTATATGTGTTTACTGTGCTTTAATCGTACACATTTTTATTACATGTTACCGTTTTTCCTGTAATCCCTGTCTGCAAAATAAATTGCCTTCATTGTCCTTTTCCAGTAAAATTGAATGAATGAATGAATTAACAGAATTACAACCAATAACAACAGTGTTACTGTGATATAATTTGTGGCTGTTACTTCTCAATTACTAATCAATAATATTGTCTCCAGGTGCCAAAATACATCTCTAATGTGAGGGTACAAGCTGCTACCCATTACTCATGAAAGTCTGCCTTTCTGTCATATTCCTGGGTTGTGTGTGAAAGTGTGTGATCTTACTTACCGGGACAATATTCAAGTACGCCGCAGCACGATTTGAATACAGTTTCTCCAATAATCCTGTTGGAACGGCGATCTCTTCAGAGTCCGCATATTCTGCTATACTCAAGGCCTCTGTGTACATTTCGATGGATTTGGTCCATTCGCCTTCTTTAAATACGTCATTTCCTTCTCCAAAAAGATTCCATACAAGTTCCTGAATAAACACCTGAATACACAAAAGGAACCGTATCAGTATGAAAGTGTAAAAGTACGACATAATGAGGCTGATTTGCCCTTTCATTCATGTGCCTTTTTGGAAAAGTATGGGTTGCCTTTCATGCGTGCCATTTTATGTCCCTAAATCAAATAAACTGAATACTTACTAGGCGGGACACAAAATGAGCTGTAACGTCACATTAAAATGTAGGTATCCTTACCTCATACTGTTCTTGAGTTCCAGGAAATGGCAGGGTCGATCTAAATGCAAATATATTTTAAAGTTACAAATCTTTCAAGTGTACAGAAGCGCAAAAAGTAGAGTGAGAAATCTTAGCTTAGAGTTTCAGTACCACACAGGGATCATCAGAGTTCCATCTAATAAAATGGAGTAACAGGACATTGAGAAAATGTGCATGACAATAACAATAATTTTCTAATACTGGTCAGTGTAAGACTGTGTCGCCATTTAAATGTCCACAATTAATAACTAAATAATATTGACAATATGGATGCATTTCATTTAGAATGGCAATTATAGTTCAAAATACTCAAAATGTTGATGTAAGATGCAACACTGTCATCAAGCTTTATAACTGTAATCCTAAATCTAGCAAAAAATATTTGTGATTATTAGCCTGTGATCTGTTAGGTGGGAGATCCCAAAGAGTTATTTTGTTGTTAAATGACTTGGTCCAGAACTTTCCCATTCTATACTGTAGGATGGATGATAACAGTGGGGAAAGTGACACATATGATCAGAATAGTCATCCTTATTCCTTCTATAATTGCGCTACCTTCTAGCGAGTGAAACAACAATGAAATTCAACCATTCCCGATTTTGCTGGAAACCTGCTGGAACCCTTTGAGGGATCCCTTCAAAGTGGGTGGTCCCCCACTTTGGGAACCGGTGACCTGAATCATGACCCTTACTGAATGAACTGTAGGCCTTTCTGAATCTCCTGCCAGCGACTCCTTCTGTCCTGACACGCTCCGGACATGTTTGCGTGTTAATATCCAGTCCTGGGAGTCAGTACCTGTAATAATGACACCATCGGTCATTGGCAAAAAAAATTACTGGCAATGACAAAATGAACATTATCCAGCCATATCACTGATTAATACATGCAACTAGTTCAGCTAATGAACTGGCAAAATAAAGATAAGATACTTCACGTTAGCAGCCATCATAATACTGCCATATTCCTGGTGAGCTTCATCCTGCTTCCCTGCCTCAATGTTCTCAGTCGGTAATGACGACATACGTGTATATCCGGAACCAGAAGTTCAACTGATGCCACATCTTTAGTTGGCTAGCTAGCCGATGATTTTAACAACCTCGTGCTTTACTGTTTACTAGATCAATGTTACACTGACACCTATTTGAAGCAATGGACCGAGTAAGTTAGGTGTAGGTGGGCCGGGGAAACTGTTCAATTTAGCACATAACGCCAGAAAGGTCCATTATCGGACACGATTTGGCTAGCTCTGACGAAGATTTCAGCCTTTACGCCTACTTTTCAATAAGCCCGTCAGATGCCGGGGTATAACCGCTGATTAACAATGATTCAAGTAATTCAACAAGTAATTCTAAAAACGTGTATCTGATGTATTATTTGTGATTAACGATTGCCGATGCAGAGCATAAACCCTCGAAAGTTCAACCCTCGCTAGGTCCATTATGGGACATGCAGACAAGCGGTGCGGTAAAGAACAATGGCTGTTATTGTTTTGTCCTTTTCCCGACATCATTCACTATTTCCTCCAAGACTATTTGTTGACAGATGTTAATCTGGGCTGTTGCACTGCCCGCTGTTAATACAGAGCTTAATTTATGAGCCACCTGGAAACGGCGCTAGCGGCAGTCCTTTTTCGGTAACAAATCAACTTGACATTCTTCTCCGGAAACATGTGTCATTACAAAACTCGAGGGATGCGGCGGTAAGCCTGTTTGAAGACTGTGGAGTAATAGTGAAATTGGTCGTCGTCCAAAATCGTCGGGAAAAGGGAATGGTGCACCTCAGACAGGTATGTGTCCGATATTGGACACATTTAAGTTAGCGCACGTGTAGGGGCAGGGGAGCTCAAATTGTAGTTCTAATGTTAGCTTTAAATCATCTGCTAGCAAACGTTAGCAATTAATAGCCGAAAAGGTTAACCGATTAACGACACTACAAACCATTTAATTTGAAACAGTTTCACAGTTTCCTCTGGTACTGGCAAGACACGGACGGTACGAGAGAGCCGACTAAGTTTCTAGGAAGTAGACTGAACCTAGCGAAGCAGGCATGTCTCTGTTGTCCAAGTTAAACTAGTTTCTCAACGCCAACAATAGCGAGCTGTAAGATGTTTAGCTCCCGATTCAGCTTTATCACGCGAACAAGTCAATAATGGCTAATGTAGATACTTACATGAATGGCTCTTTACGTCAAAACCCTTTAGGCTGGCTATCCAAGAAGAGGAAGGATGATTTGTCGTTTTAGCTAAAATAACTTCGCTAGATGTGGGACTGTTGCTGAAGGCCGCCTTTTGCTGCTGCTTCTTCTTCTGCAGTTTTGTTTCATGGCGGTTGGTAAACAACTTATGGGTGCATTGCCGCCACCCACTGATCGGGAGTGTGAATTAGGGATTTACAAATCATCAAAAAAAAAGTAAATAACTAATTAAAAAAAATCTTCTTCACCACATCCATCACAACTTCCATTATCATGTTTATTAATTAAGAGAAGAGTATTATTTAACCCCATGTGACCGATCCTTAGTCTTGTAATAACATTCCCTTTCCTATTTCCCCCAGCAGATCTTGTGATCCCCAAGCCAAAGATTAACATTGTGAATAAATGTCGACCTTTGCTTTCTCTATTCCACTCCTCTTGCCATCTGTTTTTAATATAGCTTTTAATTAGTCCCTTAGTCTCTGCTTTATTGGTATTTATATCAAGCTGGACCTGATCTTGTTTAGCACGTTTGTCTGCTTCTTTGTTTCCTTTAATTCTGACATTCAGAGCCTTTTGCTACTACTTCTTCTCATGAGGTTTGAGGCAGAATACACTCTCAGTCACGTTACTTCCCTCTACAGGAAATCAATAGGCATGCACCATCTGATACACCATTCATCTAAAGTCTACGCTAAACCCCGCCCCATCCCTTTAAACAAATTACAGAGATGTATTTGCATCATCTTTCAGATCCTCAAGCTTGAGGCAATGGAAATCCCTCTCCTTCCTCTTACTTCCTCCTTCCTTCTTGCAAATCATTCCCTGATAGACACATTTTAATACCATTAATAAAGTTTGACACTTTAGTACCCATCGATAACGTTTCCTGGCTGAATTTGTCACCATCGCAAACCTCTCAGATGTCTTAATGTTGCAAATATATTCTAGGGCAGTGGGAACTGGGGGCCTCCAGGGGTCCTTCAGACAGCTCCAGGAGGCTCTCAAGTAAAATAAAGAACAGCTAAATTGTATTATTTAATTTAAGTTTTTATTCATTTCAATTATTAATTATTTCATTTACTATTTACAAGGTTGGCCCTGAGAGAACAGAATCTAAGGATTATTATTCTGGTCAGAGGTTTCACTCTCCCCACTATTATCTCCTTACTGACAGCATACATTCTGCATGAAACCATATCCAACAATAACATTTTCCTCAGATAGGGGTCACTGGGACATGAAACAGTAAGGGAACCTATACTCTAAACCAGAATACTGTCCAACACTAACCTTAGACCCTAGATATATGATGTTCTCTCCTCTCTTCAAACAGTATGCTCAAACACACATGATTTCAGTTTAAAGTTTACATTTATTTGCACGGTGATAAAACATAGAAGCACAGTGATGAAAAAAAGGTGATAACATATATAGAAAGAAGAGATGCAATCAGAATATGAGAACAGGAACAACATGGTGAAAGGTAGTGGAACAAGAGTAAGATCCATTTATTTACAATGGAAATAAAAATAAATCATAATAGCCCCAATGCAGAAAATAAATCATTGGGGAGGTTAATGTGGGAATGAGTGTAATTTATTGTTATTTTTTGCACAGATTTCGGGATTCCTGCTGCTGACCAAGGTTGCACTGTCTGTTAGCTCTTTTTTTGCATGACTAAGGGGAAGCATTTGCGAAAATGAAGCTAGAAACGGTACGCTAATTCTACATCACTGAAACTGCAAATGGTTTGCCACGTAGTGTCATCTAAAACACATTACACAGCTTGGAACACATTACTGAGAGAGTTGGTAAAAAAATATTGTCTACAAGAGGGTTACAGTCTATGAGTGGGAATAGAAGCTGCTGATTGAGTGTCACTTTAGAGCAGATTGATGTTAAACACAGCTTACTTTCTTTGTTAATCTTGTCTAAGGAACATTAAAACTGTCAATGCTGAGTTCAAGTGGCATGTATAAACAACCAGTGGGAGGACAGGAAGGGATTTCAAGAAAGACATCAACATTCAGCCTCAATAGAATCAGATTTAGAGTAACGTTTACTCTCTCAGCATCCTGAGAGTGAGTTTGTAAAAACAAAAAAAAGGACAGTCCCCTACAATAATGAACAGTATTATAGTTAACAAGTTTCTGACAGGTTGACAGAGCCACAACTGGGAATTTGTGATAAAGAGGATACTGTTTTCATTTGGCATTTATAAATTAGGAGGACACATGGCTCAAAGAAACTTATCAAAACAAACAAGTATAAAAACATTAGAAGCCGAGGCAATTTGTACAGATGCCGATCGCCAGGTATCTTCAAGGAGGCAGACTGCCAGCCACTTGGCTTCTTCCATTTCTACATTTGTTTTCTCCCTTTTCTTCCCCCAAATTAGGTTGGAGCTGCTGCCTAATTTCCAGTCAAGAGAAGTTCATCCATAAACCCTCAGTTGGCCTGATAACAAACTGTTCAAACATCTAAAAACAACAACAACAACAGTGTGGTAATTTTTCCCAGGTACCACATAAAAACAGTCCAACCATTCACAGAAAAAGCCTACAACCCAATCCCAGTTTTTAACAAGGCCATCTGCATGCAAACACAACCATCACTTAGTTATTTTGGAAGGCATCCCTCCTATCTTTCTGCATATTTTGTGCTACAATCTAATTTCAAAAAGCATCTATTTGTAACTGATGTGTGAAGTACAAACCAGTCCATGCTGCTGAACAAAATTCTAGAAATGTTACATTTTGTGAGTTGTTTACATTTTACCAGGACAGGAGTTTATCTGTAATACAATGTTTTTGTTTTTGGGCCTTTTTTTCCAAACACAGCTAGTTTGTCCTTAAACCTCAGGAATTTGAGAGCTTGGTCTTGGTCCGTCTTCTTTGTCTGGATGTTTCCCAGACCCATGGGCAATGTTCAAACTCTATTTGTCTAGTTAGAATCTTTCTGATATAATATTTTCTCTTCTTATTCACTCCATCTCTCATGTGCTATCTCAGGAATTCCTTCCTGGTTTTCCAAGTCGTTTTTCCTTCAACAATAATCAGAGAGAAAAAGAGCCATCTCCTCACAGGCAGTGCATGTGATGTTTTCCAGTGCAGTCATCTTGGCAGCCGTGAGAACTGCCAGGAGGAGGCGCTTATCTCACATTGTAAGCTCAAACGAAGAGGCATTGTGGAGGAGCCACGTGTCACAGAAAAGTGTGAATATGTCCCTTCACACAACCACGTTACAGATGACAGGTGCTGACAATATACCTTCTCAGGAGACACAATAAAAACGTGAAAAGTGAAGGTTTGACGCAATTTATCACACTTTCAGATCAACACTTCAACTAAGCTAGTGAATTTAGGCGCACCTTAAGTGCTGCTCAGTTAAACTTGCCGACATTAACAGTGGCTAGGCCTTTGTTGTGTGTTTATTTATTTTATGGAGACTATGTCTTTTCTACTCATCCCTTTGAAATGTGAGGATTATAAATGGAAGAAGGGTTGCAAGCATGAGAAGGTAACTCTTTCTGTGATTATGGAGAGAAACCATATTATTAGAGTATAATTACCATCATTTTGGACGTCCAGAAGCATTTGTTGTGATAAACCGAAGGCACTATATTGCGCTGTTTACACTAAGTGAGAACGTACTGTGTGAGCAAGAATCAGTTCTGAAACGTTCTCACCCGTGCAACCTTTTTACCATGGACATTTTTGTGCATCCTTCATCCTCATCCCCACCAATGGCACCTGAAACACATTTATTTTTATTAATTTACCACCTGGATTCTACATGTTTGTATGGAATGTCTGGAAAGCTCTGAACTTCTTTCATTGGATGTATGGCATGTCAAATCTAAAACAAATCCTAGTATTTAATGTGTTTATTGACACAATACGACAAGTAGTGCACAATGCAGTAGCAGAGCCAGGACATTTTTATTAGGGGCATCTGGGTGAGTCCTGTAGTGGTTCAGGAGCGGCACAACATCCCAGAATTCCTTTCTCTCTGATATTTCTAGAGGCCACAGTGAACGCAGAAGCAACGTGTAGTTCAGGCATCAATCAGTGAGGGACTGGTGTGTCACGTTCAAGAGCTATAGTGATCTATGTGATCTGGCAGAAATTAAAAAGGGCTTTCACAAAAGATACATATGTATATTTGATTTTCATATGGGTCCCAATGTCTTATACACACACACACACACACACACACACACACACAAACATTGGTAGTAGAGAATGGAGAAGAAGTAGTGAATTCCTCCATGGCCCCTCCCCTGTAGGGGGCGCACAGTTTGAGGAACATTGGATTAGTCTTCGCTGAACGTCAGGCCAATGGAGTGATGCTCAGGAGATTATTCCAGACAGCATCTAAAAAAAGCTCTCCCCTGAATGCCTGCACTCACACAGAGAAAGTAAACTGCACTTGCTGTACAGGTCAGCTGCCTGTTGCGTGCCATGGCTGGGTTTTACCGGATACTTCTTCTGTGTTTTGGTAAGTTGCTTGTTAGGATGGAGATCTACTTTTTTTGAAGCAGGGTATCGTCTATGTAACTTTTCAAGAAAGCCAATAGATCTGTATACTTCTTTTGATGAAATGGAGGGAGTCAGTCCATGGGCAACTAACAGTATTCATCCAATAATCTAACTGAAAACAGACATTTCACCCGCTTGTTTAAATAGCTAGTTAATGTTGCACGTTATATTATGTGATTTTTCAAATAACTATATGAACATTGTACATTTAACTATATACTGCGACAGTATTATTCCAGGGGAACAAGTGGGAACAAAGTGCTTCTTGGATTATTTTGTATTAAATCTTCATTCTGATTTCCTTGTACAAGATTTCCTTCCTTCCTTTCACTCCCTGCCTGCACCTGGTCTAGGTATTCAGGGAGAGGGAAGCCTGCTGGTATGCATGAGGTGTGAGATGTGAGACAGTATAAAGGCGATCCTCTGACTGAGTTCTATTCACTATTGTATTGAGGCACTGTGGGTAACATAGCCACTGTGGTAAAAGGAAGGGTTTTGTAGAGAAAGACCCTACAAGGTGTGCATGTACCTTCCTAGATTTCCTCCATTCTGTTGCCACTGGCACTGAGTTCATCCATATAAAATTCACCTGCCAAAACATTTCAACCAAAAACCACAGGGGCAGAACTATATTACAGGTTCACACAAAGTGGACGTGGACTTGTTTACGAGTTGAGCTTCTTCTTCCTCACCTCTCCTTTTGTTGTTTGTGCTTTTGCAGTGGGCATGGCCTCTGTGGCACCACGCAGGTCCCTGCGGGCTAAAAGAGGTTTGCTAGAGCTGGCAGGAGTCATCAAATGCAGCACAGGGAGATCTGCCTTGTCTTACATGATGTACGGCTGCTACTGTGGACTAGGTGGTCACGGCTGGCCCAGAGACAAGGCGGACTGGTGAGGCAACACACTCTCCGCTCAGCGGCAGAAAAACACAATCCAATTTGAGAGGACTTTTATTATTTTTAAGTACAGCGTTGCCTGAATACCTGATGACAGTGTGTGCCATGACAACACTCTCAGTGTATATGTAGAAACCACCTATACATTATGTGGTGTGAAGGGTGTCATTTTGCAATGCGTTAGTAGTGTTTTGCGCTCCGCACTCCTGGGAGCATAACTCACTTCAGCCCCCTCCCTACTCATCCTCCACATCCCACTCTTTTACACAGAGTTTCCGGTTCCCAATGAGCGGATTGAACCACAAATGCTGTGCGATGGGACGGAAGGGGAGAAGGATGTCCAGTTCGGCAGGCTTACATGCTTTATGCGCACGGCTCAATGAGTACTTCAGAATAGGCCCAGAATTCCACACCCAAATCCTAATTACTGCCTCCTTCCTTCCCTCCCCGACCACAGACATCAACCCCCTCAAACCATTTAACTGCTAACTATCTGCTTGGCTAGCACAAGTGGTGATCCTTCCCTTCCTTTAAAATAGATGTGGTGTGATTCAAACCACAGCACTGAGAACCCAGAACCCCGTGTCAGGCCTTCGTTACCCTCTATATCCTAGACTAATTGTAACTGCTGCAGCCTTCAAATATATATATATATATATTGATATATAATATATATATATTTTTAAATATATTTATTTTAAATCTTTCTTCACATAGGTGTTGTCATAAGCATGATTGCTGTTATGGAGAAGCAGAAGTTGCTGGCTGCCACACCAAGACACACCAGTACCAATGGACATGTGAGGACAAGACAGCTGAGTGTGGTATTGCATTTTTTTTTAATAATCAAATCATAAATACATGTGCATTGACTGGTAATGATTGTCAGAGTTCATTTAGCACTGCAGCTGAGTGGTAATAATTGCAGGGAGGGAGGGAGGGACAGGAAATGATGGGTGGGTCATAACCCACATTTAGATCTTAAACAGCAAAGGCCTTAATGAGGTTTCCGCTGTTCATTTTAATACCAGAAACGGTGATTTGTGTGTGATTTTCTTTAAATATCTTGATGTCAAATGAACTGATAATGTCTGTAATGAAGGTACTGTATGCTCCATAGCCGCTGTGTGGTACTGTTTAGTTGCCAGATTTCATTACAGATTACATTGCCCTTCCTGGCTGCTTTTGATGCACAGTCTACCTGCTGATAGGAGTGTTTTGATTCAGGGGGATCGAGCCAAATTAGCCAATATCACAGCAAAATGCAGAAAGTTGGAGCTTCTTGTAACACTAACAGCTAAATTGTTGCTTAGTAGCATTTGAACGAGTAATCACAACAAATGTCAGAAGAACGTGCTCGTGAGGAGATCCTACACACATCATCTAGCCGTTTCCCATAATTAGTAAGCATGCTCTTTTCATGCTACCAGCCAGTCATCGATGGAAGACACGCAGTAACTTTATTCTTCATTCCAGATGATCTGAAGCACAGTTGTGAGAAGCTGCTCTGCAAGTGCGACAGGGAGGCTGCAAAATGCTTAAGAAAGGCACCTTTCATCCGGAAATATGCCCTATGGCCTGATTTCCTCTGTGGTTGTGAACAACCGACGTGTAATATTTACTGACTCAATAAATATACACATTTAGAACGGGTTGTCCTGTGTCACCTTCATAAATGTCCTGTCAGCTGCATCATCACTACAGTAAGAATGGCACTGGTACTACTCCAATGCACATCTGACAGTATTGTTTTTATTTGTATCTGTATATATCTACCTCCTCAAGCTTTTTATCTTATAATGTGACATACAAACATAGTGAGATGTGTAGAATAAAACAATGTCATACACTTAGAAATAGCCTAGAATGTATAACTTCATTAAAAGCCAAAAACAAGTAAGAAAGCTCCCAAAAACTTCCGATAACCATCCCACTGTGGTCAGGAAAATAAGGAGAATTACAACAGTGGTTTCATACAATGGACGGGCAACTTGAGTATTGTGGTCGTTGTGAGTCAGCCAGAAGGTCAAATGTTAGTCAGCAAGGGGAAGATCAGGTAGCTGGTCTTCACAACAGTACTTTTATTTCTTGCCTTATAGTTGTGGGGTTGTCTCCCTGTGCTCTGGCACTGTTTTCAACTACACTTGATTCACCGAGGGAAACAAGCTGTTGGCAATCTAGTGACCCATTGTAGTGAAACTGAGGTTTTACTGCTTTTCTATTTAAAATGTCCTTGCGACTTTTTCTTTCCCGACCGAAAATGCCTATGTACTAAATATTACGACACATTAATAATATATTGCCAACTTGATAAGATTCCACTTGCATGACAGGCAGCTTGGGAATGGCATGTTTATAAAAGCAGCTCTCTGGTTCACACTTTATTTGGCTATGTTACACTCACAACGTCCATGTTTCTGTGAGGATCCACTGAACCGTGTTTGAAATGTCACAATATGATGACTACTATTTTGACTAAAGCATCAAATAGGGAACACAACATTAACAATATGATTATGGGTTGTGAACTTTATTATGGAACCTACAGAATAACCTTTAGTTGGCTAGCTAACTTGCAGGTGAGTTCACCACACCCTGAACATCATGGTGGTACTAAGCTTCGTGAGCTACTGACATAAGGCTTCCTAAAAACAAAGGCAGATGCTGAAATCTCGATGCTCTGGGCTGAGGGATGGCTATGAAGAGGTAGTGACATCAAACCTGCGGGGCACTGAACCCGGTCTGTGATGTGTGGTAGGATACTGACCTGTAGATGGTGCCGTATGCACAAATTTAAAAATTGAAGTACACCCAGGGAACCAAGCCGCCATGTTTACACAACATAAACAATGCCAAAGTTTATACTTAGTAATGATCCTTGATGTCATTATTAACATTTGGATTTGGATTTGATGTATTGGAGTTATTGGAAAAGGCGCAGAGGTCACTGACTGTGGCTTTAAATGTTTAAGGTATTTGTGGCCCTATTTTGCTCCAACAGTTAATTGAGGTTACAGAAATGAATCTCTTCCAGACAGAACCGGACCAAGTCCTGCTGCGCCATCAAAAATTATTTGATTTCCCTCTGACACCCAATAAAAACAGCGTCACCGTCATGCCCATAATCACAGCAAACAACGCCCTCCCAGACATTATTGCTCTAGTCCCCTGTAGGAGTTCACACAAGACACACAGTTCCTTTGTAGAATGCAGCATATGACTCACGACTAGCTTGAAATGGGAGAGGATGCCGTGGTGCAGTGTCCAAAGTCCAGGACTAGAAATAAGTATCTAGGTCACGGCCCACAAACACTTGCCCAATTGTGTCCAACCTTCAGTGGGTACGAGCACTGAAGTTATGGAAGTCATATGCTGCATCGACCACATGGCAGGGAGAGGGGCCGCTTCAAATGCCTTCGCTTTTTTGTGTGTGTATTTTCTTCTGACTCAAATGAAAGATTTGAATTTCATGGTGTAGTTAAGCTATTGCCCTACTGTACTACTACTACTACTACTGCTACTACTACTACTACTATTCATGTACTGAATTTAAAGTATTTGCTCTACTGAAATAATAAGTCAGAGAAGCAAGCGGGTATTTCATTTATTATTTGCCAAAACTGAGAAACATTTGATCCTTTTTAGAGAAAAAGAGTGATGACAAAAGACCTGCTCCATTCTCCTATTCTACTACTTCTCAGTGAAAAAGGCACTCAAAGGAGCTAGTCCAGCAGCTGTTCGGGGTCATACGTTCTTGGTCGTGAGATAAGAAACTGCAAAAAAATGTGCTTCTCATGTTGTGAGCATCACTGAGCTGAAAGGCTTAGCTATTCCTTTTACCTTTAATGTTACAAAGGTTACCTTCTAATGACTAAAATTATGTTTGGTCTTCAGTCACTCTGTGAAACACCATGGAGGTCCAAGGTAATACTTATTGTCTGTTATTTAAGGATCAACACCACATAAATGAACACAGCTACCCAAAAGGGTGAGATCAGCATCAGCATCATGCAGAATGAGTCACATTTATCATGTATATGCTGGTGGCAAAACAGATACTGTGAGATGAATTTAAAAGGTTCTGTTATGAGCTTTTTGTTTTTTCTGCAGTGGCCACTGACCAGCAACCATAACTCTAGTTTTCTTTTGCCTACAGCGTTGGTATTCCTGGGCTCCATTAAGTTGAATGTGGAACACCCTTGCCTGCTGGGGGAGTGCATCTTGAGTATTATGAGTACTAATGCAGTGCCCAGGTCCTGTTTCCTTGCTGTGTTACTGTGGAATGTATTTATTTGCGCATATAAAAAGAGAAAACATTGAAGAGAAAAAACACAGATTGTACCAGTAAGATGAAAAAAACTGAAAGGTTTATGAAACCATTTCATCCCAAAAATAGGAATGAATGCGACTGAATTTGATCACAGAAACTGAATGACAACGAGAGGGAAAAGGTTACAAAATGCATCAATGACAAGTAACAAATATACAATTACTTTAACTTGACTTGAGTTCAAATAGAAAGTGAGTGTGGCAGTGAGTTGGAATGTGTGTGTTCTTCTAATATCCCTGTGAGAACCAGCTTGAGTTTTAGACCGTCAAAGTGTGTTTACTTTGTTCAGTCCTCACTTCTTCAAGGGGCTAGTTTAGGGTTAAGGTTAGCATTAGGATTAGGATTAGGTTATGGTACGGGTTAAGGTAAGGACATGTAGTGATGAAGGCTGAGGTTCAGGTTTAGTACAAGAGAGAATGACTGTGTTATGCTACAGAGGGAAAAACTGCAGGCATTTTGGTTTATCAGATACATCCTAAATAGCTCAGAGATCATTTGACAACGTGAAAGTGACTCTTTCGTCCTCAAGCCTTCACGTGTAATGGAAAGTGGACAGTGAGCAGTCCAAAATTGGGGGACGTTCAGGTTATTACAGGTCTGGTGTTGTAAGTATAAACTTGTGAATTTGACTAAAAGTGTACTTTATAGGGCACGGGATGAGACGCTGGTTGATGTATGAAGGTTGCCACTTAATTTCTTCCCAAGCAGATGTTTGGTGAACCCACAGAGAATGAATGAATGGCAGCAGCCTGCATCCTGCCCCTTTCATGATGAGCTTTTTGCTCTTCTCCGATGCTTCAAGGACCTCAGCTCTTGACTTTACTGTCTGATCTTGGCCTCTTTAAGATTCATCACATTGGAGTTTCTGATCTCACATGTGGTCTAAGTACTTAACGTTTTCATTTGCAAGGCTGTCAATGATTGCCATCATCATTTGTGTTTGCATCACTTGTCATTAAGAATCCTGCTATGCTCTCTCCTTGCTGGCTGTAACCCACCTGACCTGATTATTCATCACTCTGCTTCAGGCTGAAGCATTTCATTCCTGTAGGTACCTGTAGCTCGAATGCTCATCCTCTACTTCTGTCAGGCTCCTGTCCGAGAATGTTTGTATGGGATGATTGTGGGTTGGGTTCCTCCTCTGTTGCTGCAGCTATCTAGTCATGGAAGTCATCCAGACTGTGTCACTGGCCTTGCCGGGTCCAGATAGTTAATAAATACACACATACTGTTCTTGGGGCTCCCATTGATTGCAATACTGCAGTTTGAAAAGTGCATCTGAAATCAAACATCGGCGATTCAATGTTACTTTATAAAGACAGTTGAGTGACTGGCAGTAAAGGCTACTGCTGACGTGCAACACCAAAACTGACCTCAAATTAACATTTTTGGAGTGTTTTGGCACTCATGAAGCATTCCTCTTTTTTGAAGAAATGCTAGTTGCCTGCACATGCATGACAGCATGGTTGTCACAATGAATGGGCGCATTCTCTAATCCCTGCCGGGTGAGTTGACAGAACCAGTTCCACGCTAATTACGTTCTTTAATCAACTGTTTGGCTCCCCAGCTGAGAGCCAGATGGCCCGCAATGAAGTCTTGGTTTAAACAGCTCAAAACATAAACAATGACAACCACGTGCAGAACAAAGTAAGACTTTCTACCAGCGTAGCGTTAGTGTGCCTCTTTGGGTGTGTCTGATATCCTGAAGTGGCAGGATGAGAGCAGAACATGCTACGATCTCTGCTATGATGTTTTGTTTTACATGGATAGATTTGGGCTCAAAGTCTATTTATTTCACAAAATTTGACCTACTGTTACCATATAGCAGATTACGTGATTTGGATTGGGTTTATAATCCCTTGACACTATTTCTCCGGGACTTCGGGATCCCACTGCACACACTAACACTGAAACCACTGTGTGCCGAGGCCACAGCAGAACTGGATGTGCTGCACATATACTGTATGTGGCAGACTCTCTTGTCCTCCTCCTCCTCTCTCACGCTGCTTCCTTTGTGTCTTCTTTTCTCTGAAGCTCCTTTTCATTTGCAGGTAGAAGAGGAGATTCCTATCTAAAAGAAAATGAAAGGAAAGGCAGTGAATTCATGCTGTTCAATCATATAGATGCATAGATTTTCTTAGAAAGTCACATTGGTTAAATACAATATCTGGTAGGATCCTATAAATGATATTACTATTTATATAATTGTAGAAATATCATACCAATGGATTATCAACAAATTAATCAACAACATGAACATTCATGTGGGGAAGAAAACTGGGATGAAATGACAAGATCACAATACTCACTGTCATTTTATATATGTGATAATAATGTAATGGTGGTGATGGTCAATGATAAAATTAGGAAGAGAAAGACAATAAATATCTGATAAATAAAATGTGTGCACAACTCAGCAGCCGGCTTACATGATTCTACACGTCTATAGTGCCTGTGTGTGACTGTTGTAAAACAGTGCCAAATGTGAGTTGTCATCTAGCATTCCTGACCAATCAAAACCCTTTTTGTTAGCAGGACTGGTTAACACTAGCTACGCTGCATCTTATCTATCCACCTAACCATCATCACCATCACGCTTTAATTACCCCATTGAACAATTCTACTTGAACAGAGGATTACATATCCATCAATAGTTCTATCTGCGTGTTGATTGAGCTCGACTGAGATTGCATACAGATTGCATAGTTTGGTTCAGATTGGTCTAGAAATGAGAAATTCCAAGACGCTTTCAGGGCAAAATAAAAGTTGAATTCAACCTTCAAATCAAAAGAAAGAATTTGAACCTTTGGTTGCAGTGACCCCATCTGGCCAATTAGCTCCATCCTGCAAGGTGTTTTGTTTTGTATAGGCCTGCCCATTCCTTCAGTGTAATGTTATTTATGGAAAGTACATTTTTATCACAAGAATTACAGTGTGTGGAGAGGTAAGAGAGACCAGACCATGCTGGCCCACCTCCAAAACAAAACAAGGGATGACAATAAGGGATGTAGATGTAGTTCTCTTGGTTCATTTGGAATCTATATAGTGGCTGTGAAAGTCAGCTATTTTGAAGGGCCATGATAATTACTTTCCTGATATAGGAGGAAAGGTTATGTAGCAAACTCATCTCTGCCGATGCGTCTTAGGGACACTATGGTTATGTAGAAGTATATACCTTTATAGTAAAGTGGACTTTTGAGGTCACATGCCTCTAATATAAATTGACTCCAGATTTGTTTGAATTTGGACCAGTTGTACAGCTCCAACTGTAAAACCAGCAATGGCTGAGGTTGTTTAAGTTGTTCTGTCTTATCTGTCTCATGTAGTCAACTTATATGTCAAATGCTCAATAGCAGCAATTCATTACAAACAATTTGAGGAGGCAACAAAAACAACAAAGAAGCACCTAAATTTATACAGGTTACCTTGGAAACAAAGTGCCAGCGAAGCATCTTCAGCTTCAGCGATGTCAATCACAATTTGTAAGTATGAGTATCAGCCACCGTTCAGAGTGTTTACAAGATGACTGGAGAAAAATGACCTTGGGCTATTTGAGTGCACGTTTCTCATAAACAAACATCTCATCTCATTACCAGGGTACCAAAATGCCAGTGGAGGGAGCATCGAGGGAGTTTTACACATCAAGTGTTGGCATGCATGAGATTTGTTTACATGGGTAGAGCTGCTCATTGCATCATGAGAGACAATACCGCTATACACACCATGATGACACTGGCACTGTTTTCAGCCCTAAATGTAGCCTCCTGCATTTCAATGCATCTCACTGTGATTTTGGTTGGAGGATGGACTCCATTTACACGCTGTTGCTTCAACAGATGGAGAGGGAGGAGATGTTACAATGCAGCATGAACTAGATTTGAATCCTTCATGGCACATGGACAGTTTCCCAGGACACTGCACTAGTCCACTAAACCACTGTGGCACCTATTTCTGCATGTTTCTAGTCAAATCTCTATCCCAGTGATGCTAGAACATATTTAAATTAATTTAAATTAATACAATTTATCCTCAAATCTTAATGAAATTTGCTGAAATGTAACTGTATGGAGGACTACTAAACAAGCATCATTGGCATTGTTGTGGGTAAGAAAAAAATGAATGGCTTTTTCTTAGCTCTAATGCACACACAGAAATTCTGATTTAACAAACCTGGGAGCTTGAATGGTGTCACATTTGGTGAGTTTATCTGCAATCTCCCACCAAACCGTCCTAGTCCACTTGTCAGCACTGCCTTGGTTTCAAAACACAGTCACGCTTTAGTAAACAATTATTGTAAACTAAACTAATGGCATAATAGTAAGAGTATTTCTCTTTCAGACAGTACCAGTATTAGAATCTGGGGGGTGGATAACCTAAAGAAAAGTGGCAAAATGGGGATTTTGTTGCTTTACCCCTAAGAATGTCCACATGAATCGAGGAGAGCGTTGGCATTTGGTGATTTGGCTTTGATCATCACTGTCTAACTACCTACCGTTCATGTCTGGAGGTTATCCCACGCATTTAGGCTGGTCGTGGGCAGTGCACGGAGTTTCCTCGATATTGTCTTCTCTGCAAAAGGCACGGACGGGGTTCGAACCCGCGATCTTCGGTTTACGAGACCGACGCCTTACCACTTGGCCACCGCGCCTGCGCTAACCGACCCACCCCGGATCGTTCTTCACCATACATAGTTTCCCTGGTGACAGGGTGCTCATTGTAGTTAGCCGGAAATATGCTTTGAAAACAGGGAAATGCATACGCTACATAAGTCACGACTCGACATCCTCCAACAGAGTCATACACCAACCAAGCTGCTCAAATGATGGCGCATCTTTTCATTCAGCCACCAGGGGAGGCTGTTAACTAATATTTGTGCACATTTACAGCCTGGCCACAACTTGTACCGAAACGTCGATTACTTTCGATAGAAACGGAGTGGAGGTCCAACCCGGAAGCGAGGGGAAGGGAAGGGGTTCCCACCATATGGTTCCCACCTTTACCCTTAATGTTAACAAACCCCCTTTCCTCCGCTCAGTCTGTCATCACTTACTTTTCAGTTTCAGTGAAACTTACAACCCAATAGAAGTGTTGTCATTGACATAGCTTTCTGTCGCTGTTGTTTAACAACTGCACAACCATAAAAAGTGACGTGATTCAAGCTCACAAAATGCAGGCCAACGATAGCTAACAAGCTAACATTAACATATCTGTGAGTCCAATGTCTCCTTTGTGCAGCCAATTTCAAAAAGGCACCTTTCTGTGTTACAAATACAAAGGACTGCAAAAACAGCACAGGAAAATATATACTTACATGATATGTGATTGACTTGCTGTCCTTAGCCAGTTAGCATGTTAGTGGTTTAAGTGGATTTTACTGGTCATGCATGTTTGTTTGTTTGTTCTAAAAAAAAAAAACAGCAATAAAATATGTGACATGGACAAGACAAAGACGCCATATTTATTGTCGGGATACAGGAAAACGTAAATTTTGACATTGGGGCGTCTGCTAATGTGGTTGTGTCTGCCTCCCCCTTATTTCTTGCTTTCATTCTTTCACTCTTCATTCTTTCTTTCTTTCGTTCTTTCTTTCTTTCTATCAATCATTAACATAGACAATGGGAGCATATAAGAGTGTATAGCTGGTGGAGTTTTTTTCATTCCATTTTCCCCAGCATACCCATCTGGGTCATTTAATAGAAAAACAAAATACAATGATCATGTTATGTTTTCTGCCTTTTAGATGATTATCCCAGACAGCTTAAGCATGCAGTGAGTATCATATATATCATGTTACTCATGCACACATGTTAGGAGGGACATGGCTAATCTTCTTATCAGTTTATGTCCCGTGATCTCTCCTTGTATAATAATGATGGGAGTAGTTTGTGAAGTGAAGGATAAAACATTGCTAGTTCTGGGAGGAAGGAGAAAGACTTTTTGCTCACTTAAATTCATTCTTTATGTTGCAGTGTGATCAAACCAAAGTGTATTTATTGCACTGTAGCACCTGGGAATTTCATTGTACATCCCTACATTGATGTTTATACGTTTTTGTCAATTTCTTTATGATAAACTCTGAACATTTTTCTCTCTTGCGTAGCTGATATCTAGAAGAACCAGTAGGTTGTTCCTTTCCAAGCAATACAATATGCATGAGACCAGACTGAGTTTTTCACTGTCTTTCTTTTCAAAACATCAAAGATGAATGCTCGCCTGAGGGGCTTTCTTTGGATCAGATATCCTAGAGGCTGTTTGAAAAATGAATAAGACTCATTTCCATTGGGAATGAGTTAGTGTCGAAAATCACAGATGTGGAGTATTCACCTTGACCTGCTTATAGCAAATCATCAGCACATAAAGCAAAAGAAGGGTTCCCATAGTTGGCTCACAGCACCTTGAAATGTGACAATAAACGTCCAATCTGTTACCGTGCATACCCTGGTAGAACAATATAGTTCCACTTGGTTGAAACTTCAACTAGCGACGTGATGTGAATAACTTATTTTTATACAGATGAACATTAACAAAAGCTTTGAGCAGAACAATCACATGTGATAGGTTTATGTCATTATTTAGTGTCCTAGAGATGATTTTGCCAAGCAACTTGAAAATTTCAGACACTATTCAGTTTCATGGTCACTGCTTTTGTTGATGGCTGAATTTTGGGTAGTCATTAAAATGATATTCTCTGGAGTTTATCTCCAACTCTCAAGGTTTGTTGGAGTATATATGGGGGAGAATACTGATTGTTGCGGTAAAAATATTGTATATAGTAATTGTTTTTTTTTTTGCTCTTTAGAAATGTTTCTCCATGGAGGATGCAGAATAAAATCCTTGCCCTAAAGGTGAAGCTTAATTGCACAATATGTAGCTAACTGTCTTAGGGAACAGCAGGGCATACTCATGTTAGAGGAAAACATGTGCATCCTCTGTCGAGTGAAAATAAATTCTTACATCCAACATCCAGTCTACAATTGTTCGGGGTGTTTAGATTGCTGGATGTGCTACGATGCGTATAATGTCATACAGCATTGTTTTTTTTGTTTTGTTCAGAATATCATAAATCCTTGCAGCACCGTAACCTGAGCGATATCTGAGACAGTCTGAGATCACATTGTTCTGGGGCATTTGTGTTCATGTGGCGAGCACCAAGAAGCTCACTCCCTGAGAGAATAAGAAGTACTAATGTAGCTATCTTTTCAATTATTCATTAGTCTGTTTTGTAGACTCTCTTTGAAAAATCAGCTTGTTTTGCTGTGCCTGTGGAAGAATACTCCTGTGCACCGAGTCCATGAGAATAATATTTAACTGTTTGTTGGACAAAGACACATTTCTATGTTCTATATAGAGCTGCATGCTCAAGGGCTTTTACTGAGCCTATCATTAGATGTAGACCTCAGTAGATTTTATTCTGAACAAGGAGTTATTATTTTATTACGTAAATAAATACATTTTGAATAATGAAAAATTAGCTACAATACAAGTATACAAGTTATGTTTCAGTATGATAAGAGTTGCTAATGAACGATGGTTTCATGGCACCTTATTACCACTAGTGTTGCAATTCTCTGTAATTAGGACTGCAATAAATGGAAAAGGGAGTATGTTGCAAGCATGCAGCACTACCAAGACAAAGACTCTTTTTAATGCCATATTAAAAAATGGTAATTCAAAACCAACTGTTTTGGCTTCAGTTACAAGTACAAATAAAGAGTAAAGAAAGTAATACAATGCCAGCTTGCCTTCCCTCTAGATGAAGTGGCTGTAGTATTTTTATGAGGTCCTTGTTCAGTATGTCTGAAATGCCTGTGATAGTAACCTTTATAGGCCAGCATTACGTGACAAACGCCATTGTGTAAAGACATAACAAACCAATGGAAGCAGTCCCTAATAATGATTTAAAACTATCACTCCTATATAACCAATGGATATGACGGGATCTTTGAATGCAATATAGGACATCTAGTGGTCAGCAAAATAACTGCACCTTTAAATAAATAACTAAAAATTAATTAGAATAGAATATAGCACAAAATTATGATTGAAATCCCAAAACAATCACAACTACTCAAACTTGTTACAACCTCATCACATTTTCTCATATAATATACAAAATCAGATATTAAAACACAGTTTATAAATAAGATTGACCCATGCAACTACTCAAGCAACACACATCCACACATTTTTTTTTATTAAAGGGGCATTAAATAATCGATGAGCTTTAACGACCTCTTTTGGCGACCAGAAGGAATTACAACAACATCATCAATAACCCTGTAATTGACACAAACAATGAAGTCACAGTTTCAGAACAGAGGCAGGTTGTTAGCTAATTAGAGTAGAGATCCACCAGAAATGTCTAGTGAAGAGGTAATATATCAAGATGTCAAATACTGTATAATGACGATGCATTGTCATCCGCTTTTATGGCTTTTTAGCATTTGTAGCTGGATTGCTGTGCAACAGCAGTCAACAAAAACTGTACGTTGTAAGCTTTACAAGTTTGGTATTAATGGCCCCTTTATCCCACTTCCAGAAGGGTTTACATTTGGAGAAAGCCAAAAGATGCCTTGTTACCAACTGTTAAACATGGTGGTGGATCTGTAATGGTATGACCAGCCATCTCATGGTGTCATTTGGCCTGATGATTGCCCTGCATTGTCATATAAAGGCCAAGGAATATGAGGCAATTTTACAGGACCAGGTGCACCATATGAAGCAAGCACTGTTCCCTCATATTCCAAGATGATAATGTCCCCATAAACATTACTGAACTGTTATGGAAGCTTCTGGAGTGCAGAGAGAGAAATAGATTTCCACCTCCTTTCGAAGATGTTCTGACGTCAAAGGGTGTCCCTACTTTTTATTAGGTGGTTATTATAGTAATTAATAATATAAATAATGCCTAAGCTGTAAAGCTCGTCTGCAACAAGCTCAGAATGCAGCAGCTTGACCTTTAACTAGACCTAAGAGGAACATTACAGATGTTTTAATTTTTTAATTGGTTTAATTGGTTGTTGACATTTTTGATTTACTCACTTTATTTTACAGCACTTAGTAACTTTAAGAAAAGTGATATACAAATGTAGTTATAACAACAATATTACTGATACTACTATGACTAATAATATCAGAGTATATGTTTGTTTCTCAGATCAGGTTAATTCATAAAACAGTACACACATCATAGAATAAACGTCCTCCCAGTCATTTAGTTAAGTTACCATTAGCTTTGTCTGGGTTTTTTAGGGATCCTCCCTTTGGCAACTTACTGTTTATCTTGTGCTGTCTTGTGATCTCCCTCCTGCTAGCCTCTTATCCGAGAAATGTTACCACGTGCATTGGAGCTGCATTTGTTTTGGCAAAATATATATTTGTAACTTCAGCTTTGTTGCGTAGACGTGACAGAAAGAGTGTTGACAAGTTAAAATCTGAAAATAAAATGTATTTAAGTGTCACAATCAAGGCAAATGCAAGTGGCAGCCAACGCCATTGGTCTTCGCTGGTGTGGTGCGAGGAGAAAATTGGTCATTGTGAGAAGGGTATGCTGGATCTGACCCTGGCTACAGCAAGACAAGCGAGTGTGAAATCCAGTTGAAAGGTAAGCAGCTGATAAAGCTATAACAAAGGCAACATCATCTCTCCCCCTTTCTCCAAATTTTCTTTTCACCCTTCTATCTCCTCCTCTTTTTGCATTCTTCTGCTCATTGACTGGACTATTTCCCTTATAACTTCATATAGCAAATGCATGTACATTTAAACAAAATAGCATTTCTTTCCCCATGCAGATGACTGAAAGGTCTCTTTATGGCTGAAATGTGTAATTTCTAAGAAAGTGACTTGATTGCGCACAACATTGCTTTGTTCCTTGTTTTTTTATTTTATTGACACACTTAATAAACCATGATCAAATTCATTAGCTGGACTCTGCCACATGTGTATCCAGCAATTAGGAGCATATCACTCATGCCTGTTGGGTGTGTTACCATAGTTACAATATGATTCTGCAGACAATCATCTGGTCCTTGTTTCCTCCAATAGGGTTGCAGGGCTGAAGCTGCAATATAAAGTAAAGATGCTCATCTTTTAGCAACACACTAGTAAGAAACAGAAACAGGCTCATGAGTATGAGAAAGTATTGCATAGTGGGAAGCAGGGGATTGTGCCCAGTCATGGCGGACCACAGAAATAAGATCCGACGACCCGCACAGCAGGAGAGGAAGGTGAGAGCATCTACCATTTTGAAACTCAACTCCTCTTATTGTTCACCGAAAGCGTCTGGCGGAACAAAACAGTGACAGTAAACAAGATACGCCTTAGCGTTCAGTCTTTGAACATAATAAGGGACCAGGAAGAACAAAAAGGTGGTGTCAGTTTAAATGAAATGCATTAGTTAGATGCTGCTGATGTCAAATTTAGTTTCAATTGGCGTGATCAAAGAATTCCAGCTGAGGTCTTGTTTACTATCAAGATGTCCGTTTCATAATATATGAAAATGGTCATTTTTTTTAATTCTGTTTTTTCAGAATCTTCTACTATTGAGATAAATGTATGATTCTGCAACTAGTTACAAATTACAAATTTGGCCTCAATCAAGCAGAGTGCTCCAAATCTGATGTATTTAGTGGCCACCATGGAGGAGCTTTGAGGCCAAGCTTGTTGAAATCAAAGGCCTGAGAGCTAAAATAATTATTTTGTTTGCTATGCATATGGTTTTGAGAAAAGTAAATGTGGTCAGTAAATCTGCGGCTTGGAAAAGGACAACAGCCAATGCAGCATGTTCATGCTGCCCCCCTACTGGGCGGCCCATGAGCCTGTCGATATGGCAGTTTGATGTTGGTTGGAAAATAAGAACCCCCCACAACAAACACAGAGAGGGCTGGAACAGAGAAAGAGGGTAGAAAGGGAAGAACCATCGACAGATGGACTCCGTTGTGATTAAAGATGGCGGCAGTTCATACTGCAGACTGCGAAGGACTATACTCGATCCATAGACAAGCGGTGGGAGTAGTCTGCATTTCAGCACAACAAAACCAGCAGCCACATAGTAAGGTAAACCCAAATGAAGACAGCAGGTATGATGTCTGCTTTTGAATCACAAAGGATGAAAACCGCTATTGGCAATAACTTTTTTACAATTTTATTGTATATCGTTCCATTATGTCTCTGTGGGTGTTTGTTGTCGTTTTTCATTTCACTGCCGTACTGCTATTGTTGTGTCCTCCCTCTCGTCAAAAGCAAAGCACATCATTTGATTTGATTTGACGTGCATCCTTTGACTACACTAGGGAAGACCATGATAGACTCAATGCTTGATTTTGTTTGAATATTTTCAAGCCAGCAGATCTTCTCGGATAAGGTACTTTCGACATTTGGTGCATAGATACAGAAGTATGTCAATGGCATTATGTCACCAAAATAAATACGGGCCTTTAAAATAGGTGTTTCCATGCTTGTAAGAATATGGTGCTCTATGAGCTAGAATATCCAGCAAAATATACTCAAGTCTGCAAATTGTTAAATCCTCTGTGCCTAATCCACTCCAGGGCTTGATAGTCATGATATATTCAGCCAGGACAAAGGACATCAGCAGGACGCCAGAATACATTTTCTGACAGTCTCTTGATATTACTCTGACAAATTTTAAGAACTTAAAAGAACAGCATACAGCCTAAATATACCAAGACACACTTTCATGCAAAACCTCTAATTCAGGTAACTTGATTAATCTAATCCACGTTTTTGAGTGTATCAATTTTGTCCGATTTTTCTGGTAGAAGTCCTATGTCATTTTTCTATGTTGTCTTCCTCTGGAATAATGTTTTGTCTTGTTTTCTCAATTTTTTGTGAATTCTTTGAAGACAACCAATTTGAAAAACAGAAATCTCTATTGTGTGCACTCAGAATGGCAACATTCATTAAATGTCTTAATAGGCTTTTGTTAATCGTAGAGTCCGCAACAAAGATAAGCCTATTTCAACCAAGGCCTACAAGGGGGTGTAAATCCACACTGACAGGTGGAACAAAAGACAACTGAAAGGAAGGAACTGGGGAATATGAAGTCTTCCCCTGGGACTTTACAACACAATGTTTAAGTATCTGAAAGTGTTTATGAAAATCTAAATAACATATTTCTTAATAATGAGAAATAACTCATACATTCTGATTCCTACCTCTTTAAGAGCAATGATTACATGAACTCTCCTAACAAACAGCAATTAGTGGATTTTGCTTTCTATAATTAGAAATGAATGAATGAATGAATGAATGAATGAATGAATGAAAGGGAAAAAATAGTAATATTGTTACCTAAGGGATTTTCCCACTATTTTTGTTTGACTATTCTGACACAGAATTAGGCTTTTAGATATATACGGTTCATTTTTCAGTTACAGATTCACACCTGGGAGCTGCACAGTGCATGCCCAAGTCTCTATTGTTCTGCTGAGCAGCTCCACTGGGGCAGCTTGCTCAAGGGCACCTTGGTGGGAGTTGTTAGGGGAGAGCATTTGTCATTCACTTTCCCCACCCAGGCTGTTCAAGGGATTCAAGTCGGTGACGTTCCTATCACAAGCCCACTTCTCTGAGCTTCAGGCTATCGAACCCCCTGTCAAGATGTTCCTATAAGGGTAGTCATCAAAAGAACACCTGCAGGCCACTAAGTTTCATTGTTAAGGTTGACAGCTTATTGAAGGTTGTCATATTGTGATTGAGGTTAACTAGGGAAAACAAACCCAATCAATCTGACCTTCATTTTCTCCTTTTTTCCCAATTTCCTGAGAAAATAATATGCTGATTTTTGATTTTAGAAGTAGAAAAAAATCAAAACAAACAAACAAAAAAACGTAACACCTTACCAACCAATTCAGTGACACAGCTGGCAAGTCTATCTCAGAATTCTGTATTCAGGCCCATTCTTTAAATGTTTTTTCTTTATTGGTTGGATTAATGCATTTCAGATGCGGCATTGTATTTATGAGTTTGTTTCTTTACAGTTTTGATTGTTACTATTCATATTATTTTGCAATCATTTTTAATTTAGAGTTGTAACAGTGATACCTGGGCTAGTATTGGTATAGAAGTGAAAATTGTGACATTGTGACATTCATTGATGTGTCATTTTTTTTAAAGGGAAAATTTTGTCTCTTTCTGTTGTTACTTGGCAGATAGTCAGGGTTGTGTACGCAGACTTGTATCGGTAATGAAACAGTAGAATATGTTGTCTTATTTTTAAAAAGGTGGGTGTGGCTCATGGGCAATTCATGTTGTTAGATCCATGGAGGTCAGAAGGTGCTCAATAAGCCAAAGAAAGGCATTACATTGGGGGAGTAAGTATTGTTAAAGGGGAATTCCACTCTGATGCACTTGGGCACGTCATGAGTGTAACTTGGAACCACTGAGTGTGCCAAGTTTGTGCAGACACTGTTGCTTTGGACTGATCAACCCAGCTAGGGTTGATAAGTTCATAGCCTGTGTCCAACTAACGTTAGTCCACAGATCACTACTTGAGCCACATCCGCCCTGAGGCCCTCTCTACAACTCTTGTTATAGTTTTGGTGGCGCTCTTTTACACGACTGAAAGACTGTGGTCCCTGCAGAGGGACTGGCCTGGGAACTGCCCACCTCTATTGGTTCTCACCTGTGCCTGCCATAATCCATCTAGTCCTCTTACTTGGTTCTCTTCCTCATTGGCCTCCTCCATCTGATCATCACAGGAAACAGCCTGGCCACCTGTCCTGATATTTCAAACAGGAGCACAGTGTCTAGCCTAAGCATGATCACTGCAATGGAGTGTGGGAATTTGCGATGCTTCCCTAGATCAACCTTTTGCAGGCCCGGGCTGTGGCTTCTCCCCCACTTTGATGAAAGTAATGGCCTGCCTTGCTGGGTGATGCTTCTGCAGATGGTGTCTGCTACTGCCTTCAACAACTGGTCGTGGTGCCAATGACAGGCAACAGCTGAGGATGTCCTCGAGCACTTCTCTCCTGAAGCACAGGGGTACTTCTGGTGATTCAGCTTTGCCCTAGCAGAGGAGGTTGGGTGGGCTGGCGAGGGCGTTGTGTAATCATGAACTTGATATACTGAGGCTTGGCCTGGCAAAGCTTGGACTAAGATTTTATTTTAGACTCAGCCTACACAACTGCATTGTGCGCCTTCCACTTCTGGGCCTTCCTTCTATGCCAGCTAGAGAAACTAGAGGCAGAGTCCAGAGAGGTGACCATGAAATCCTCAGTCAGCTGCTTATAGGGAGATTCAGTTTGATCTTCTGCCCATATAAAGTGATGCGGCTAAGCCCTCATGATGGGCCCAGCCATCTGTGGAGGTACTAGTTGATCTTCCTTTCAACTCTTGACAGGAGACAGTGGGGCTTCAAAGATTCACATGAGTTGTGGGAGGATGCCATGCTGGTAAAATCAGACCTTAAAAATAAAAAATAGCATATGTCAATACATGATCCCAATCATGATCATGAACAATTCTCTCCTGAAGCTAAAATCAGAGAATCAAGCCTCTCAATACAGTCATGTGTCATGTCTTACCAGATGTAAAGTTTAAAGCAGTGCTACTGAAATAGATAGTGTACCATCAGGGTGCTGGGTGCTGTCACATGAGGCATTAATACAAACTAAACTGGCCTAGAGCATAGAAATACATTACATTCAGAGATATTCATCTTTCAGACACTAGCTGTTTGTTTTTTTTGGCCATCACAATTTGGGTAATATTTACTTGCATTCTTGAAAGTTTTGTTTTATATTTCTTAGCCCATTATTACCAAAATTACCAAATACTAATTAAATAATTTACCACTGTCCAAAATAATGCATACATGCAACTGTAAACAAAACTTTCACAGCCTCAAAAAACACATCAAACTCATGTTTACAGGCCACATGCAGTCAGTCCTTGTATAAAAAGGTCAGACAGAGTGAAAGAAATCTTCAATCTTCAATCCAATAAATCATTATATACAAGAAAGCCAGGAAAACAGTGTTTCAGTAGAGGGCACCATGCTGCAATCACAGGTTGTGGCTTTAAGTGATCCAAGCTGCAACTGCAGTCCCAACTCTAATCATAATATATACTTTTGGAAAAGTATGTGCCCAATTGAAAACAAATGATTTGTGAACAGAACTGGTTAGGTGTGTTAGTCTTGGCTGAGTAGGTTTTGGGAGTTGGATGAGGAGAGATGACCATATATATATATTTGTATACCTATATTTACAGTTGATCTAGATAAATACGTGAACATGCAACAATGTTGAATTACATGAATTACGTATGTATTTTCCATACCTCTATAAATATTTTTTCCATGAATATTGAAAATAAAATACCTCCTGACTAATTTGGTTCTGAAACATGGGCTTGATTTTTGATGGTGTTAGATTATATCTTTTTATAACTATTTTATTATACCTATGGGGTGATGTTTGATGCTATAGCTTTTTGCAGCAAAATTAATCCTCCGTGTTTAAAGTCAAATACTTTTATTAAAAAATAACAAATAGAACAGTTGATATTAAACTTATATTTCTTTTCCAGGAACAAATGGATGGAAAAGACAAAAGATTATGGCAACATTCTCCTTTGGTGAGGCCGTCCCATTTGACAGAGGTGAGAGGGATGTTGCCTTTACTGGAGCCTGATTTGTTAAAGGACCTCGCAATGGAAACCACAATAAATGGATTTACTGCCGGAGGATGCACGAGGAAGAAGTTCATACTTAAGGTAAAATGTGCTGGTTTGCATGTTAATCAGCATTTATTCCATCATCTTCCTTTGAAGCATTTATTCAAAATGCTAGCAGACAAATGGACTGTGTTATACAGTATTTGTGTGTGCATGTGTACACAGATACAGCGCTTTGCATTACAGCTGAAGAGTTCAATTTTTGTTTCATCAGAACACAAAGTCAGAGTCTTTCACATGGCTTTTTGCAAACTCAAGGTGTGCTGTCATGTGATTTGTTTGCCCCTGGCGTGGCTTCCTTCTGGCCACTCTGCCTTACAGCCCAGGAAAATGGTGCACTGACTGTCCTTCCAGATAGCTCTCCATCATAGCCAAGGAACTCTGTAGTGTCAGTGGTCTTTGGGTTCTTGGTCTCCTCCCTGACCAAGGTGCAAAATTTAATCACATGACCAGCTCTAGGAGGAGTCTGGGTAGTTTCATTATTTTTCCATTTCCTAATAATGAGCCCCCTTGTGAACTCCCAACACTTTATAAATTGTTTTATAGCCTTCCCCAGATCTATGCCCCGTCATAATTCAGTCTCTGAATACTACAGACATTTCCTTGAACTTCATGATAGTTTCTTCTCTGGCATGCAGTGTCATGTGGAACCGTTATATAGACATATGTGTATATGTGCAAATGTTTTGTTCTGAATCATGTCCAATCAATTGTATTGGCTACAAGTGGAATCCAATCAAGTTGTAGAATCATCTCAATGACATTCAAAAAAAAGTCCTTGAAATTGGATGCACCATAATTAATGAATACTTATGGACTTAAAACATTTCAGCTTTTCGTTTTTAATTTGTAAAAAAATGTAATGCTGACATGAGTTATGAGTATCAATTACGGGAAAATTTAATCCATTATTTAATCCAGGCTGTAACAAAATGCAGAAAAAAGTCAAGGGAGTTGAATGAAGGCATTGTATAGGCTAAGAAAATCAAAGCCTGGAGTATTTGTTTAAACCTAAAGCTAGATGCAAGATTTCTTCTTTGAAATGTGGGTCTGACATTATTATGGGCTGTTTTCAGTAGTAGTTGAGTCCCAACAAGGCTCTGAATCCCTTTTTCCTGTGGTTATTGTAGCAACACCTCTTGTACTGAAGAAAAAACATTTGAAGTTAATGTTTGTGTTACATGGGACACCATGTTATTTATGTTAAGGTCATGTGGCTTAGCCTACATATTGCAGGTATGACAAAGAAACAATTAAAAGCAAGATTCACACAACACTTAGAAGAAGAAGGCACTAACACTAACTAACTCCAAGGCATTGTAAAGAAAAGAAGCCCTTGGGGAGAAAGGACTCCTTACCTTAGGCTACTACATTGTGATGCGATGTGGTGTCCCTCAATGGGTTCAATCACATTCTTCCTAATGTGGAAACTTCATTGGATCTATTTTTATTGACTGTTTTATTTTTCTTTCTTTGTCTTGCCTTTTTACAAGGAGACAGATGTCATATTGATGTAAAAACTTAAAATGCTGTTGGAAAGAAGTAACTTAATTGAATAGAAGGGGATGGTTAGATAAATGGATGTTTAATGCTGTGAAGAAAAACTGAGTATTTTAAACGGTGACGTGCACAGACTCTGATCAGACTCTGAAAGAGTTCTCAATAGTTTGGCATCTCTCACAATTTTGTTTTTTCATCCAAAGGAGCTTGCTTGAAAACATTCATGTGGCCTTAAATTCTCATTGCTGACCAATGTAAGCTCTTGAAGAAAGGTAAGGAATGTGTACCAGGATTGAATAGCCTATAGTGGAGATACTGTGGTATAAATGCTGTTCAGACTGGTTATATGCCCTTTAGCTCATAGCTCCTGAAGTGATCGGTGTTAGTGATGCTTTAGAAACTATCTTGGTGTTTCAATCTAAAGAGGGCACCTCTGCCCCCCCGCCCCACACACACACACATAGTGCAGTACTGGAATAAATATTGGAGGCATATTTAACTGTGTACAACCCACGCTCTATCAGCGTCTTGGTCTTGAGCAGGCCATTAATGTATTAATGTGATATGATGCAGATGTGACTCAGAATCAGGTATAGGCCTGTTCACATTATATTCTTCTCAAATGCTTTTGATCTCATAAAATAAGTGTAAATGATAATGTTTTCATCTTCGGTCTAGTAAAGCCTTGTTATTACCCCGGTTATTTGCTGCTGTGGAACCACAAAAATTGTCAAATGCCTCTACTTGCCACCCCAAAACAGTATTGCACTTGTAGTCTAAATAGTCTAAATTCAAAAGGCAAATATGCCCTTGCATGCTCTCTGTGAAAAAGGCTCCAATCATGAACCAATTGTTTTCTCTAGACCTGCAGGTAAACCACTGATCTGTATTGGTTTTCTAAAGCTGCCAGAGGCCATAGCAGAACAAAAAATTATCCATAAACTGGCTACTTATTTACTGGGAACAGTAATTGCGGCGTGATCAATAGCCTAGTGTAGCCTTCGTACAAAACATCACATCTGCAGCATTTCACAATATCGTGCTCATACACTGATATCAGGATCAGTCTTTCGCCAAAGGATGTTATTTAAAAAAAAAAAAAGAAAGTCAGCCATTATGCCAGCACACATTCGCCTAGACTTTAAGATTACAAACATTCGTACAACCGTCATATTTTTGGCAGTTTGGGTCTCAGAAAGCAAGAAAAGCGATATTTTAAATACTGGCAACTGGTTTATTATATACATTATTTTTATTTTATTTTTAGTAAAAAAAAAAAAATCCGTTTATCACGTGTAGAAATGAAATACTGGTAATTTGTGTTGTGAACGGGCGAGGCGCTGTGCATCATCTGCTCCGTAGCCTCAGCTCCACACAGACAGTGAGAGACAGCAATGGAGAGGTGGAGAGCGGACTGTTTTCTTTGTTATTTTTAAACTCTTCCAATTCGCACCTATGACACTGTTCACGGTGACCTGTGCCGGTTCAAATCCCCGATGCACTCGAAAGCAGCGAGAAGATTTTCACCGGTTAAGTATATATCACTTTTTTTCTCCCACCCAGCTCAGAGATTGGGATTGCGGTAGTCGGGAGATATGTGCCATCGCTTTGCTGGTTGTAAATCAATTCCTAAATCGCTGTGGGATCTCTCTTACCTCCGTGTCTTCCAGCGGTAGGGAAAATGTTCGCGGTCGTCAGTTGTTCGCTTAGTTCAACGGGCGTTAGCGGAGATAGCGGCGATATTAATAGGTAAATAGTGTTGCAAAGTTGTGCACTTGTCGGTCGGGTGCTGGAGGGCCTGGCTGTGTGTGTACGGAGTTTGTTTCTGGCTCCCCTCCCCCACCCGCCGCTGCTGCTGCTGCTGCTGCTGCTGCTGCTCTGCTGCTCATTCTGGAGAGGCCAAGACATGAATGTGATGTGAGGCTCACTTCAAAAGGAGCAAGGGCTTGGTGCTGTACAAAACGGACAGTTCCGCTCCTCGGCTCTGATTGGCTGAGTCACGTTCGAAGACGTTCTAAAAAAATCCTGGTAAATACACACACACACACACACACACACACACACACACACACACACACACACACACACACCTACCTGTGACCGCATAACCGTTAATTTAAATATGAATGCTGCGCTAACCGAGTATCACCCCTGACACAGCTACGTATGTGTCGCCTAGCAACCACGTTGTTTAGCTACTGGTCAGGAACTATATTGCTAGGCATTCAGTTATGGATTAAAAAAACTTGAACATTTGTGTGCGGTTTTTATTACAATGGTTTTGTGACTTGAGGCCGAGATTTACAGTGATTTTAGAACAGCTAAGAGGCTTATTGCTTTAACAACACACCAGATCCAGTCACGGTACTGTATCGTCCATAGAGAAACGCAATATTAAGATATGTACTTTTGTAGGCATAGCTAATAAGGACTGTGTATTGGACAGAAAATGCATGCTTTCATGGAGCCGAGTTGTCCTCAGTTGGATTTTATACAACCACTTCAAACCTGCAGTTAGGCAGTGATTCAGCCAGGAGTTCATATTTTCATAGTTAATCATTTTAGACGAGTGCTTTCTGAACCAGAGGATTATTCCCTTGGCATTTTAACTTAAGGGGGAGAAGCTGGATATGAAATGGGTTAGAAATATTTTTTTAAGGTGACCACATTGCAAAACTCTAAACCAGGCACCTGGCTTCGTGCATACATGCAGGTGTGCTCACGCATTAGGAGTGTGCAGATGTGGCACTGGTATTTGTGCCTGTATTTGTTCAATTAGGAAAATCATTTATTTGTTTACTGGGCAAGACCGAGAGTGGGCGTGGCCTTAACTGAAAGTGATGGCAAACAATTACAAATGATTTATAGAAAAATCAGTAAGTGACTGAAACACACTTGTCAACCTTTTCAACATTGTAAATACAATTTTTGTTTTTCTTAAACCCTGAAGTATTTTGAATGCTAAAACCATCACTAATTGGGAGACAGCATTCACAATTTACATAGGAAAATAATTATGATTCAAAGTATGTTATATAAACTAGATTTGTTTTGAATCGATATTTTGAAGTTATATTTTTCACTTTTATTATTGATTGGTTAGAACCTACACCTCCCCTTTGTCCCATAGGGATCTCATCCTCACTGGCTGCAGCTCCATATTGCCCACAGCTGTCAAGCAGTACTAGCTGTCTTAGCAAGCTATAATGACTGCTGCATGACTGTGTGAGTTATAGGCATGCATATTTGCACCGCTACAAGCAGCTTAGAAAATCAGCAATAAAATACTTACTAGTAGCTATAGTACTACTAGCTGGAGGAAGCTGAATCCAGCACTCTTATCTCTGTGCGTGATATTAGTGGAGACATGAAGAGGGAGAAACAGACACCCTTGTGCTGTAGGTCAGCGAGAGAGCCCAGGGACAATACATGGGGACACTGAATCCCTGAAAGCTCCAGGGGTGCTGTTCTTTAGCTGACCCTGCACTATGACCTTCCTGTATGGGGGGGTAGGGGGGCAGGTGGAGAATATGACACAGGCATAAATAAAGTACTACATTATTATTATTGTTAGATGCAATATTGAGCATATCAGCTAATTGGAGAGGGAGGAGGACTGCTTCATTATTGAGTTTATAAACCTTAAATGCACCTCTCAGTGTGCTGATGCACTCTAATACTGATTTGGATGAAATGGAAGGAGATCTGTAACGATATGCATATAATTCAGTAGGATGTCAGCAAGCACTGACTAGCAGCAAGCAGCAAGTAGGAGCAGACAGCCATGCAGCCATGATTCCTGGGTCTCAGCCGGATCACAAAGCCACTGCTCCATAGCTGAATGTGATCTAGGGCTGCACAATTAATTGAAGAGCAATCAAAATCACAACATTGATGACTGTAAGACTCGGTTTAGGCTTTCTGATGTTATGCAGGATCTGTGGCTTACAAATCAAGTGGATGAAAATCTTTGATTGTATTCCAACCGAGCCATTTGAATTGCTGAAAACCCCCCGAATTAAAGCATATTATATAGATATATTGCCAACAATATTTATCAATTCCAGGCCTGTTGATATGAAGTAACTTCTATTTTATTTCTAAACCTAGCGTTTTTGTTTTTTTCAACCAAGCATTTTAGAATGAGTTTTAAGATATCTTGATAGAAGGTTAGGATTAGTCGATATTTGGATGATTTAATAAAGCTGCATCTCATTGTATATTTTTCCCTCTTGCAGGAGAATTTCTTTTGCAGTGGCATAAGTAGAGGTCTGGATCTAATTGTTTTGCGGTGTGGGCTCGACGGGGACGTGGTGTATGGACGCTGTGACTATGAGCGTAAGCGGCAAGGGGGGCTACTTAGTGGACCTGGGAGGCAGCTTCACTGAGGATGCCCCTAGACCTCCAGTCCCTGGGGAAGAAGGCGAGCTAGTGTGCAGTGATGGACGCCAGTACAGCAACATTGTCTACTCCTCAAAGAATGAGAGCCTTAAAAGTGAGGCCTCTGTTGCTACACCCAGACGACCTGACTTGGACCTGGGTTATGAGCCAGAGGGCAGTGCATCCCCTACACCACCCTACTTGAAGTGGGCAGAATCTCTTCACTCCCTCCTGGATGATCAGGATGGTATCCATCTGTTTAAGACGTTCCTCAAGCAGGAGGAGTGTGCAGATATGTTAGACTTCTGGTTTGCATGCAGTGGCTTCCGCAAACTTGAGGCTAATGAGGGCCATGAGGAGATGAAGGTGAAACTGGCAAAGGCAATCTATAAGAAATACATCCTGGACAACAATGGAATTGTCTCCAGACAGATCAAACCAGCTACCAAGTGCTTCATCAAAGACTGTGTGGTGAAGCTTCACATTGATCCAGCCATGTTTGACCAGGCTCAGACTGAGATTCAGACTATGATAGAGGAAAACACCTACCCTTTATTTCTTAAGTCTGACATATATTTGGAATATACCCGGACAGGGGGAGAGAGCCCTAAGCTGTACAGCGATCAGAGCTCTGTTTCTGGGAATGGAAAGGGTTTATCAGGGTATCTACCGACATTAAATGAAAACGAGGAATGGAGATGTGACCCAGAGCTGGAGGAGCAGCCTGAGTGTGACCCTACCCCTAGCAACCGGCTCACTCAGAAGTTGCTAATGGAGACGGCGCCACAGCGCGTTGCCAACAGCACGAGATTCCAGGACAGTCAGGAGTACAGGTAAATCCTCCCAGCTATCTAGAAACCTTCACTTCAGCTTCTAACTACACAGTTATTCTCTGCAAACTGCTGAATTAGAAATAAACCGGAGCCCCCCACTCCCCCAAGGGTGCTGCTTGAAGTTCGAGATGAAAAGGGAGTCTGAGTGTAGCACAACAGACAGCTTAAGATGAGAGAAGGTGGTGTATGAAGAGACTCATAAGTACTTGTGACTGTTGTGGTGAGGAATTGTCAGAGGTTGCTGGAGCTCTTTTACCTGTTGTTAGATGGTGGAGGACGTAGAGGGTTTGTGTTGTTTCTCATGCAGGCACTCTGCAAATTATATGCTTTCCCATTGGGCAGGGTTCTCTAGTGAAAGAGTCTAACAAGATTTTCTCTAGGTGAGCTTATAGTTTTCCAAAATCGGTTATTTGCCTTGAGATTCTACTTGTTTAGCAAGAAAACATGTATTATTATCATTCTTATTATGTCCACATCTATGGGGAAAGCATAGACCTTTTGTATAACAAGATGTTTTATACCTATTAAGAATATTCTATTTGTTCTAAGGTCAGTCTAGACTTGCCAAACTTGTTTCATAATCACTAGTCATAGTGATCATAGTCCAAAGGCAGCACACTTGCTGTATCCCCTGCCATTTTCGAAGCATCAGTACTAAAGCAAATCCATGAACGACCCCTGAGTCAAAACCTCCCTGTGTCTTGGTGGGTAATCGAGTTTTCTTTTTCTAAACTGTTTGAAGAATGTAATCCAGACAGATCAAGCATGCAAGCTAGAATTTGGTTTGGGAAAATAATTCCAATAATCTACCAAATTAATCGGTGTATTAAAGTGCAAGCAGTAAATTATTGACTCCAATGTATTTTACGTGGAATAATATCACATCAAATGAAAGCCTATGGACACGCCGACGTGCAGGTGTGGGGTGATCAGGTGATGGCATTACCTCTGGAAATAATTTTAAAATGGAAAAACATAATTTGATTTGTAGTGTCAAAAATCTTTGTCTTTCAAAGAAGGAAGGAGTATCTCGCTGCAGTGCAGGCTGTGTTTGCCAGCAGCGTGTGTGTGTTACAGCAGTATTAAAAACAGTAGCCTCTGTGCTTTTGAATGCTTTCCAGTTTCAGTGTGGGAGGTCAAGGTGAACTCAGCCAGTGTTATTATAGTCTCTGCAATGCTTAAGTTTGCTAATGTTAGTTTGATGCGCCTGTAGATGCAGCTCTAGGGATATGTCCAGATTGAAAATCAGTGTGCAGACCAGTCATTTAGTCTGAACAAATTCTCTTCTTTTTCAAATTACACTTGAAAGGTCTTGTAGTCTGATCATGCCAGCATTCATCAGTTTAGTGCATGTCAGTATGATGCCATCACTATGTTTATACATAACATGTGAATTGCACATTTATTTCCTGCATGTATTCGATTCAGTGCATCTCTATGTGCGATTCAACTGTGACTACACTTGGCTCTCAATTAACCTGAGACAGTACACAATGGGCTGGCTCTGTAAATGTGAAGTTGAAACTCAAACAGCAGCAATTAATTAGCTTGACCTGTTCATCTTTTGGATACATCTCTCAAGAGACTGTTTGCTTTCATTTAAAATCAAGTGGGTTGTTGAAGGACGAGTGAATTATATTGTTGATTTGAGCAACAGGTGCTGAGTTGAAATTTGCAAATCCATTTCAATAACTAGTGGTGTTCCGTGTCTTGATAAAACATAGTACTGAAGAAAATGTTTGAAAAATGTACTTAAAGGAAGGTGCCACCGGGAGGGATAACAGACATTAACAGGCTTAACCATGCCTATACAGTAGGCATGGTTAAGCCTGGATTGTGCACCAGTTGTTTTTGAAAGGCTTAATAGAGGGTGTACTACAGAATGTTCCCAAAAGCTATTGTAGCACGAGACTGGTAAGATGTCTTGCTGCCTGTATATTCTTAAAATGATTGCAAAAGTATCCATTTCTACAGCCAAATAGAGTTAACCTCGTATCCACAGTGAGAAGAATTCAGTTTCATACTGTTCTTAAGACAAAGATTTTGTTCGGCCTTGCAATCTGAAGCAATTAGGCTATCAATTAATTAAAAAGAAATCCCATAGTCTACCTGGTTCCATTTGAGTCAGAAACCTGTAAAGATTCCAAGGTTTTACCAGCTTCAGTTGGCCTTCATTTCTTTTCTTAATATTTTTGTGCAACAACAGACTTCACCATGGTGCAGTTATTGAAGATGAGCAATATTTTCCGTAGCTGTCAACCTACTTTTCACACAACAGTCTGAGAAAAAACCTTAAGTTGAAGATGCCTCAATTATTTCTTTCTTTCTGAGAAAGTCTGCGAGAAGCAGGTGTCTCGGGTGAATAGTTTTAATGTCACCCCGTTCTTTTTAACGGCGCTTTTCAACTGCATTCATGTTACTTAGTTTAGTTTGTCATCGAGAGTTTGCTTCTTGCCATCTTGGGCTGCACATGTTAGCATTAAGTTAAGTGGATATCTGAAAGCTACGAAAACACTCCACCCTACATCTGAATGTGTACTCCTGGATTTGGTGAGAATTAATTACTGAGTGCAATGCAATTTTGAGGTTATTTCTAAATTATTACTTCAGCTATCAAGCATTTGGCTGGAATTCCAGAAAGTCACGCTTCATTTTTAAATAGCCTTTTAGCTTTACCCTGTGGGTTTTTGTGAAACTAAATTTTACATCAGTTGTGTCTGATCTCTTCAAAGACAAGCAACTGAGGACATTAAATAGTCTTTCAGATCAGCTTTAAAAGATCATCTGACTCGAGAGGTAATGACCTATGATGTTCATGTATGTTTGGTGAGGAGCTCAGTGTCTGTTTTCATTCAAACAAGAGCTGTACTCCAAAGGCTAGCCTTCATAGTCTTTGTATCCGTGTTTTGATGGAGTTCATTTTATTTTATTTATTTTATTACAATCATAGATTTCATTTCATCTGGGTCAATTTGGGATTTTTCACGATTCCAAGGCAAGTCTCTTTCTAAGATGTAATGGATATTAAACACAGCCATATAGCATACATTGCAAGTGTTGCATATTGTAGATTGAATGAATGACAGCAAACACAGATGCGTCAAACAGTTATGTGAGAACATATTATGAGCATATGTTTTTGATATATAGGCTATAGGCCAGCAATTATAGAATGGATAGCTTTGATATGAATGCGATGTAACTACCAAACAAAACTTCTTAAAGCTGGAAGCGGTGAGGGAGGAGATGGGATGATCCAGCCAATCGCCATCACTCCATTTTTCTAGTCATCCCTATTATTCTGTTTGCAACAAGTAACTTTCAGCTTGGCAACGTGCACGAGGCTTCAGCCTGCCAGCCACTTTATGAGCTCTTACTTACCATTAATGAAGAGTGAACTTGTTTGTTGCATCTATCATGGTGCAACTATGCTGACTTATTGTTTCTTTTCCATTTATAGCTTGAGCTTTTTCAGCTACAGAGTTTATGACTTTCTAATGCTAGTGACAGTGTATGGCAAATGTGAGCGCTGGTATTTTCATAGTAGCTGCTATTACTATATTTTTAAAAATAATATTTGTATCATATTTTTTTATCAGACCCAATTTTAGATTAAAAATAGGTTTATGTTATAGGTATATCTTTGCACCTGTGATATTGTCATGCAAGATAAAGTCAGCTAAAAAAAAACTAAACAAGAATCAGATTGAAAAAATTCCAGTATTGAACCATTTCTCAAATGGAACTACAGTGGTTTCATACCAGTACAGAAATACTGTTCAACACCATTCTGTTATCATTTATTCATGGTTCTGTCAAACTAAATGTTGCCCAGTGTAATCATAACCCTAAAAGCCTTTTTCTATAGACTGCACTTCTATCTCGTCTGAAATCTTAACACGTCACCAACCATTTGAATTGTTTCTCCACTGCTGTAGAATGTAGATGCTAATGATAATGAGTTGGTAGCAAAGGTTTGGTTTTGAACTCTGGGAGCTTCTGCATTGCTAAACAGGGAGAAAGCATGTAGTAAACACCTCAGGGAATTCAAATTTAAATATAAAGAGAGGAGGCCTACCACGATCTATAATTCATGTGTACGGAGCAGTTTAAAAAATGTGTTCAGCGAGGTTGAGTCAATGATGGAGGCTCTGATGAAGCCTCCCTACCTCGCTTTAGACACTGAAGGATGGGAGTGTGGCTATTTCTGAGTGTTGCATGAGAACTGAGAAGTGCTTGTGTGATGTCTTGTGAAGCATTTTGTAACTAAAGTGCAAGAAAAGTGAAACGTTTATTATTATTACACATCCATATCACCTTGCAATGTGTGTATAAACATATTCCTACACAAACTCAGTTATCATGGAACATGTGCTGCTGTTTTTCCAGGCTGAAATGGAAATGGAGGCCATTTTGCTATTTTGAACTTGTCAGTTCATCATATAAGCAGGGGTGTCAAATGCAGGTTTTCGTTCCAACCGAACAATACACCAGGTGATTCGACTGGTTATCACACCCTCAACCAGAGAGGAGAGACTAATCAGTGAAATCACCTGGCGTAGTCTTTGGTTGGAATGAAAACCTGCATAGTCTCGGCCCTCCATGGCACATGATTCGACACCCCTGATATAAAAGATTTTTTCCCCAAATCACATAACATACTACTGAACCTGCCTGTTTCTATAGATAATGTAATGTTGTTTTTAATATCATGTATATCACACCGTAGTCTATTTTGGCAAGTCAACAGTAAATGTGGTACCTGGGCAGTTTGCTTTACATGTGTGTTTGTTTTTCCAGACATGCACCGTGGCGGGAGCCCATCAACCCGTACTATGTCAACACCGGCTACGCTATGGCTCCTGCCACCAGCGCCAACGATAGCGAGCAGCAGAGCATGTCCAGCGACGCAGATACACTCTCGCTTACAGACAGCAGTGTGTATGTATTTCCTCATGCCTGCCTTACACACACACACACACACACACACACACACACACACATCAAGTTGTTACACAAGGCCATGGCTGCATTTTTTGGCTGGAACACCAGATTTTTGTCATCAAAATGTAACACCGCCTCAGGTCACAAAACCAAGAAATATTTTCAGCATCGAAGACAGACGTGTCATGTGAGCTGACATGGGAGAGAGGAATAAGTGGCCCAGCAAGACTTAGCTGGTTTCACTACAGCGCCTCCTGTCCGCTTACCTGGCTCTCCTCCTCCACAACAGAAGCAGCGATAAAGCTATCTGTCTCATTGGGCACACCAGTCAAAGCTGGTGAATTTGATTTCTGATGATCTCTGCGGTAAAACAAGGTAGCACACATTAACTCTTGTCTGATAAAATTTAAATGAAAATGCAACCTACTGACCTTACAAGGGAACTAGTTTGAACTAGTTTGAAATCTTTCCAAACAGATTCTTTATAGCCGCAGTTCTTAATTAGGAGTGAATGAAGCGGTTTGTTTATCTTCTTTCAAAGATGCGTTTGTAAGTCCTCATGCTTGAGACCAAACGCAACACTTCTATTTCATCAGATTTTACTTGCAAGCAGAACATCCATTTCATTTCAATTGAATGAGCAGAGCAGAAATGTATTGGTGAATAAAGATGATTTAAAAAAAAAAAAGCTCAGAGATGGCATTGGGGAATTCTGGTTAAGAAACATCAAAGCTTGCACAACTGGACAGAAATGTGTCTGAAGCTGAATGGATTAGAGGCTGTTATCAGCTAATTGCTCCAAAGCTTCTAGCAAAGGAGTGTGAAACCCAGCATGACCACTACCAGCTGGAATTAAACAGACTCATGGCTGTGTTGTCAACATCTAACTGCACTCTGCCACACCATCTTGGTGCAGGAGAGATATAATAAACCACTGAGAAGAGATATATATATTATATTTGATTAATCAAGACTTACTAAGTGTTCCTTTTAGGTGAAAAATCGAGAGGAGAGCCTTTCAGCTTTAACTTCAAAGCTGCCTGTGTTGTTAATTCATGAGTATGTTTTATGAACATGTCTTTGTTGTTAATTCCAGAGATGGGGTGCCACCCTCCAGATACCGCAAACAGCATCGCCGGGAGATGCACGAAAGTGCCAAAGCAAATGGGCGAGTGCCACTACCTCATATTCCAGTGAGTTATTCTTGGATTATTTCCCCTTGCCTCTCTGTTTCTGCCTCTACACTTCTCTCCCTCTTTAACTGTCTGTCTCTGCCTTATTTTCCTCCCCTTGCACCATTGGAGAAGTGCATATTTCAGCCCGCTGTGTCGCAGGGCCTGTGATGGAGTATAAGAATAGCTGATGGTGAAAGAGAAGGCTGTCTAAATGCTGCTTGATGCTCTCCTAAGCTGTGTGTGCTGAAGCCTAGCAGACAGAATGCTCCTGTGTGACAGCCCGATGCCTTCCTCTGCAGCTTGTTCTCTGCCTCTTGGTAGGAGAATCCCAGCCCTAATTGGGCTTTGGAGTAAAGAGTCAAATTAAAACTCCACACTTTGCATCCTATTAGGATGCATGCGTTGACTGCATGATAGAGCAAAAATCTCCAAAGCACCACCCTGCCCTTTCCCTGCCCCAACAAATTAATCATGACTTAAGCTCCGAAAATTGGCGATGCTTGGAGAGACATTTTCTTTAAGTCATCAATTTGTTTTGCAGGCTATGTATTTGAGTGAACTGGTTCTCAGTCAGGAGTCGCCAGCTCTGAATTGTCACCGGGCAGCTTATGTTATTCCTTTGCATATACAAGGAAGCACAAACAGTTTGATTAGCCAATATCAAGACTTGCATGTCTAACCCCAATTTAAGAAAAAGCTTAGATTCCTTTTTTTTTTTTTTTTACTGTAATTAGTATAATAGACAGATACAGACATACTACATTACTGGAGTCACTTCATTGATTGCTCCAAGGCTTCTTCATATGGGAGCTCATACACTGTATATATACAGTATACATATACATATACTGTATTCTCTCACTCCTTCTGTGATGCTCCAGGTCCTCTGATTAATGTTGGTCAGTCTACCACAGATCACTCCATCCATCGAATGACACAGCCTTTATTGATTTGAGATGCTGTCCAATTGGGCATGGGCTGGCATTAGTACTGAAGTCAATATTCATGTATATAGAGTGGCACCACCAAAATTACACTAATTATGTTCTCTGAAATGTATTTCAAAGTCTTGGAAATATTGACACCCAGCAATGAAAATGTGCATGAACCCTGATTTAAAAATGGCAAAAGAGAAAAATATGTGAAAATGCAAATGCATTACTAAACCTGATTAGTTAGCCTTAATAGTATTCATTAATATAAAGTATTGTTGCAACTTCATCTTAATTTCTAATCCCTTGAGTAGTTTTACACTTTAGTATTTACACCTTCTGGCATGTTTTAGTTTCTTATTACAGCAGGATGTCGGGCACCAGGGCAGTAAAAAGGCCTAGAACTGCCCCTGGGCTTGGACACCAGTGATGATAATAATGCACTGGGAACACCGTATGAAATGTTTTCTTTCTCCCAGCGCACAAACCGGATACCAAAGGACATACACGTGGAGCCGGAGAGGTTTGCCGCAGAGCTCATCAGCAGACTGGAGGGCGTACTGAGGGAGAGGGAGGCTCAAGAGAAACTAGAGGAGCGGCTGAAGAGAGTACGATTGGTATGCTACCTTTCACTGACGTTAAAGCACATCTCTTTGCTGTGGGCTACATCTGCATCTTATGTTATTTACATCGGAATATACTACCCAGTTAGCACCAGAATAAAATACATAGTCTTCTTCATTACCGATTTTCTCAACTTTTATCCACTCGGTATAATGATACATTCTAGTCACGTGAATGAATGAGTTATCTTCTGGTGCACTCAGCTAAAAATATGGCACCAGTGGGGGGAAAAAAAACTTGGAGTCTGGAGCCCTGCCTTAGCTGCTTTATAAATAATGCGTATTATATTGCAAACATATTTTTACTTGCATATCATCTTTAAATCCTGATCATGGTTGAAATCCCAGACATCCCAAGGACAGCTCCTGGCCTAAGCTGTCTGGGCATTTTTTCACTTTAATCTGGATACGTTTATTTAGAATAACTTCCACAATGAATTGATGAAGTCATTCTGAGCATGAATGGCATTGTATGAAGAGTAAAATGTTGCATTTGCATGTCCAAAGCCCCATTCTGAGCCTGGAAAACCTGATGTAGAAATGGTCGTAGCTCTTCAATTTAGCAGTCACAAAGGAGACTTAAATTCATCTGCCCTTAATGAAATTAATTAGGCCAGCTATTGAAGTGGGAAATAATATTATGAATAGAGAATACCATCCTTAGCCTGTCAGGGATCTGGCTTTGTTGATGCATCAGATGGAGCACCTGCACACTCAGCCACTTGTAAGCCTGGAATAGTGTGCTGCCTTTTTGATGTCACTTGGACGGTGATGAAATGCTTGCCGGTACCACAAATGAAATCTCCCTCAGTACACGGAGCCAAGTATTAAGTCTCAAGGCAGATCATTTATGTGGTTTGGCCCATCACAGATCTAGAGGTTTCCTTTATTAAAAGCTGGAGGCAAGCAAGAAATGACATTGTCTTCATCAAATGATATTCCACCTTACAGCAGCTTATTTACAGTATTTCATTTTTTATGACATTTGGCATTCTACCCCAACTACACGGTGTCCACGGGTCCTTTAAAACGTCTAAAATAAATGATCTAGACTTATGTTTTTTTATGGTATTTTTTTCACCATGCAATGAGAGTGCAATGAATGTTTTTGCCAGGTTTCAATTCCAAGTAGCATTAATAAGGTCTGAAAAAGTATTAAATTTGGCTTCCTGAAACCTGCAGACACCCCGAACTATGTGCAGGATAATTCACTTTCTCAAGAGCAGCAGCATGCTATTCATAAATGCGATCTTGAGTGAATCCGTAGCATTCATAAATAGACTCATGTCAGCAAGATGGTCAGTGCTTATCTGAATTGGATCTTTATTCGGTGCAAACAAGGTAATTGAGAGTGTGCAAGCCTGGTGTTCACCATTACTCCTCACAAGGAAGAGACACAGCATCTGCATGAATCAGCTAGGCTGCCATCAGAAAGTCCCCAGCCACCACCTAGTAGTCTGCTACCTGTAGAGCATCACACGTCTGCTCATGCATTGTCTGCTATTGTTTGCCAAGGATTTCCTTGTTGAAATGGCATCAAAAGCACAAGAGGGAGCCAGTGAAAGAGCCAACAAGGGCTGAAATGCGCTGAAACAAAAGTGCTGCGGGTCCGTGAATAGCTTCCAGTGTGCTCAGCTAACACAGATGTCTGTATGTGGTGCAGAGATATGCACAGACACATCAATTATTATTAGAAATAAGTCACAAATGATTTTGCTGCATCCAAGATCCTAGTGTTTGACATTACTGTGTCTTTGAATCTAAGGAACCAGTGGGCAAGTTTATGTTGATTAGCTGTTTAAAAGACGTCTAGTAGACGTCTAAAATGGAAGCAATATCTTCTCAGGTGCATATTTTTGATATTTATTCGTTTAAATATACAATAATGTATTTCCTGCTTGGTCTAAAACTGGGCAATCCACAGCCAAAAAGATCCTGGGCGATATGAGAGCTAAAGTACAAAAGAAACTGAGGAGGTTCAGCGTGTTCACAAGTGCAGGTTTTATTTATTTACATACTCTTATAAAACGTTTGGACATTCGTTGGTTTAAAAGAATATTTGAACACCTGCTGTTCTCTTCAGGCTATCTCTCTTTGCCCTCTCCCCTCTCTTCTGCTCTCTTTGCCAAAGTGGTTCTGACGTTGTGCAGGGCAAGACTACAGATAAAAACTCACCCTATGGTGCCCACTGCTCCAGCTGAGCTTTATGAGTACTGGTGATCACTGCAGTCAGCTAAAGCAGGAAGCCTTTCCTGACAGGTACAAAAGGGACGTTAAAACATGGCTGAACATTTTCTGATTATTCATATGTTAAAGGGGAATACCGCTGAATTTGAACTCTCAAATTTAGTTTTTCATGTGTCGTGATGTCTTGTTTTGTATCAGTATATATTTACCTTGTGCAAGTCCAATAAGACTGAGTTGGGAAAGTGGAAAATGGCAGTATAGAAGCCTAAAGCCTTGTGCTGCCGTGATGACAAAACAGTTCAATGTTGGTTTGGAAGTTGTGAGGTTTGGAAGAGAATCATCCATGGTCACAAATATTGACTGCACTGTCCTTAGCCAAAGAAATAGGATATGTGAATCCTCTTATTGATTCGTATTTCCCTTCAGCAACAATAATATGGTCAAAGGTATTGTTGGAAAGGCTTTCATTACATTGCATTTGTACATTATTGTTGTCCGAATCATGTTGATTTCAAAGACAAAAGAACAGGCAGTAAAAAGTAGTGTCTTTATGGTTTGGGTTATCTCATCTCTATGCCATCTATCTTGGATGCATCTACAGCTGGATTTTTATGCTGTTAAGCTCTATCCACATAAAATCGGTATGCCCAAGATGCATTTTGATGCCCTACCTATCTCATCGCCTTCAGGCCTTCACAAGGCTGGGTGTTTTATGAGATGACTCTAGCGATAAAAACAATATTGTGCTTTTTTCCAATGTGTCAAAGCAACATTAGAATTTGTTCTAGTAATTGGTCTGAGGGGGGAGGTCCACAGGCTACCACTCGCCCTTCACTAATTTGAGGTGATTTTTCCTCCACTAAGGACAGTCTCACCTCTTCCTTACACTGCTCTAGTCCATTTGCTCAATGTTCTGTGAGGCTATTATGCGCCTGGCTGTCCCCCCCAACACACACACACACACAAACGCCTTCATTATACACAATTCCCTCTACAGTGAGGGGAAAAACGAGGATAAGACAATATTGTCACAGTCAGTCAGAATTGAATTTGCATTGCCTGCACTGAAACAATACAAATGTGCACTGTGCATGTATAGTACCCCCCATATCTGACTGATAGGGTGCTGTTCTTTTTCTACCGCCAGACCTCTGCAGTAAGAATGACATGGCACGCATTAGCACATGGTGAAAATCTGCCATCTGCAGGTTGAAGTTAATACAACATAAGTCTGTCCTTATGAGAAAACCTCTGCAAGTTGAGTCAACAGTGTATTAGGGCTGCTCTCCTAAACCTGATCTTTCCCATAATAATTGAGCCATGTTTAATAGCTCGCTCTTACTGATGTTCTTTTATGTTTTTCTACAAAAGGAGGAGGAGGGTGATGATGTAGACGTCTCCACATCCACGTCATTGTCCAGTCACAGGCTCCCCCCTGGTGCTTATCTCCAGCATTACAACTCCCGCTATGCTGACGCTACCTACAGTGGCCCTCTGCTGAGAGATGCTCATGAGGAGAACCCTGAGAGCATCCTGGACGACCACGTCCAACGGGTCATGAAGACTCCTGGCTGCCAGTCACCAGGTACCGGCCGCCATTCCCCCAAGTCGCGCTCCCCAGAAGGTTTCCCAGGTGGAAAGGTGATTGGACTTGGAATGCCACTGTCCTCGGGACAGGGCAAACATCCAGCCAGGCATGGCCTCAAGGGAGAGACGGGCCACCTGTACCACCACAAACATCTGCACCACATCCACCACACTGGCGGGGGGAAGCCCAAAGAGCAAGTGGAGGTTGAGGCAGCCATGCGTGTGCACGGCAGCTTTCCATGGAGCACGGAGCAGAATCACTATGGGTCAAAGTCTCGCAACTATGCTGATGGCATGGGATCCAACCCCGTGGAGCCTGTGGGTTACAGGTATGAACCAGAATCAAAGATTGAGCATCATTTTTTATCATTAATGCATCTGATTAGCTATTTGTTTTCTATGTTGTTCATTACATTTCTTCCAATGTTTAGTAGCAAAGGTGCAACACAATGTAAAAGACCAGTCAAGAAAGGCGAGGAAGTGCGGCCACATGACATGCCAGTGCCTCCAGAGGAGATGGAGAGAAACCAGAAGATCCTTTTGTGGATGATGGAGGGAGAAAAAGAAACCGGTCGCCATAAGAGGAGCCCATATGGGTGAGTGAGGAAAAATAAGAAACGCCAAGGAAAGAAAATAAATAGAATAAGTGTTTGATTGTTGTTGGTTGAAAGGTCAATAAGTGATGACTTTGCATTTTAGGAGCACCACAGGGTCCAAGAAGACCATGGCTCATGAGGGATCTCGGCTCAGCTCAGTGGAGCGACCAGGCTCAGTGCACCCGTGGGTCAGCGCCCAGCTGCGGAACAACGTGCAGCCGTCTCACCCTTTCATCCAGGATCCCACCATGCCCCCCAACCCAGCCCCCAACCCCCTCACCCAGCTGGAGGAGGCACGCCGGCGGCTTGAGGAGGAGAAGATTAAGTCTGGAACCTTACAACCCAAGCAAAGGTAAGGGGGATTTCTGCAGGGGACGGACATGTTCGACTGTTATGTCCATGTGTTGTCCAGGTAATCCGCGTAGTTTTTCAACTGAAACCTTTTTACTTGATCAACAGGGGAAGCTGCTGTATCTGTCCCTTTTCAAAATAAAACAATTATCTGTTTCGTATACTGCACATCTGTGAGTATGGCAGGCTTACATGACACAAGCTGACACTCCTGCCGGTGTTCTCATCAGCCAATCCACTTTTGAGTCGTGGGATGTACGCGCAAAACTTTTTCATGTCAAAGTGTGAGTGCATGGTGTGTGTGGAGGGGTGGGGGGTGTAGCCTGTGTGATTCCCCCAGGCCGCTCTGTGTCTAACTGCTGGGGTTGTTCGGTCCCTCAGGTATGTGATGGAGGTGATCCAGAGGGGTCGCACTGCCGTCAGGCCCGCACTGTTCCCTCCGCTCAGCGTGGTGCCTGCCGTTTCTGACAGCGAGCTCTCCGAGTCTGAGTATGTCCACTGTGTCCTACCAGTCCCACCCCCAGTATCCCCAAGCTCCCATTCCATAGGTCACAGCAACCCGCCTCCCATGCTCATCACCAGCAGTCTGCATAGTGCTCTGTGTGCGTGTGGGCAAATGGAGACTGTTTGATTGTAGACTTACCAAGGGAGGTATTATAGTATATTGTAATCAATAATGAGTGATCACTGGCACCAGTTACATGCGTTGTGTATCCTGTAGTTTAATGTCATCCTCTCGTTTCCCTCGCTGTGTCCCTGTGCTTGTTTTAATGTGATATCTTGTCTGTTTTTTATTTGGTGTTTCTGAATGTGTGGCGATTAGACTCGCCTCAACATTTCCCTTAACCACGTAAGCCAGTGCAGGGTATTGACATGGATTTTTACCCATCCTGTTGTAAGAGACTAGGACCTGGCTTGATGGTGCAAAACATATCAGTAGATCGGGCTAGAGCATGTCAGATTGGAGTCTGACTTTAACTGACTTAATATTTAGTGACAATCCCTTGGCCATTATTTTCAGTGGAAGAGAGAGATTGGATCAGAGAGGAAGTGGAGGTGTGTGTGTTTTCTGTGCTCCGCGCAGGCAGACCAGCTGAAGTACTGGGGAGAGTTTTTGATGTTCTGTCAGAAACTCATTTATGTTTCATTTTCCACTGCCTCTTCAAGTGGGCACTTAAGTGATGGAGGGGTTCTGTGTTAGAGGCAGATGAAAGGCAGATCCTCACTGCCAGTGGGGGTAGCCGCCCATCAGACCCGTGAGGACCGGGGCTGAATATTTTGCATGCATGTGGATCACTGCAGTCTGCAACTACTGGCTAGTAATGTATCCTTATAAGAACCTTTCAGTACCTTCGATGTGGGAAGCACCACTAACTGAGTCGCTGGAATTTGGCAAAGTTTGATCATGTAGCGTTTTGAAATATTACACTGTACTCGTGGGTTGTGCATTGTTTGTTTTCACCAAAAATGAGACATTAAAATACTTTGCAATACTGTGTCACAATACCAAAAATTTAATTTGGTACAAATAGCAGCCAAAATATCAGTTTTGATTCTAAAATGATACCACAGCAAAAAGCAACTGAAACAATAAAATACTCAAAATGTTTCAATCCAATAATTCTACCAATAACCTTTTAGATTTATTTTTACTGCTTTGAGAGCACAGAAACATTTTGACGTTGAATACATATTGACATGATGGCTTGCACCAAAGTTGAAAACCTGTGTAAATAAGACAACGCCCGTAGTCATCCACCGCTGCCAAGTGCATTGTTTTGTACAACTGGGACCAAAATAACTTACTAACTTATTTTTTGGCCATAATATTTTATTGTGAAAATGTTGTGCTTGTTTGGGCTAACGTTGAACTTGGCCACTTCCTGTTCATCGCCATCTGTCAAATGCTTGCTGGGAGTTGATATAATGGTGAACGTGTGTAGAGTTTGCACATTGTGAGTACCATCCTGCCTACAGTAATGTGCTGAATAACTTCTTTGCGTTGACATCACTCAGCTGTGCCTGTAGTTTTTTTCAGTTGTGCTCAACACCCTAGCTACACACTGAGACAGTAACAGTGATTAAGGGCTATACAAATAAATGTGATTTGATTTGATTCGACAAAATGATTCAAAGGGCTTCACAGTGCCCAACGTGTGAAAACAGTAAATGGTTGGTACACGACCTCCCCCAGCCTTGGACCCTCAACAGAGGACAAGGAAAAACTACCACAAAACCTTTTAGGAAAAAATGGAAGAAATCTTGGGAGGGGCTATTCAGAGAGGGATCCCCCTACCAGGACGGTTGGGCGTGCAATAGATGCCGAGTTTGGGCAAGCAGCGTATACACAGTGGATAAAAGTTCAACCATTGAGTCTATAGTAGACTCTTGCCTTTAATTGTTGCATGGCTGACTGGTGCTCCACCCATGGCTATGGGTTCATAGACACCTGGTCCATCTTCTGGTACAGACCTGGACTGTTAAAGAGAAGTGGCTTCATGCGAGCTGACCTCTTAAAAAATGAAGCATCACACACGATGCCCCAGGGTGCCTGTAGGACAGTGCATCTCATTTAGCTCCACTCCAGTTTATTCATGTACTTTTCTCCAAGATGTCCTATTGAGACGAGGCCTGTCCCATGCCTTGTAACCTGGAAATATGAATCTCACAATCCTGGCGTCTTTCTAAATAAGCCTAGAAAAACTGATCAATGCTTTTGTTTCTTCCAGAATTGATTATTGCAAAGCACTGCTTTCTGTCTGCCCTACTCCCAAACTCAAAAATAACCGACTTATTCAAGCATCCTGAATCGCTGTGTGAACTAGAACATACTAACATAACCCCAGTGATGTTAGTCTCTTCACTCACTTCCTGGTGTTTCTCCGGTGTTGCTCACAGGCACACACACACTCCGGCCTCACGTCAAAAAACTGTGATATGCTTGTTCATTCTTGTTTTCATCGCTTGGTTGTATATTTATTTTGTTTGCTTTTTTGTATAGCACATTTATCAAAACCACTTTAATTTGACTGAACTTGACTAGTATGCAGTGGGATGACATGTTTGTCATTCTGTCTCCCAAATGTTGTTGCTTATGAATACCTAATGCTGGTATTTTGTCCTTCCAATCACCTACCATGTAGTGGGACAAATTTAGTGACTGAGTTATTGTCTATGTGAACATACAGTTTACATTGGCCCTTTCAAAATCTAAATTAGGCAAATGTGGTTTTTAGAAGCATATGTGGAAATTTCTTCATCTGTCTCTGAAAAGTGTTAAGACGTTAATGATGGCAAAACGGACAAATGTCATAGATTATTTTCTGTCCTGTTTTTTTGGCAGACATAAAGCACCTAAAAAGCAGCCTTGTGAAAACATTACGGTGGCCTACTACTTCTGCGGAGAGCCGATACCGTACAGGACGTCTGTCAAAGGGAGGATCGTCACGCTGGGCCAGTTCAAGGAGCTGCTGACAAAGAAAGGGAGTTACAGGTGAGTGACAGGATCTATGAAAGCTTAGCATAGGCTACCTGCACGAACATGTTTATTCCCACAAGGCAATATGAGGCAATAATGCATGTTATATATACATATACTAATTCCAGTGTAGCTCGACTACTGCTTAGTTTACTTATTACTTAACATATTATCTGCAGCACATCTTGCTTTGAGACTCCAAATCGTACCAAAAAAGGTTTTTTCCCCTTGTAAGCACCAATAGACTTCAGGCTTTCTTTCCATTACCGACTTAGAGTATGAAATTTGTTGTTGTTCTACAAAGCACTGTTCTGACGTTTAAAAACTGCCGCTGATTGGCCTGATGGGGGCGCTATAATTTATGGTCTAATGGTCATTAATGGCCATAACTGCTACACCACTGGTCTGATTTTGACGTAGGGATGATGCATCTTGTTACTGATTGGCCCAAGGGGTGTCTGCATTATTAGTGGGGCGAAGTTTCACTAGTTTTTTTATTCAATCAGCCCCAAATCGTTCAATTACATTGTCAGAAAAGTAACAGGACACATCCAGCTTCAACTTCACAACAACTCACTTTTTTTTTTCCCCCTGACCAATTTTAGGTATTATTTCAAGAAGGTCAGCGACGAGTTTGACTGTGGGGTGGTGTTTGAAGAGGTACGTGAAGATGACGCTATTTTGCCCATCTTTGAGGAGAAGATTATTGGGAAAGTTGAAAAAATCGATTGAATACGAGGTTGAAGAGGAGGTCGAAAAACGTTTGAAAAAAAGGGTTTGATGGACCGAGGAGCTGTTGGATGGCGAAGAGGAAGTGCTAAGAGTGTAAACTGGAGTGGCGGGGAAGAAAGTGATACAGTAGAAGTGGAACTATTTCTGAAAAGCAAGGAGATGAGGACGGGCATGTGGTCGACTTGTGACTTTTGAGGCTCTCTAGTCCTTTAAATGTGCTGAGTGACATTGGACTAGAAGAAAAGAAGAGACCTCCTTCACTTCTTTGTCTGGAGTGTAATGTAGCATTGTAAAGTTTGACTAGATAAATATGTGAACTACGAAACTGCTACTAAAGCTGCATATTTTTGATATGACGTATCAGAAGGTATCCTTTCTAAAGTAACTACACTTGTACATTTTCTATGTATTGGTACCAGATGTGTACAGTTTGTCTGTTTAAAAAATAACAAGATTTTATATCTATTTAAGTATTTAAAAAAAAAAGCTGTCATTTTCAGTCCTGTTCAACACAATCAAGATGTTTGACAGGGCTGATTTTTTTTTTTTTTCATAAGTTGTAACAGCCCTGTAACTGTACTGTCCATGCTCTACCAAGTGCTTTTAACACTCAGCTTACCAGTACTCAGTTAGGTGGCATTCAGTCAGACTGCACTTTCACTGTATTATACATCACTGGCTATGTTTTAATGAAGGCTGCAATTTGAGTCTTCCACTGCATTATCTCTACCCAACCCGGTTGAAGTCTGAAGAAAATTGCCTTGGATTAATTGTATATGACTTGAGAAAATAATGTTCTGATGGTTTACACAAGCACGTTGTCCAACTGTACTTGGGCACGCACTTTCTGTTGTTTTATTTCTAATGAGGAATTTAATAGTTCATAAAGATTTTTTTCTCAACTTTAGTCACAATAGATGCAATAATGCTATCAAAATGATGAATGGAAATTGCAAGCTGAATATCTATGCAAGGCAGTTTTGATTTTTTTTTGACAATTTGCCCTGATCGCGTAAACTAGCGTGACCACGTATCTTTATGAAAAGAAAAAATTATCTTTATGAAAGAAAACATTTGATCATGAAATGTTTTCGCAATCAAAATGTTGAAAACAATTTTGGAGACTGCACACAACAGCGCTTTGGATTGAAGTGATACAATCAGGCATTAACAGGCCTAATGGCATAAATAGTCTCCTGTTGAAGTGCTTATTCAGACAAAACTTACATTATTTTAACCACGTTGAAATTTCAGTTGGGTTGAGGCCAAATGGGCTCTAGCCCGGCTGATGCATTTCAGATGCATGTTAACATAGTCGGTGTCAATGAAAATATGAAAAAAAAAAAATCTGACTTCTTGAGGATGCCCTTAACTGATCATATCTGTGTATTTTTATTTTGTTTTATTTGTTTTTTAAGTTACTTCCAGTTTGACACTGATGATGACACTGGTTGAGGTTCAGTATTCAAAGTCAAGTACTGTATTCAGAATTATTCTCCGAGTTCAGTGTTCAAATACCATTATGCGCAAGAACAAGCAATGTTCCAGCTGTAGACTTGAATACTGAAGGTCATTCTTGCTGTGAGATGAAGCCCCTTGAACGTATTGCTGAAGGTTCAGCTCACAGAGCACCTGAATGAGAAGGCCAGTGAATATCATATATCTACGGTGGACACGCTTGTGCTACGGCGAGCGTTCAAGGGCAAAGAAAAGTGTTCTACATTGACTGTCAGTGTAGAGAATGAATGGGTCAGCGTCTTTTGAGTACTTCTACAGTTGTGTATCCACATTGATAATTGATCCCTTGGGAGCTGTAGTGGCTACCAGACACTGAAGTCTCACAACCATGTTTACATCTAGAGTTTTCATAGGGCTGCCTCCAGCTAAAGAGATTGTGCTTGACACAGATCCATCCAACAATGATTTGTTTTTCCTGCATTTTACCAGCACAGGTTTGGAGCTGTGCTGGTAAAATGCAGCATGACTACTTCATAGTCAAAGGTCCATTTTATCAACGTATCTGTAGGATTGCTTTTCCTACCTTATTTTAGTGAATGCAATCATGCAAAATGACTCCTTAACATCACAACAACACAGCCCTAAGGACTGATTTCTGATTTGTAGCCTTCCATAGCTTAACATAGCTAAATTTGGTGCCTGGCAGGAATGAATTGTTTAGTGCAAAATGATCTACCTTTTTGATAGGTCACATTACACCAAAGAGAACACAGTAGTAGAAGGTAGTTAACATGTCATTTTGCCTCCTTAGCTCTTAATTGACCATGTCACTTGGGTACTCGTCTTGATTTTGTGGTAACACTTATTATTTGAGCTCCTTGATTGTCCAAATCAAAGTTGAATCTCTTGCACAGAATGATACAATGTGTTACACAGTGGACGATGTGCGTAAGATGGCAGTCTCCTGACGCTGCGCAGAAGCATCTTACTATCAACATCAGTTTGGAAACCATCTGAAACATTGCATACGCATTAGGGGTGGAATGGTTCACAGTACAGTTCATTTTCAGTGTTGCAAGGCTGAAAAAAGGCCACAGCCCATCTAAATTTAGCTGCTTTCTGTATTAGTAGAAAGATATTAACAATATTAATATACGTTTTTCATTTTCACTTTTCAAATAGATACTGCTATTACCAGCACCTGAATGGAGTTTTATCTGTCACTTCAGACAGTTTGCAGGACTGAAAAAGAATAATTGTGACACAACTAGCCAGCAATTAAAGTGTTTATTCATTTGACCTATTCCCAGAGCTTTCTGGAGTTTCAGATGGCATTTCTGAATTAACACACTAGCTCCGCTATTGGCCTATAGATTTTGAAGGGTGGTGTACCGAATCAGTTGAGTTTTGTACCATTCCACCCCTGGTGCATGTTACACAGTAGGAAGGAACGCTATCTTTGTGCACCTCGTCCATTGTGCTGGAGTCCACAATGAGGAATGTGGTAGTAATTGTCTTTGTTACTATGATGGACGAAGAGGCATTAAGAGGGGTGGGCCTCATCGTGAGTGCTGTATCGTTGGGTGTTGTGTTGCATAGAAACCCAATGTAAGGAATGTCTCCTTTTTGGAGACGCTGTTTTTTTGATGCTCTCTTTTTGTATTTATTTAGATGCCTATTTTTTAATCTGTATAATTTTAACACATCTAGTGCTTTACCCTCCACTGCTCCTGTTTTATGATGAGATATTGACTCCACGATCTTCAACCGTGTTTGATCTTCATTTTCATGTTCCTTGTTTCTTGCGCAACGATGGTATCAAAACTGACATTATTCTTACTGTGAAAGTCCCAAAAGTGAACTTCCCCTTATTTAAGATCAATGAAATGTATATAATAAATATATGAGTGCCTTTATGCAATCCTAATGATGTCTGCAATGTGATTTCCAACCAGATTACCAGGGACTAGCTTTATATTTTTATTTAGACTTTTTTGCAAAAGTATTTCTTTTTAAATGTTTGTCACAATTACGCCTTTTACTATGTAAATATGTACTATTTTAAGTGTCATCAACCAGCAGTCCAGTTAGCACATTCAGTACCCTGGACCTGTTTCTGTTCACTAACTAGTGTAGTTACCATTTAAAGGTACTTGGACAATAAATACATGCAATAAACCAGAGCTTGAGTGCTGAGTATAATTGGCTGAATCTTCATCTAATGCAAGGGAGCGTAGGCACAATGAGCTGCAATGGGGGTGCGATGGGATGTGTTAAATTGAGTGTTGCAATTAACATTTCACTGGTACTCAACTGTTAAATATTACATTTCTTTGCATTATAAAAGTTGGTATTTCTTTAAAAAGCCTAAGTCTAAAACCAAACACAATTAAAAGAGTTCCCCAACCCAATTGGGCCAATAAATGACATTAAAATAGCAACACAATGCGTATCAGTTTTCTCTAGCAGTGTCTCCCTGCTACAGACTGAAGAGGGCAGTCTTGGTTCACTGGTAATATTGGATACACTGCTTTGTTCCTCTGGCAGCGATCCTCCCGCCCACATGGCAGCACAAGCACACTGGCGATGATGCAGAAAATTAACCGTAGATGTTCTAGGAATACAGATCTGAAGAGTCCCGCTGTGAAGTCTTGTTCACCTTCAACGACCCGTGATCTGAGAGAACCGGAGCAGTCGATAGAGCACTGCCAAAACCCACTGTTTACTACAACACCTGAGAGTGAATTAGAGATCACTGTGAGTTGGTCTGATCAAAGCTTTATACCGAAGTGCTGTCTGGAGAGAATGCCGGGAGCCAGTGTGGTGAAAGTTGTAATTTAGTTGATGCGTGGCCAAAATAGTTCAGCATCTGAAGAAGTGTCACCACAGTATGGAATGACTTAACTTGGTATATACAGTACCCCAACACTGCTTCGTTAACACTCATACTGGACTGATAATTGATTACCCTGCTCAGATCTTCCTAATTGGAAGATATTAATGTGCTGCTCCGTCAATGTCTAAAAAGACCTTGAGGGTTTAAACCTGTGAAATAACCATTAATTAGGCAAATCTGAAGCTGAATATCAAGTATGAGCTGTAATTAAAATCTTAGTGCGTAAGATTTTTAAGCCTCCACTCAAACAGAAGTGTGCAATAGCATCTAGCCAGTGAATACAGGTAAGGCTGCAGGAGTTCTCACCTCTCCAAGACACCGGGTGCATCGTTTACCCAGCTGTTGTCTCTTCATGTTACTGTTGATGGGATCTTTCTGCAACATGCTGCATTCACTTCACTTCATTTAATTTTGCATGCATGCATAACCTCAAGTGTGTGCATATTCTAGTCAACAATGAATATATTGATTTCATATCACAAACAACAAGCTGGTCTAATGAAATCTACACAGAAATGCAAGCCAAAATAGTCACGTTTGACTGAACCGTTTGGATGTTTGTACCTTGAGGCCAGGTCGATTTCAATCCTAGAAAACTGTTCTGGAGCATAAGCACAAGTACTAACATGTCATTTGTGAAGTAATTGACCTTTAATTCCCAACCAGTCTTCATGTTCTGGACTTCTTGACAGATCACACGAGGTGGAGCGGACTAGCGGTGCTGATCTTTTTGACACCTATATTACACTGGTGTAAAGAGCTTTCAACGTGCACGGCCAAGGTGAAGTCACCAATGAATCCTCCCATTTGTTCCCTAGAATAAAAGGCATTGCTGCTAAGGAATACATTATGATATATGATGATACATATTTCCTTTTAGCTCTGAATGCTTGTAACAAATGTATTAAGAATGTAATTAAATGGCATGTGGCACGTGGTGGCAAAGGGATTGAAACAATCATGTTGTGATCTAAAGAAGAACATGAGGCGAACATACAGATTCGCAGAAGTTGATTCTTAGTTTATTTTTGCTTTTCTTGCTTAGAAACAAGCCAAGCATTAAGCGTATTAGTTGAATGTACTGTATAGCGAGGTTAGCTTAATGCTGTCTTTGCAAAGTGCTCTGTAGAAATAGAAAATGCAGTGTCAGCTGTTCATTCCTGTATAAAAGGGACATTAGAGAATTTATAAGAGACGCAACACACTAAAATCGCTTGTTAGCTAAAAGTGTATATTTAGTTGTGCTATAGGTAAAGACATAAATGTAATGTATTGCCTATTTGTGTACAACATTACAGCTTGTCGATCCCTTTAGTGGTTCAAACCTCCCTCTGGAATTTTTACTCCGGTTCCCATTATAAAAGGACGCCTTGCCTGAAAAAGTTTGACAATCATAATGCAATGTCAATAAAGTGTGCATTTTTTATGACTATACAAAAGCTTTACTTATTAATTTGTGTTTCCTTCCATGCATAGCAAAAGGTTTCCTGCTCTCTCATTCCAGATGCAAGGGTCTCTGGGGATCCTCCTCGTGGTGCAGCTCTGATTAATATTCCTCATCACCAGCTCCTAGAGCACAAAACAACAGCTAGCCACAATACATGTACTGGAATAGAGAGAGCAGGGAAAATGTGGCAAAATAACTGATGCAGTGCATCATCGTGACGTTTCCATTCTGGTAGTACATCAAAGTCCAAGGATTCAATGAAAATTATTGTGGTAAGCATTTAAAACAAGTACGTACTTGTTCGTTCATAATTAATGTTAGTAATGTCTGACCTGTCTGCCCAAAGCGGAAACAATTTCCCTTCTCGATTTGTCAGTCCACATTTAGTCGTGAGTGTTGAGGGACAGTCGGACCAAAACATCTGCAATATAGCCAGGAACTAGAGCTAGCCGCGCTTTAAACGTGATCAGTAAAATCTTAAAATCAATTCTAAATCCAACCTAGACGTTAAAATTGCTGATATATAGGGAGCTGCAGCAGGCCCTGGTCTCAATGAGATGACACAAATGCATGGATGACCTTTTCTACCTCTGTAGATGATAAATATGACAGGTAACAGTTCTATACGACCCTCTTTACCTCTTTAACTTAACATATTTGAACATGACATCCACCATCAAATTTAATACTGAGCATAGTACCCATATGGTTTGCTGGATCACTACTACCCTTTATACTAAACCCACTGATAAGAGCAGCATCCTCCATGCCATCTCCAGTCTAATCCTACCTTCCTTTCTACCGATTTCTGAGACATTAACGTATTTTTTCATCTGTGGTGGATTTTGAAGTGGAGGCCTGGAAAAATGTAAGTGAGCTTTCAGCAGAGGGCTTATCCTACTGAGAATCACTCCTGTATGTGTGGTGTCAACTATTCTCCTCTTAGGGAGAACTTTAAGAGTATTATCACAAAACACTGGGATGTTCTTTTGGCTGACCAACATTTGTAAAAAAAAAAATCAAACTGCTCTCTGATCCTCCTCTCTTTTCCCACTACAGAGCAAGAAATGTAAGAGATGTCCTTGCATACACCTTCACATTCCCCCTGTCCCTGCACTGAGAACGAGTGACAGGCTTTTTTTCATCTCACGACGCTGCAGCATGTGAGAATTCAAATTCAACACGTTTTCTCTAGCCATGCCACTTCACGTACTTATGGTGTCAAACAATGTCCCTCTGCAGTACTTGTATACCTCCTCGCATGTCCGCGCGGGTTACAATATAGAGAGGACCTGTGGAGATACATGTTGTGGAACTGTGCTTGGAAATGACCCTAAATCATCCAGATTGCTGGGGCAAGTGGAGGTGGAGACTGAACAAAGATTGTAACTGCTGAGTGTTTTCTACATGTAGACATTACATCCACACAGTTATTAATAACCCTCTTGTGTTCTTGTGTTGTATGAGTGAGTGAATGATTGGAAACCGCCATTTCCATTTTTCCATTTCCATTTTTCCATTTCCATCATTTCCATCTATTTTGCTATTTTTGACCTCTTCGTCAGTAAGGGTCTTTTCCTCCTTCATTTGTTCGGCTACTTTCCTGGTCCTACGCACCTGGAGAATCAAACATCTTTCTACACCGTTAACTTACTATTCCTAGTACTGTGTATTTACCAGGTACGTACCTAGTATTTAGGATGTCAGTAAAAGGAAGGGTAACCAAATCACTCCTCGGGTTCTCAAGCTCGCATCACAGTTATTACATCTACATCTTTATTTTATCTTGAAATCTTACCATGAAAACAGAAGTTACACACATTGCAAAAACCTTGATCCTCTCTAAACAGGATAAAGTATTTCCATGGCTGAATATCCTGGCTAACATCAGGCTTTATCAGCTATTACATCCAGGTTTCTAATATTATATCATGTTTAAAAGCGCCCAAATCTCAAACAGAATACTGGAGTAGCTTGAATAACGCACACACAGTGACAAAAGTGTATGCAATGTATTGACTACTTAACTTTAATTTGAAGTCAATGAATCAAGGAAACTGATTGCAATTAATGCAACCTCGGGGGCTCAAAGAGCACTTTGTGGGCAGAACAAACAAATCAAATGGACCTCGGTGTTCAGAGCATGACCCAGAGGAAAACAGATTGCTTGTTTACTTATTCAACCTAAAAAAAAAATCCTTTCACCTTATAAGAAAGTGGGTTGAAACGACTGCAGTGCTGTGAAGCGATAGGTTTGGGATGCGAGAGCTGATGGTTGATAATTGATATTTTGCTTTCACTATATTTTGGTTAAATCCATTAGTTTGAAGCTCTCCACTTCCTTTCAGGACTTCAATCATGACCATATTAATTTGTGTGCAATTTGTATTGAATGCCCACTAAAAAATCTCACAGCAGAAAATGTTTTATTTGGTCGTCTAAGTGTGCAGTACATTGTATTCTAAAACATTTTGATAAATATCTATTTAAATATAATCATTTTTTCCCGCACAATCTCCAGAAATAGTTCTCTCAAAATATACAGGCTGTTACACTTGAAAGGTCCACATGATGAAACTGCGTAAACAGTAATAAAAACACTAAAATAGATCTACAAAGGCAGTACACAGTAAACACATTAGAGGAGAGGCGATCAGTATAAAGGATAATGTTCCTTTCCAAAATTAGTCTTACAAGAGGAAAATTGCATCTTACAGAATCTCCGGAGTGGAGGGACGTAGCACGACTAAGAGGCAAGAAGATTTTCACAGCAGTGAGGTAGGACACAAGCTTATATAACAAAACAGAGAACGGGTTGAGGAAGTGCTTTCATTTTGAGAAACAATGTATAGTGAGTCTGAAAAGGGCAATATACATTTGGTAGCTTTTGAGTTACAATGCACAACTCTGAAGTGCTTAAGTGCACGCATTAATAAACACCTTTTTCATTAAATATATAATATTTTACACCAAAGAGAAACATGCGATGAATACAAACAATGCAAGTATAGCAACAAAATGTGCCCATTTATATATATATATATTACTATGTCTTCAGAAAATGTTGCATTTTTTTGCATCTTGCATTAACCCTTTTATCTGATCTCCTGTTTGCCACCAAAAATGTGCGATATCTTGATGTGCTGTATATAAATACTCTTGAAACAATGTGTTTTTCATAAGGCAGCCTGCACTGAGCTCGTAGCGGGATCAGTTGTCAAGGTTGTCTCTGAAAAGGCAAGTTTAATGTCATTGTGGCTTCCCTTGGCTCAGCGATGGGCCTGTTAACCATTTCACATTCGTTCTGTCGTATATTCTCCTCGTTCATTTGTGAAACCTCCGTGGAGGCCGCTTCGAAGCCCAGGCACGGTGTTGGCTACATGGACCACGTGAACTTTATTCCTCCCGTTTTTACTGAGGATGCAGCTGAACACCTTCTTGAAGCCTTTGCGAAAGTGCTTTGACACCAGAGCGTACACGATGGGGTTGAGACAGGAGTTGGCGTAGGCCATGCAATGGGAGAGGATCCTGAAGGCGTAAGTGGTTTGATTGAAAGGAAAGTCTCCGTACAGGTAGCACAGAATCACGACGTGGTACGGCAGCCAGCAGATACAGAAAAGCACCGTGACGATGATAATCATTTTTGTGACTTTGCGCTTGGCCCTCTTGGATTCGGACATGCCATCCAACGGGTCAACAGCCGTCCAAAGGTACTTGATTGTCCTCGTGTACGAGAGGCTCACAATCAGCACAGGGATGACATAGCCAAACATAAAGGTGCACGTGTCCAGCACCTTGCGGTTTTGCTCCTCCCAGCCGGGGATGCACACGGTGCTGTTGGCGTAATCAATTAGGTCGTAGTAGCTGAGATAGGGACCTGCGAAGACCAGGGAAAGACCCCAGATGATCACCATGGCAACCACCGCGTTACAAGGTGTTCTTAGTTCTCTGGAACGCAGAGGGTAGCGAATGGCCAGATACCTGCAAAAAACAATGTGTTAGAAACAGTACCACATATGGCCACGTGCGTCACAGACTGAGCATTAATATTGAGTCAGTGTGATGTACAGCATGATGATAAAAAGTATGATGAGGACATCTCAGAATTGGATTCATATGGTTGAAGAATATGTCACATATGTGCAAATCTATTGATCCAAATGTGATTGATGAGTTTTTTTGATGGACAAGTGTGGTCCATGAGTAATAGTAAAAGAATGTAATCTAAATTTTAGTACCATATATTATTCACTCCAAACTTTATATTAAAAAACTAAACTTCACATTAAACTTCAATTTCATGATGAAAGCTGCAAACTGATGACAGTGGGACTTTTACTAGTCCGTTTGCTGATGGCTGGTATTATTTAGTTCAGGCTAGTGCAGATCGGTCCTTACTATTGAACGTACGCTTAAGAGAGAGCATGGAGGTGGCAGTCAGCTAGACTCAAAATTCCTTTAAAGCCTCAAATTTTGTCTTGTTACCTTTTGGGATTTAATAATGATTGTGAAAGTCTCTGAGTAACCTGCCCACAAATAGTGACTGGCAATCATTTATCGATGCTTCTTCATCATTCCTTTGTCATGTCAGCTATGTTATGAATCCATCTCACATTGTGCAATGGAACTGGACCTACTTTTGTTAGCGGAATAAAACCTTTGAGTAAGAGTTATTGTATCTTTGCTTTACAAATATTAACAATAAAATTGTTGATTACATTTTTATATAAGAGCAATAGTACACTCAAAATCGTGCTATACTGTGATATCTGTGACTGCAGTATGTGTGACTATGCCAGTATAGCACCTCAGCTTCTCCTCAGCTAAAGTAGCCGCATTAAGTAACTTCCTCTAACTCATCATCCTCTGGTTTTCTTGGTTTCACAAATGTAAAGCTGTATTTGCCCTACCTGCTACTGCATAAGCCATTGTTTCAGCAACATCAAATCAATATTCTTTTCCTCTAATAAGAGTATCCATGAAGGATTGCTTACATGTGACGTAATCCAGATTAATTTGCCCTGATAAGGGACTCTGGATAAAACTGCAAATCCACATCCTCCCCAGCCTCATCATTCAACTAGACACTTCAGCTACCTGACAATGACCTCAGACCTTGGTAAATGAGTAAAAGATAATTGCTATTTCATCTCACATAGCCCTCGTGGATACACAGACACAGGCCCCACAAATTCTTAACATGGATGTTTCATCTTTGGGTGTGTGGGATTCATGTATAATGCTGAAATATGGTGTAAGTGTGTCCATATTCAATTATTTGTCCAGGAATGTAACAGCCTATAGTCGACTCTACACTAGAATAGAGAATTATCTTTCAGCTTCTACATTTTAAAGTTGTCACAATAAAATACCTTTATGATAGCTTGTGGGCTGCTGTATGTACGGACCAGATCTCATGTTTTTTTTTTCCCAACCTCTGCAATGCTCACTTGGATAATCAAAAATAATATATGTCTTTCTGCCTATTTGATCTGCCTCTATAGGGTTAGCACATTGCGATGGCAAATGATTTCCCCTAAAGGAGTGGATGTGTGTGCAAGGCAGTCCGGGCTAACTGTGATCTAATTCCTGCTGGTGATTCTAGGTCTCAACTGCAACAGTATGCCGATGTTCATTTCTTATACAGGGAATCTATTAACCTGCCAAACTCTTTGCTCTTTTGCAGACAGGAAACGGACTCATGAGATTATCTGTCTTGCAAGGTGAAAAATCTATTGAACCCCCTAAAAAGCAAACATAGCCACTGTGTGCTGAAGGCGTCTACTGCTGAGGGCGACTGCACTCTGACACTCTCTATATTGATTGAGCTCATGTTGTTGTCCAATTACTATAATGATGGGCTCCATGCTTAACCAAAGAAGAATAGCATTTTAGCCAGGAGTAATACATGTGTTGTAAATCATGTGTTCATTCGCTGATTCAGCTTCACTGTAAGGTCCTCAAGGTCTTCGTCTGATTCGTTTAATATATACCGCTGGGTTCCAATTAATGCGCCCAAAAGAGCTTTTGCCATCATAGCTCTAGATGACAGAAAGCATTGGTGAGTGATTAAATATGCCGTTTTATGAAAATGTGTGAAAATACAGAATAATGAAAGAACTAAATGTAGGCACAGAGGAAATGTGGAGTGGCAGCGTGGAGTGGAAAAGTGGAGTGGGAATGTGGAGTTGGCACCCAAAAAAAGATACTCTTTCTTCCCTAATTGGCGTCCAGTTTTTGAAACTTGATACTCACATGTAACAGTGCTTAGTACGGCATTTTAACATCAATACATCATTAGCACAGACATTAGTATAATTACTGTAAACAAACAAAACCATCGCTGAGAAGATTGGCAGCCTTCACCGACCACTACACTGCATTTTGCATTGTGTGCCAACGGGGTTGCTTTTGTCGCACAAAACAGGAAGTGGGTCGCTGCGCCTCCAGCAAAAGCTTTCTGAGTTTCAGATAGGTGGAATGAAGGCAGATGAAAAAAATCCTCTTCAGTAAAGTTAAAGAGTAAACAAACAAACATGGAGCGAAGCCAGGGAGGCAGAGGAGCAAAGGGAATGGAAAATATGGTTTTTCATTTTGAGTACAGTAGCAGTGGCGTGAGATAGGCTGCTAATGGTTTCAACCATGGTCTCATTTGTTCCTAATTACACCAAGATATCACAATTAATTTGATAGTGTTATATTGATGTTTCAAAATGCTACACGGAGCACCTTTAAGACGTTTTTGAGGTTCGGGTGAAGGTAAGTTGATCAAATAAAAACACAATAGTGATGAATTACCTTTTTTTTTTTTTTAATTGTGTCTATTTATTTTGTGTTTTGGACTCGACTAGCACCCGTCAACATACCTGTCAACTGACACTGCGGCCAGCGTGAAGCTGCTGGCGTACATGGTGAGGTTGATGAAGAAGTGCACCACCTTGCACATGAAGGAGCCAAACACCCAGCCCTCCAGAGAGTAGATGGTGGCTTGGAAAGGCACACAGAAGATGATGAAGAAGAAGTCGGCTACACTGAGGTTGAGTATGAACAGATTGGTGGTGTTGTATCCAACCTGCCCGCTCCGCAGCAGAACAGCCAGCACCAGGCTGTTGCCAATGGTGCCGAGCAGGAAGATGAGGGAGAAGACCACAGACACGATCACACTGGTGGGGTTCAGCTGGTAGCTCTCAGATACATTGGACTGCCCTCCGCTTTTGCTGAAATCCTCCAAATCAGACATTTTTACGAGTCTGAAACGGAAACAGAAGATTTGTGTTGTAAGATGTGATCATTACTAAAGGGTTAGGATGTTTTTACCGTGACCTCTTGGGGAGAAATGTAAATACAGTTGTAGTGACTGAATTACAGAAACACGGCTGTTGGCTTTGTATGATGACAAGGAAGCTCACTCAGAATGGGTTTTAATGATGAGTTCAAATTATACTGATGATGTAGAAAAGCCTGGACATACACCGGAACATTTCTTGATCCACTTAAACTCCAATTAGGCTGTCAGATGTATTGAGAAGCTAATGTCTCGTTGTTTTCACCGGCTTTCCCAGAGCGCACCGCTCTAGAAATGTTAATGTAATTTCACCGTAGAAAGTATCTCTGATGTTGATCCCAAGAAATGTTGCAGTGCAGTAAATCTCAGACTAGTCTTCAGGTTGTAAGGTGGTTCCTGGAGTTGTATAATGATTCAACCACAATCTGAGCTTTATCAATATATAGAGACCAGGGCTAGTTCAGGGCTAGTACATCTTTTACTCATGCAAGTCTGCTCATCAGCATTGGCTGCCTTTTGAGTCTCATTTTCTGCAGGGACACAAATCATCTAAAAATTAACATTTTTCTTGCTAGCTGATGTTAGCAAGACTGGTGTTCTTTGTCAGCTTGTGATAGCGGGACATGTGTCACACAGTCTGAGGCAAGTTGTCACAGTGTTGTTGCAAAATTATACCGCTAGAAAAATAAACAACATATTTATTATCTTTAAACCATTCCACGTGTAAAGCAAAAATAATGATTCAGAAAAGACCACCTACAGTCCTGCAGGGTGCAGTTAGTTTGTGCAGCGATGACTCTTTATAATATGTGACCATTTTTATCTATGAACACTCGTCAAAGTACAAACATACTGGTTTGCAATATTGTGCAATGGGAAATACATACAGTATGAAAGGTTTTTTGAAAAATAATATGCCTCTATATATGCCATTCGCTCTCTCATATGACAACATAACCCTGTCAACTTTGACAGCTTGCCCCAACATTTTGGGAAAGTTTTTGTTCTATAATAAGCAAATATTAAGGTCTCTAATTGGACTGCTGGGGATAAACAATATAGAACAATCTTATTTTTTCTGTGTGCTAGAAAGTAAAAATTGTATCCTACATATCAAATGCTCCAAAGATGAAAACAAAGAACAGCCGTGTACTTTTGATAACACTGTTTATGATAACACTGTTATCATAAAAGCTAAAAACCCTTCAGTACAATATTCCACCAGTTTCTGTGCAGACAAATACAGGGTCCATGTCAGTTTTTAGCTTTTATTCTAGATTTGTAAAGTGACATCCACACTGACGTCAATGCACAAATCTCAGGATTTATTTAGCCTGCAGAAAATGGTCCTGTTTTTCCAAAGTGTGGCAAAAAAAAGTGAAGTGCTGAAGCTCTTAATGTTCAGGTTGATGCGTGCGTCACAGTGAAGGGACAAAGCCCAAACTGCAGGTGGGTAATATATAATATACAGCTTAATATGAAACTGTCAAATGTGTCCTTGCTGAAAACTTGGCTGTGGAGTTCATGTGTTTAAGTTCATAATACACAGTTGACTGTGTAACCCAGCCTCATTGGCACAGTCAATGCCATTGACTCAGGATTTTACTAGTATTAGTAATATGTTAGATATTAATATGTAAGACATAATAACTGAATTACGTCATATCCCACATAACTACCTTTTGTACTATTCTGTTATCTCCTTCTAGCTAACTAACAACATTTATAATCAAACTATTTTACTCATAACACTGAACAATGCTGAACTTTGTCATGATGAGAAAATGATATTTGTTAGTCTACAGAAGAAAACAAAGTAGAAGTGACATCTCAATTGTTTTTCCTCCAAATAATGTTTTCAGACAACAATGAGTTTTGTCGTCAGGAAAAGATGAGCAGCTGGAATCAGGGCAAAACATCAATACAATACGAAACAATACAATACCAATACGAACCTGGGGATGCTCAAGCTGCAGTCATCACCATTTTCAAAACTAAAATGAACAAGCAGAAATGCATTTTCCTGAAAGTAACACAGGAAAGCAGCGTCATGTCCATGCCATGGCAGGGATGGTCAACCATGTCAACCATGTGGCATGGAGGGTCGAGACCTGATTTCACCACTTCAAGGAGGAACTAATCAGTGAGGCCAGATGCAGCAATGTTTAGTTGAATAAAAACCTGCAGACTCCGAGCCCTCCTTGGCATGGTTGCCTGTGCCTGGTCTGTATTCTCAGTTTAGCCAGAAAAGCAAGAATGGAGGTTGACAGTTACCATCCTAAATTAACAATTTAAAGTGGAAGACCTACGATATTATTAATTCATGCCCGTATCTAGGGCATTAGAAATGTGATGATCAATGGAATTCGTTGGGCTGACTTGATATTGAACACTGAGCAACTCTGAGTGCTGCAAGAGTATTTGTAGTGACTATTATTACAGAGATAGATTATTGTAGAGACTATTTCTATTTCTATTTTGGAACTCCCCGTCAGAGAAGATGAACAAGCAATTGGGGTGTTTTGAAGAAAACAGAGCAATATCACAGGAGACCGACAGAAGAATAGCAAGTAGAGATTTTAGTTTAAATACTGTAATGTTCATGTTTTTATGCATTCAACTTATTAAATGCAATGAAATTTTCAACAACCGTCGAGAGACAAAGTCTCTTCTGCTGTCATTCTATCACCATAATCAGAAACATGACCCGAAGCAAGACGCAGAGCAATACGGCAACAGATCGCAATCTTTGTCTATGGCAAACGAGCACCAATTTAAAGATGGAGCTGATGGAGATTTCACTATGTGTAGATTAACCTTTTGAGAAGACAGGGTTATGGCATCGATTGGCTGATGCTGCAAAGGAATGCTGCTAACAGCTCTGATTTCAGCAGTCTATTTCACCGAGTGCCTGGGCTCCCCTTTCTTTGTGCGAGCCCACTAGGGAATACCATCTACACATACATTAAATTTCAGACTGCAGTGGGATATCAGGAGGCTCTAGCCAACATATAACATGTGCCAGTGTCTGTGAGTGATCGGTGAAAATGGAAACTGACGAGCTAACCCTGCAGTGTGTGGGACCTGACAGGCTGTGGAATTGGCAGAATTTGGCAGAAGTGTGAGTGACGGATGGAGAGGTATAGTTAGGTTTTGAGGGGGGAAAAGAAGAATACATGCAATGAGACACGAAAACAGCATTGTCAGAGAGGGGTGGGTGTTGGGGATAGCCTACAACACACTGCACGAGGATTAGGATTTTCTTTGAATGAATCTTGATTTGGAGTGCAGAGATTTTTAACATTAAAAAATATGTGTTGACAGTAAACCAGGCTACACAGCACATCACCATATTGAGCATAACTTTCAATATGCAGCACAGTTACATTGCGTAGAAGTACATGAATCTTCCATTGTCTAATAACAACCAAACTTCAGATATCAGCAGAGGCATCTGGAACAGCAACGGTATCTCCTGCACCCTGATTTCCTATACTCAAAATATCGCCATGCATATGAAGATTAAAACGGATTATGGGTTAATAATAGGTTCAGAAAATTGCATTGCAGATGTTATAGAAATTCCTCCAAAGATTTATACTCATACATAACAACACAATAGCAGGTGAGGCAGACGTGATCAACCTACCAGGGTTGCTGGTGCACAGTGTCCGATGTCTCAGTGTTCTGTTCGGATTAGCAATGATGCTCCCAGCTAAAATGCTGGATTAAGCAGTTCATACTAGTCTTTACTGTTCTCCGAGTGTACATCGATATCTGCCTGTGCTACTGGTATCTCTCTCTCTCTCTCTCTCTCTCTCTGCCTCCCCCTCCTCCCATTTCTCCTTGAGAGGGCTCCTCCTCCACATTCACTTTGATGTTCACACTTCACTGCAGAAAAGGATTGCAGAGCCAACGTACAGAGTGATACTGCAGACTACTTGACAATCTATTCACAATTAGAGCGTAATCGGGAGGCTCACTGGCAAATAACCTATAAGCGATATTGATCACCCATCTGAAGAATGAGCACAGGCACCAATTCAGCATATTTCAACATGACCTTTTGTATTTTCATTCATCTCATGGCATGTTGTCTACTGTGAAGGAGGATGCTACAGTTTAGGTGGAACACAGAACAAATAATATTGTCAATGTCCGCAGTGCTTATGTCTTGATGTGTCCTAAAAAGTGAAAATACACTAATCACCTTTTTCTCAAAATTTTCACTGAGCCTGATGTACCATGCCTTGAGAAAATTCCACCTCATTAAATTAGTATGATAGTTTCCATATATCCCATAGTGCAATGTATCATTAATCCCAAACTATCAGTTCAGGAAGCCAAGGGAATATGTTCTAAGAGATTTCCTGCTGGCTTGGGAACTGCATCTTTATTTATGGCCATAGTGACAAACATTTCTCAAACCAGCTTGTCGTTAAAGGGGGATACCAGTGAATCATTTAGTCTGTCTCCCATAGCTAGAAACAAGAGAGAAGAGTTGTCCCAGCCCCTATAATGCCACACCGATATACAACGCAGATGATTTTCAGTGGATTGAGGGCACATTTTCCAGTTTGGACCAGATGGTACGATTACATTTAAAAAGCTCAGTTAGATAGCCAGATAGATAGATCTAGATAGACGATGATGATAGTTGGTACTTCACAGACTGGACTCTGGGTTCTCTGCTTTGTAGCTTTGGAGGGGCGTGGTTTATGTTCACACATGATGATTGAGCCTACAGGAACAGCATATTGTAATCCTTAGATAACAAATACCGTAGAATCCAAATTGGTTTCAGAGTTTCTTAATCCAACGGAAAACAGCTAGGCTACAGAGAATAGGCAAACATTGTTTTCAATGCAGGACAAAGCAGGACTTGTGTTAAATACCCTATAATCTTTTCATTAGTTAGGACCAATGTCATCAATGGGCTATTTTGGGGCTTTCATTTCTTGGTTGGCCTATCTGCAAATTATAAAGCCTCCAGGCAGATAGGTCTGTCATGGAGGGGCGACAAACAATAGGTATATTGGCTGTGGCCAGGAATTAAAATTGATATTTTTAATGATTTGTTCAACACTGGTTCAGATGTAGCATAATATTATAATAAGACCATGTAAACCAATGATCTTACCTGAGGCCAACAATCCATTCACCAAGTTTTCCAACAACACCACCCCTGTGACTCTTATTACCAATATCAATATCCATGCACAGTAGTGAGGTAGCACACCTCATGTAACGGTGAGGCATGAACAACCTGGTGCTGAACACCGAAACGTGTTGGGAGGAGAACTGACTTCCAAAGGAACCTGCCAGCTCATTCACCTCTGGAGAGCAATGGCTCAATTGTAAACCAAGCAGGGTCATTCATGTCTCTGGGGACCACCAGCTCCAAATCAAATCAAAGGTTATTTGTCACGTGTGGTCATCATACAATGTACAATGTATAATGTACAATGAGATGCTTTGAACACACTCATATGGGACTAGAAAATCTTCTGCCTAACCAGAAAGGTCCGCCATAGGATGCTCTCCCTGTTTCAGCCGAGGTGGCTCGACATCTCACAACCAATCCTTTTTTTTATAGAATAATAATCAAATGCAACCTCTCAACCTCCGGGGCAAATGTCTGCCTCCTGTTCCACAGAAAAGCTCCGGCACGCTGTCTGTGCTGCTGAGCCAGCTGCTGACAGGTCAAAGAAAATGTCAGAAAGGAGTGGCCCGTCCACCCAGGCAGCCACCTGTGACAAAACAATGCTCCCTTGGGAGATGGTACTAGTCAATCAAGACCAAGACCACCCATCACCTCAACAGCTTCTTCTTGAGAGCCTTTACTCTATAACCACCCCTCCTAAGACCCCTGCACCCTACAATAGAACTGTTTCTAAATTGAACTACTCTCACCATGCTGGTTATTTTTTTAGCAACCCAAAAGGTTTTTGACTATTTTTTCACTTCTATGACGTCTACACGACGCTGTGTAATTCAGAACTGGCACATCACTTTTCAGGCACACAAACAAAACCATCCAACGCTGTTTGTTTATTTCATGCATTGTATTTGGTAATTAGATTGATTTTTTTAATCTGATTCAGAGCTGAAGTGTTGGTCAAATTAGAGAGAAACCGCCCTGAATTAGATGGTTACCGGGTTCATTGAAGTAGGTATAAAATCCAGTTAATTGCTGGTGCCTTGTACAATGTACTGGACCACCCTTATTTAAAATGGAAGGTGAGAAATATGCCTGTTGCAAACAGCTTAATAGCTAGGACAATGATGGATTTCAGCTTCAGTGTAAGGCAAATTAACATTCGGAAATACCTCTGGGTGTTATTTCATGGGAGTGTTTCCATAGCAACCACAGATGGATCCCTTTCAAAGGACGCTGAACACACTGGATTGATTTCAGAACACAACGAGTTGTGTGACACTTTACAAACTAGCCTACATGGAGATGCAGGAGGTGAATTATTAAAAGGCAGCTTTAGGCTACCCAATATCAAAAATATTTCTACTTCCAACTTCATTCATCTAAAGTTCAACTTAATGATAGGCTATTAAGAGCAGTCATTCTTTTACTGACTGTATAGGCATGGCTGAAATCCTTCACTGTGCTGTCTGAGTAAGTAAACGGTGAATATCCAAAAGAACGTCACATATAACACTTAGATGTAATTATACCAGACACCCCATGATGAAAATGTGTCAAGACTCGCCAGATGCTTGTCTCTGGTTTTTGTATGCTCTTTTCTTACCGTATGAGACTTCAGTAATAGGAAAAGACAGCACTCTTCCTTCTGATCAGTTTTTTATTCATTATTCAGTCATTAGAACTGCTACGTCCAAAAACATGGAATATCCGTGTTGCGGCAAAATAGTTTTACACACATTTCCATTGTCATCCAGTGACATTGTTTCTGCTCTGATGAAAGGAAGTGGAGCCACCATGTACACATGACCTGGGTGAGTAACAGCCTTGATTACCACAAGCGATGAAAGATCTCCTGCAATAGCGGTGTGACAGAAATGCCAATGGAATCATTAGTTTCAAGCTTCAGTATCTTAGAAAAAAAGCATGCTCTCAACTCAATTACTTTGAACAGGCCTGCTTCATTAGAGCCTTATGCCAAGGTGAAGATTAAATCATGTATTGTACTGCAAGAAGCCAACACCACGCATTCAATAGAGAATTTTTACACTACAAATCATGTAAGTACCTAGAGTATATGTTGCATGCGAGCCTGTTTTATTGAATCCCTTTCATTGCAGATGATTAATCATTCCAACAACCTCAGAGGAAATGAGTAGCGTATCTAAGGTGAAGCACTAAGCTCACTTCCTCACAAGCGTTACATTTTCAGGAGGAAAACTGGCCTCGTTAGCCTGAAATGTACTGACTTCCACAGTAAGAAATAAACGATGCAGAGTTTCACATTCGTATAGGCATGATTGGCTTTTGTTTCAGACATTAAAGAATTTCTATCCAGAAATATGGAAATGGAAATGTACATACATTGATTTCTTGTCTTTCAGTTGAAAACATAGTACCGGTATTCAGACAGAAGCTAGTGGCTGCTATGAACAAGAATATGTGGTAAATTTCTTTTTTGGATTTCATAGAAGTTTGCCACATCATTGTGATATGCTCCATGGTGCATGGTATAGTCACAACCGGATACCTTAAGTACCTCAACTAATCATGATGGCCTAGTTAGCATCTCACCACCCCCATCCCGCTTCCAAAGGGATGTAGGGATGAATTTTGGCTTGCAGCAAAGAGAGCTAAACACAAAGACAGTGGCAGTTCTCATTGGCTGCTGGTAAAGTTGTCACACTGAAGTATAACGTCTTCTCTGATGGAGCTGAATGAGAATACTAGATTGAAGACAGCATTACTTTTTGATGCCACTGGCTACTGCCAAGTTGATGTTGTGCACAGGAACTTGCCCTGTAAAAATGTTGATTGCTTCACCAGAAGACTTAACAAAGTAATCCAACAAGGCTTGATTTGTTGAGTGTTTTCATTTGAAAATACTACATTGTTACATTACATTTGTCGGGTCAGTCTCTGGTCTCGGCAACATGTATCATCGTCCCCCGGTTGCCATGGAAACCCATGCAGATGATGCTGTATGTATACAATACGTTCAACAACACAGATTTGGCTTGGGGGGGGGGGGGGGGGGGGGGGTGTATCTACTATGGTTGTTTTTCAGCTTGCCATTTTGTTGTTTTAAATTGGGAGAGTTCACACAAGGCCTCCCCTAGGACTGGCTCTGCATCAGCCGTCTTTTTCAGAGCGTTCTGCCTTTTTGTACAGCTTCTTAGGGCGCTTTGAGTTGAAAATATTGTAACTTTAACTCACTTGTCATCAGTGTCACTTTTTGCCAACCAGCACAGCTTAGATGCCAGATGATATTGCTTACCCACATCCTGCTCGCTCCAAGGGTGTCGGATTGAGCAGTGACAGCGGGAGCAACACCATTAATTGTTGAGTATTGTATCCTGCTCATTACTCAAATCCACCATATTGTTTGATCATTCTATTAGAGAAAATACTGAATGCAACCACTCTGAAATATGGGAACAGAGTTGAAAGCAAATCACATTAAACCCAGCTGTTAACAACTGGGTTTAATGCAGTGACACCAATGCCATGATTATGGATTTGATACTGCCATTCATAATGCCTTCACCAGAAACCAGGCCAACAGTAGTATGTGCTGTTCAAGTACGCTGTTAAGTATGTGTTTTTTGCAGTCATAAATGAGATTGTTTTGCTCCCAGTCTTTGTCATGCTGACACATGAAGCATGCTAACAGCTATGGAGGACTTACTTCAGCAAACCCGCTTAACTGACGTAATTGGGCGTAATTGTAGGAAGCGGAAGTACTCATGAACCTCAATGTTACTACTTCACTACTTCAAAAAACAAAACAATGAAAAACAACTGAAGGACAAGGACTCTCAGTTCTATAAACTAATTTCAATCACGAGAGGCTAGGATTATGATTAAAATTATTTATTATCAACATCAATAAATGTGCGTGTGCATAGGTTTGGCGTAGACTCCAAGAGGTATCCAGTGTTTAGGGTGAAGCTCCCTGGGGGCAGATAGGACACAGGAGAACCCCCCCAGGCTGAAGATCTGACCCTTCTGGATATCTGGTGGAGCCGTGATGCTGGTGGTGGCGGGGGAGGAGGTGGTGCGTTTAGGCAGCTGAAATGACAGAAACACGGAAGCAGCTGAGGGGATACAAGGGAAATGGTTAGTGATTGGTTTCTGGAGAGGGAGGAAGGGGAGGAGAAAGGAGCGTGGGCTAGGGTGGTTGCACGATGCGGAGCTGGGGGGGCGTGTTCGGCTCCAGCTGACAGAATTATGAATGAAGCAGGTAGCCTTCCTGATTGAACTGACGCTAATATTGTCCAAGGCCAACAGCATGAGGCGGTTTCTTAAATTCATATTCCCATTGAAGTGTTGTCTGTGCTTCTCATGACCAGATACTGTAGATGACGCGCTTCTCTGTTCTTCCGTCTTTGAATGGCAGGTTGGGTCTGAGCTCCCCACCTGCCTCACCACTGACTCTGTGTTGCTAGTGTGGACAGAAATGATGAGTGCTAAAATCCTGATGGCATAATAGAGATTCTACTTACTAAAACCGCTTGAGCGTGCAGTTCACATGGATATGTAATAGCTCCTCTGCCTCAGAACTAGCAGGCATCTACAGCTGCTGAGAAAATCCAGGCCTTTTCCATGTAAAGATTGCTCAGACACCATTTGATGGATGGACTCACATTTATTAGTAGAAAATGTTCACCTCAAATCCTGAATCATTCCACATACTGGAAACCGGAAGCCTGGCTGGAGAAACACCGCTTTGTGTGAAGCCTGCACAGTTTTCCTCTCGCATGTCAATAAGTGAATTGACGTTTTTCCTTCACTTTTGTGTTTAATCAATTTAATAAATACCACCAAAATGCTGAATTGAGGTCAGTTTTTTCCATTTCCCTGTAGGTGGTGCTCGCAGTAGATGCAGATCCCAAGCCAGCTTTAACCACTGGTAACCTTGCCTTCTCCCAATACAATCCACTTTGTGTGCAGAAAGGAAATGAAGCCACCATGCTGGACAATACTGCATGTATGTAAGGAACTGGTTCAAACCAGCCAGAGCTGTGAGGTAAACAGGTAAGCTGTGAGGGACAAGGCAAGAATAATGTGAGATGGAAACATTTAACTATGCAATTACGATATGGCATCTGTTGGAAGAATGTTACTTTTGACTACGATTCCCAAAAAGCCACATGTACCTCCTCCTATAAAAGACTGTCATGCCACATTTGGTTGGTCCTTACAAACACGTCAGCTGGTAAGTTTATTGCATGGACTCATACTGCTTAGGTAGGAAAAAACACTGATGAGAACCAAGGTAGTAAATCTAAATCATAATATTATTCAACATTTTTCTCCTTGATGCATGTGGTTAATCACAGACGTTTACAGTCACATTTCTGTTGATTCTGTGTGAAACTGTTAATTCTACACCACAGATGAAGGTTCAGTCGCACCTTACTTATTAGTTATTAATAACCTGGTCAACCGGTCAGGTGAAACTCAGAAGTTTACTAAAGTACTAGTTCACGAGGACCGCCTGAATGTGCCACAAAGAAGCATTGGGTAGAATATTCAAATAATGCCCTCCCAGCAATTTATCACCTTTCCTTTCAGCAATTATCTCTCCTTTATATTTCTTGTGCATCATTTCATCCCTCACTTCTCATTCCAGTACACCCTACTCGGTGGTTGATTATGGTTTGTGTAATGATGCTGACTGGAGGTCTTCTGCAATTATGGGCTGTTTATCTGTCATTAGTGTGCTTGTTGAACCTGGCACACCTCAATAGAGGGCACTGCTCCACTTGGACATTGAAGTAACTTTTAATTCTATTGATTATAGGTAGGAGATAGGTGCATTGTAAAATGCATTACTTCTACAATAATTTTCTTTTTCAAAGTTTCTTGATTTTTTGTGCTGCTACAGGTCCCTAACATGTTGCTCAGGTGCGTCACCACATGGCTAACAATGGAGGGAATCCCTTGGAATTTAATATTGTTTTTAAAAAAATCCTCATTAAGTTAAATAAGCAGATAACAAAGAATCATGGATTTTTTTCTGACGCTTGAGGTGAAATGTTCCGTTGCCATGGAAACATGATACATTCGCAAATGCCAATCAGAATACAACTCAGTGGCACAATACTGTCCTTCATACAAAACAACACATATACTAAAGCTTTGAGGAGCAGAACAATGAGCTGTCCACATTCCTTGTTGCCAGAGATAAGGACAGAGCCTTCCCAAAGCTGTTACTCAGCAGCATTTACCTGACTAGCGAGCGTGCAAGCTGAAGGCTGAACTACTGAAAATGTCTCTTTCACCTTGCTCTCCAAAATGTTTTGATGAGCAAATCAAATCTGCAAAGATGAAATGAAGAAAAATAAACTTGTAGGGTTGGTGCAGCATGGCGGATATGGAAAAACATTCTGTTGATGTTGCTGTGACTTTGGCCTATTGTGAATAGGGAAATATGTCAAATGCTCATCTTTTTGGGCTAAAACCCCATTTTAGAGTGCACATGCCTGGATGTTTACCATACTGCCGTTGCCCTAATGTTTATCATTTGAAGAGCTTTTGGCTCATCCAGTTTAGGCGTGAGGTGTTTCCTATTACTGACTGAGACAGTGTGGTCCATTGACCATACACCAGAACGGCCCAGCCATCATGTCACTGAGAATCAGCACTGCACTTTCTGTAGCCTAATTGTTGTAAAATTAAATAAAGAGTTGATTTATTGTGCTTAGAAGTTATTGGTATTTCAGGGCGACCGCCCCTGTCGTTTTTGCTGTGGGGAAGTTGTGGCACCCTCCAGGAAAAGCCGGGTGCCACAAACCCAATCTGAGAGCACGTTCATGGCACAGATCACACATGACAAGAGGTGCAAACAAAAATGACACTTTTACTAGGTTTCTTCAACCAAATTATAAATCTGCTTTAACTTTCTCACTTAAGCTTTGGCAGGGGGACTTCCAGGCTCCCTGGCTGCGCTCTAGATCATGTCTGCTCTCTCTCCTTGCCCTGCAGATTCCCTCTCAAATCTTGGTCACAATCAGCTCCCAGCTGGCTGATTGCTGACCTGGTTCAGCTGGGGCAAGTAGGCCGACTGACTGTGGCCTGCTGGGGAATGAAGTCCACTCTCCGCAGTTTCTCCATGGCAGATGCCCCGGTCTGCCACAAAGTGTGGAAGTGCCGTTTTTTGTAACCTTGGGCCAATGAAATGACGATTCCAACGATGTATAGTTTGTTATGGTATTATATCTGATTGAGTATGATTGGAAAGTATAGTTGTAGAATTATAGACAGTTTACTTTTGCTTCCTCATTCTGCTACCTAAAAGACTATTATATATATATGTACTGTTAATATGTGTGTATGGGCTTCTGACTATATTGTCTTTTGTGCTTTCTTCTTTCTTTCTTCAATCTAATTTAATTTGTATTTCATTTTTTGTTACTGTTTTTGTTTTTATCTTTGTTCTTGTGTTCACGTTTTATGGTCTTGCCATTGCTGGACCCCTGCATGTTTCTTCTCAAGGGGTTTTATCCTGTTAATAAAGAATTAAATGTTACAGAGGAGCACCTGACTGAGTCTGACTAACCTGAATATGCTTCTGCTTGACTACAGTGGCGTGGCAAAAGTAGGATCTTGGTGAACTGTCTCTCATCTAATGTCTTTGGGCTTCCTGAAGTACTTTTGAAGTCATTTTAATGGTTTTATGGCTGGTAGAATAGAATGCCATGTATGTGTCACCAATATAAGCAAAGAAGTGTATGTAAGAACTATTTTCAAAATGTAATAACACAAAACCTTTGCCTAGTAAATGTTATGGTGTCCTGAAATTGAGAATAATCCCGTCTCCACTTTTGCAAAACTTTGACCAAACATATTCCATTTTCCAAACAGGTATTCATGTGGAGAGCATTCACTCTGCCTGTGTAAGTATTTCATCATCACTGACAAAACACTGCCAGTACAAGGTCATGTTTTTGACTACTAGTGTGAAGAGATCCTCAATCCTGTCAGTGGCTCCAAGGCTAAACATCAGTCAGGAGTTCTCTCCTCATAAAAATAACCTGCCGTGGCAGATGTAGAAGCAGTTTGTCAATTTGTCTGCAACTGACAAAACAGTGTTGCTCGTCCGTTAACAAGCCTAATCAAAGTAATCCATCCTACCTAAACATTGTTGCAGTACACCCCTAGTACACCCCTTCATGGCAACGGTATTCCCTGATGGCAGTGGCCTCTTTCAGCAGGATAATGTGCCCCTGCCACACTGCAAAAATTGTTCAAGAATGGTTTGAGGAACATGACAAAGAGTTCAAGGTGTTGACTTGGCCTCCAAATTCCCCAGATCTCAATCCGATCGAGCATCTGTGGGATGTGCTGGAAAAACAAGTCCGATCCATGGAGGCCCCACCTCGCAACTTACAGGACTTAAAGGATCTGCTGCTAACGTCTTGGTGCCAGATACCACAGGACACCTTCAGAGGTCTTGTGGAGTCCATGCCTCGACGGGTCAGAGCTGTTTTGGCGGCACGAGGGGGACCTACACAATATTAGGCAGGTGGTTTTAATGTTATGGCTGATCGGTGTATACTCTATTCATCACTGACAATAATAGGATGCCTCTTCAGCTCACTGACTGGATGCTGTCTGTTAGTGTCACGTGGCAGGCAGCAGGTGCAGCCATTTGCTTGGACAAGCTTCAGAAATATCTGGACGAAAATCTTTAGAGACAGGGAGTGATGGAACGGGAGTGCCTCTGTCTAAAACAATGCATCTGATAGTCTGTATGTTTGCAATGCCCAGAGTAATGGCCATATATATGTACTTATCACAGATATATACATACATACATACAGTATATCTATATCAAGACTGAATATTTTTGAGTGACGGCATGCACATTTGACTTCAGTTGTACCGCTCACATTTGTATGCAACTCCTACCCACTAATGCACAAGGCAATTAAGTACCATAGTGCTGTCACTTAGTCACCACGCAATACCTACAATGTTTCACAATTTGGACATAAAAAATGTGATGACTGACACCGCTGGCATTCAGATAGGATAATTAAGAATTGTGTGTCACATGCTAATGGAATGGGGTTGGAGGGTCTACTGGAGCAGCTGTATGACCTGTTTTTAAACACTATAACACTATGTCAAAACACTCCTTTTCAACACATTCCCAGCAATGTTTAACCTTATTAAATGGTTCCATTGATTTCCATATCGCCTCAAACATCACTCACATGGCAGCAAAAGCAAGAATATTGGAAGACATATTTATTTAAGCCTACATGGCAAGTGAAATATATACAATAGGAGAAATGAGCAGCAAAAATACCAAAAAATAGCAGAGGTCTTTTGTATCAAACACTGAAGTAAACATCCAGCCCGCTGTGAAAGGTACAATGACACCTACAATGCTTTACTGCCCTCTGCTGTACAAACCCGGGATGACTTGTGATCAATAACGCAGTGCTCTATGGCTGGAAGGTCAACAGTTTGCAATAGGAGTGAAAAAATGCAAACACATTTATCTCAGCATATAATGAACATCAACATCTGTAGTGAAGTACATTCTGTTCTGCAGGTGTTTCATGTTTCTGGCATTGCACTGGCCTTACACAGTTATTGACTGAACATATGCACTAGGCCATATGATCTTTCAGACAGGGTCCAGGGTGGGAAAGTAACACCAGCTATCTGCCAAATGGTACATTTTGTCTGTTTATCAACTCTACCAAACACAACTAACCAGCATTCGGAGGTCTTGCTCTGTTAAAAACAATCCAGCTGGCTGGTAAAATAGTCAAAGTGGCTTGTGGAATGAGTCAGCCACTGTGACTCGGCAAAAAAGTTACGTTTCCTGTCCTGGCAAAGCCTCTCTCACACAGCTTAATGGAACATTTAAAGGCTACATATTTTGCTTGTAATAATGAAACGTACATACAGTAATAAAATCATCCATTCAAAATTTGTCAAGATTAGAAAATAAAGTTTGAATCCAAATATCCGACTCGTTCTGTGTTTTCCTAGGTTTCAAGTGTGGAGTCACTGAGTAGCCATGGGTCTGATGGTAAAGTAGGAACAGCTCTACCCTTCTGTCAGCAACCCATGCCTGATGTGTTGAAAATAAATTAAATGAATGGAAGGAGAATCAATCTGAATGCATGTGAGTAATTAATAGATCAGGTCCTAACTTTACCTAATACATGATTAAACTACAGTTCATTATAATTAATGAACAATAAAATGTGTTTTCAATTATATTATAGTGTATAGAATAATATGTAGATATGTGTTTTATCTAAAAATTAAAAGTTTCCCTTTGAATTTGGAGCAATAGCCCCGTAAATGAAAGCCTTCAAGAATAAGCATTTGCGGAAAGTCTGAATAAAACATAAGAAGACTAACAGACTTGCTAATGGACTTCCTTGTCCCTCCCAGAGTGAGTGGGAGTTTGTCTTCAAGTCCACAGTGCCGATACATTCAGGCATTCAGGATTCAAGCAAAGTGTCTCAGCGTGCATCTTTGAAATAGTTTATTCAAGAATAATTTATGTTAATATCTTGTTTCACTGATTCAGCATATAAAATATGTACAAAGCAACTCACTGATAAAAATAACAGATCCTGCCGGGAGAGTATGTGCTTAAAGTATAGAAGGCGGTAATATCTCAGCAATTTCCAAGAATGTTCCTTTCAATGAAGAATCGGTGATGTGGCTGGACATTGGTATCCCAAATGTGCATTATCCAGTACATAAGTGACAGCAGCCTGGGGCCAAGACAGTGGTCCAATTCATGAAAGGCTGCAGATTGAGTGTTTGGACTCTCTCCCCTATAACAGAGAAAATGCAGTTAGTAATACCTTTCAGTATAGGTCACACACACCATATACAATTATTAAAAGAAGAGTGTCATAAGAGTGTGAAATGTAAAACTCAAAGTTACCGCCAATATTAACTTTGTCATTGACCAACTGAGAAAGTCGAAAGAGCATAGGATGCCGCAACGGCAATGTACCTAGATGTGTTCCTGTTAGCATGCTACTGACGGCTAAGCCTTCCGGATACCTGTTGTCTCTGCTGTTGCCGCCGGTATTCTTCTTCACTTGCAGCGAGAGCCTGGGCCAGAGCAAGATCTTCCTGCTCCTGAGGGCTGAGACACAAACAACGCCTCATCAGACACAACTGTTATGATACAAAATGTTGCAGTGAATATGAAAGACAGACTAGAACACACGTGAAACAAACTCAAAAGGGTAAGAAAAAGAAATGGCAGTAAAATGTGTCTTTGGTGGATAAATCAATAAGGTTCACCCACGACACTGGCTGGTAACATTTGTATGCCTTGGTTACAAACAGGTTTTGCTCTTTTCCTGCTCTCAAACTTTACAAATGTATCTTATTTTGAATTCTTATGCAAATCATGATGTGAGTGAGCAAATTTCTTATTAACACGCAGTACCTCATCTATACCAGAATAGCATTGAGAACGAGTAAGGTGACATTTATTTGAATTTTTAAAATTATTTTGGATGATAAAAATGTATCAAACTCCTTGTCCCTTTCCACATATTGATGATGGAATTTTTTTTCTTATGCGTTAGCTGGGTGTCAGTGAGCAACAGTCACAGATCCATTCACCCTCAGTAGCGGCACAATGACATGGGAACTGGAGCAGGTAGCGCATTACTTGAGTGGGTTAGGAGTGATCTCAGGCTGCTTGTAGGATATATAGGGGATTATGGTTCTTAATGAGGATTGCTCACCTGAGGGTTGGCTGAACGTTGTGTACTGACTCAGCCAAAGACATCTCCAGAGCCCTTTGCAAAGCCTGCTCCTCTGTCTGGAATGGCAGTATAAGAAACAGTGCACTTATGTTTACATTTATCTGACCAGTACATCAAGACATTTTCACTTATTTTGTCATGGAATTTTATCGAAGTGGTGTTATCAAAACGGTGTGCATACCAGGCCAGCCTGAAACGATGCCGATGGTGGTATTACATTCTGCACTGGAGGGACTGAAACTGAAGTGGGCATCCGTGGGGCAGCGCTGAAAACAAAACAAAAAAATACGATTGTTTAGTTGTGGCAATTTCAAAATCAAAACACGTGCATCTTAAATGACACAGAGTTTGATCATTTAAAAATTTTTGGTGATGAATTTCTATTAACTATTAACTATTAACTTTCTATTAAAATTATTATTATCTATTAAGTACTGAGCAGAACTGCTTACCCACTGTTGTGGCTCCGGTTATTTGAACTCACACCATTAGAAACAGGCCTCTGGTTTCTTTGACCAGCTGAACCAGAACCAGAGGCAGTGATGGAGGAAGCACCTTGGACCCTAATTAAAGCAGCATGTCTGAGAGAAATAAAATCATAGTGTTAGCCATCCTGATTGTGACGCTTCAGGTACATAGACTGAATTATCTGAAGGCGTATTGCATTTGGGAACTTCTGTACCAACCCGGATTTGGAGACTGGTTTGCCATCAGTCTTACAATCGTGGTCTAGTGGATGGCGGTGTTTAAGACAGTAATTTAAATTACATTGGTCACATGTCACTTGGATCATTTCTTTCTGCTTACAACCTCCTCTTGAACATTTATTTGTAAAAATCTGTAAAAAAAACAAAACAAAACACGATGCCTTATTTTCCGTTTTTTAACATTTAAAAAAAATTGAATTGATTGTATGGTAAATACTTCTATAAAACGCAATTTAAGAAAACCTTTCTCTTTCTCTGAGCCGGGTCCGATTTGCAATCGCGATCAATGTGTTCACCAACTTTAATGTCAGGCATCTCTCCTCTCTTAATGGGAATGGGGATGTTGCACAATGGACATACAGGGACCTGGATATCCTGCAAAAATAATCAAGCACATTAATTAGCACAATCAGATGGTAGATGCTCAAAAATATTCCAGTTTCAAAATAAATTGTCTTACATCCAATCCCATCAACTCATAACATAACAACTTTAATGTGGGCCAAATTAAAAGATGTGTTCAATAACAAGTACATCAGTTAAACAAAGTTAGCTTTACAGAAATACTAATCGAATACCTTTTTGTAGGAGGACGTGCATTTGTGATTTGCATAGGTTATGTGGTCTTTACAGAAAATGTCTTGACAGGCGTCACATCTCATTGGAAGGAAATCTGTAATGCAAACCAGGTTTTAAATGTTAAAACTGAAATGGGGGTGGAAACCATAATTTACTTTTGCACTTCAGCAGGAGGAAATGGTTGTCCATTCCCAAGGATACTTGCCTAAGCACTTGCAGGACTTTTCAGAGCAATGCTCTCCCAGATCTGGAAACTCCATTGCACAATATTGTGTTGCACCAAATGGTATTAAAATCTCAGCAACCTGAAAATAATGAAATATTTAGTAGTCAAATCAAACCTATGTGATAGATCTACTATCTACTATCTGTGTCTACAGACTAGAAAAACTAATGAGTCATTGACTAAGTCATGGAGCCTAACACCTCCATGACTCATCAACGATGACTAGGTAGCTAGCAACTAGTCCAGCAACTAGCCCAGCAACTAGCCCAGTCGGACTTAAACAGTTAGCTCCTTATTGTTACATAGTAATGAAAACCACACCTAGTTACTTAACCTAACTGTAATAACGCCAGTAGTCATCCACTAATTGAAATCTTAATGTCAAGTAATTTGATAGCAATCTTAAAATGCAACTGCAATGTTGCTTCGCATTGCCAGGGTGGGGCAGTGTCGTTTAACATTATATAGGTAAATATTGTTATTAGTACGAGCTAGGGCTAACTACTTAGGGCCCGTTGAGCCAAGCTAGTTGAGCAAATTTAGGGGGCGCTACCGTTGTCATGCAAGAATCACAAAGAGCTGTTGTTGGTTTTGACTCTCAGATGTCTTCTGTTCGTTCCAGAAAACACTGGAAGACTACCTTTGACTCCGATTACAAGTGGCTAGCTAACTAGCTAACTAGCTAGCTAGCTAGGCCCAGCTACATAATTAAGTTACATAACTTAAGACAGTTAAGCTCGTATCACCCAAGGTTAGATAAACACACAGAAAAGACTTGTACTGTGACCAAAGCAGGTTAATAATCCCTTCGTTTCCAGTTAGCCATAACTAACACGATTTGCTAAATATACCAAACAACTAGCTTGTATCTGAATAAGCTATCGTCGTGCTACCTTGCATGAAATAGCTAAGTAGGTGAAAATAAACGATACACACTACTGTTGGGGAAACACTGTCCAGCCTCCTGACTAGAACTCCGAAAAAACACAGTAACCCGTGAACTGCCGATGTTAACAGTCGGCTTGTTAGATAGATGAGCTGACGTTAACTACACCTGACAGCTTGCCTTAGCTTTCTTTGGAACAAAAATGAACTAGGATAGCTTTTTACTTACCAAATTGCCTTTTCTTGTCGATCTGTTTGACTTCTTGTAGAGGGCAACTAGCTATTATTTTACAATGTTTACTTTCACCAGACTTAAGCTGATTTTAACATTAGTCTTCGACGGTGGTTTACCGAGAGTGTGAAGATCACTGCTAGTGAGTTGGCTAGCAGTCTGTTTTGATGTGTCACCCACGCTCCTCCCACGTCGTCGTGACGTACGACGTACAATGGAAATACTTTTCTTCTATTTGTAAATTTCCAAGGACGAGACGCGCCAGTAGGCGTAATGCTTCCCTCTACAGGACAATCTAACAACTGACGTGGGCCAATTACAGAACGTAAATAAACAATAAACAATAACACTAAGAAAGAAAAACTCATCTTTTAGCTTCACTGTTACCCAACTTCATACTCAACCCATTCAAACATGTAACATTCAGACACATGCCTCTGCTGCAAAACCTTTTTTCATAACCCCAGTTAGAAAATCACTAGAATATACCAAAATTCACTTATAGTGTGTCTGTGGTACTCAGTAGTGAGTTTATAGTGACCATATCATATTTTGTGGTATTTTAGCTGCTATAGTATTATCATATAGTATATATATTCTCTGCTTCCACTTTTGTTACTTGGCCTTCCTTGATTCTTCACGGACACATCAGCAAGTCTGTTTAACCATGATAACTTTTTACCTGTGGTACTTTCAGTTTGCCATCCTCCACAGATCAACCATCCATTCCACATTCTCTACCAAATTTTGCACACAATAGCAACATGACAATATTGCAGACATCTGGAGGGTTGAAGTGGAAAGCACAATTTAGTTCAACACAATAACTAGCATGGTCTGGGGGGAAAAAAAGTATTTCTTCATCAAAACACAATAAAAACTGACTTAGTTTCACTATTGTATCCAAAATAATCAAACCCTGTCAGTCCCCCAGTCTCACAAACACCTGCAGCTTACACAAATCTCTCAGCAATGAATGAGGTGTCTATCCCACAAACAACTCTCTTCTCTTGTGTGAAGTGGAAGAAAAAAACAACAACCTTCACATCTCTCCAGTCTTTTTCATTTTAAATGCAGATACAGTCAATCAAGACAACTCCACTTGGCATGACTTTTACCACTGTGGCATTTCCAGCTTTGTCCCTTACACCCTCTATCGTTCTGAAAGGTGACTGTCTCTGTCATTATCAGGTTTTCTTTTTGTATTTCCAGACATGACTCATCGACAGCAACATTTCAAAGGCACGAGAAACAGTGTCTGCTCTTTCTCTGGAGGTTTCTGGATGAAATGTTTGTCAGCTAAGAAATTATTTCATTGGATAATGTCACAACGTTAGGCATAATGAATATTGTTTTCAATCACACTTTTGATTTTGATGCGGTTTGTGATTTCTGTCAATTTGTACATACAGTATGTACTTCAGTTTTCTTGATATGAAAACATGTTTGGCCAATAAACAAACAAGCAACAAATAAATAAAGAAATAACTTTTTAAAGAACCATATAAAAACCTAAGGAGTCTTAATTATGTGAGCATTCTTGTATTTATAACCAAGTGGTAACATTTATACAGTGTTTCTTTACAAACTACACAGAATTAACAAAAAATAACAAAAAACAACCAACAAAAAACCTCTCTAGAGTTTAAGGTGAGGAGAACCTCTTGTCAGCTGGGGTCAGTTGAAGAAACAAGTATGAGACAAGCACATAACATATGACATTAGGGGTAACTGAGTCACGCTCATTATGGCATGAGGAAAAACTACTGAGTCATTGACTAAGTCATGAAGCCTAACACCTGCATGACTCATCAACGATGACTAGGTAGCTAGCAACTAGCCCAGCAACTAGCCCAACAACAAGCCCAGTCGGACTTAAACAGTTAGCTCCTTATTGTTACACAGTAATGAAAACCACACCTAACCTAACTGTAATAACGCCAGTTGTTATCCACTAATTGAAATCTTAATGTCAAGTAAGTTGTTTTCCTGGTTTTGATCCGCTGGATGTCACGTAACAAGGAGTGCTGGGTTGTGGGATAGACTTCTGGGATAACATTTTATATCCTTTATTAAGAGAGGAAGAGTGAAGGATTGAGGCGATGTAAAAGCTCCTTCACCTGGCATCAACTAGAATGGGACCTCACTGTGTTTGACTTTCCTCCCTCAACCACAGGGAAGGTGATGGCCAGAAGAAAGTATTGGACTTTGAGCTGAATCCATCCTGGGTTAAATCCCATTCCAAAGTGTGTCCTTTCTAAGCTCTAAACTCTGTTTAGATACCTGATTTCCTACTCTGCTCTGCACCGAGGGGCCGTTTTTTCAATCTCCGTAATTCCCTACAAAGTGGTTGTGTTCTTCTCTAAAACACAATAGTATGATAAATGCAGCACCAGTGAAGTCCTACCCCCAACAAATGATTCATTATTATAATTTATTTTTATTAAACAGCATGACCATAATCATGGCATCTGCTGCTTTAAATATGGTTATTATAAATGGTGGGTCTTTATCATGGTCAGTGATGGCAAATTAAAAAAAAATTAATTCACACAGCAGCATCATAGCACACTTTACATAGAAATGTTAAAAAGCAACGCTCAATAGAAAGTAATAAAGTGCATAATAGAACAAAAGCATCAAAACAACCTCATCAGATATAACCTTGATGTGTCGGCTGCCATGGCAACATTTTTGGTAGGCAGCTTCCACAGATCTTAGGTGCCAAATTAAATGTTTTGTCTCTCCTTCCTGTGAAGTGACCATACCACACACTGCAGGAATGGTCGGTATTCAGGTAAAAAGTCACTGAAAACTGCTGTGTAATAGTGAGGGCTGGTACTGCTGGCTAAACTGGAATCTGGAACCTGTTCATTTCATTGTTGAGTCAAGGTTGAGTCATGAATGGACTTCCCATTCTCTCCCTTTTGATACAAACAACACCGTTTCGCAGGTCTGTTTGAACATAGGCAACCCAACATCATGGAATACTCTTGCTAATGCTGCCAGGCTGCTTGGTGTCTTTGTAAGTTTTACCAGCTGATGGCAGCAGGACTCTTCTACAGGCAACTGGTCTCTGAGCTGAAGAGGAGCTACAGATAGAAATGGACCCCAAAGCAATAGCTTCCTATGGGTAGACAATGTATATGTGGGTATGTGTGTGTATGTATACGTGTATGTCAGGGCGCCTCTATATTTAGTGACTGATCAAAAGTCTTATCGGCAACATCCTTTCATTAATACATTTGATGACTTCTTTAATGTTGCCGCCACTCTCCACACATTCTGCACATATCAAGTCATAAGGGGTCAATAAGTGATTTGAGTGATGTGACTAGGACAGAATTTTTCCGTTAAGAGGTAAAATATTTCCCCTAATAGTGTAACAGTGCGCAGTCACCCTCGGGGGCTAGGGGATGCGATCGCAAAGACCTTCAGTTCCTCTCCTGTTCTGCAGCACCTGGCTCATAAGCTGCTAATGCTGCGGCCAGATGGCAGCGCTCTGAAAACACCTGGTCCCTCACTTCCTTCAGCTTTCTCACGCGATGGAGACGCAGACCCGTTTTCTTAATTCATCATATTGGATGCAACAATTTCAGATTAA